>OU343051.1:59794344-60347905 GCA_910593695.2 Ocypus olens
TTTCAAAAATTCACAACTCACGAAATAATTGGTGGATTTTCAAAAACTGCACTTGATTTGATAAAACAATGATTTGCAAATCTAGTTTAATTTTTGTAGAATTTAGTTGATACGTTTTAGATTTTTTTTAAATTTTTTTGCTCGAGTATTACACAATTCGAAAATTCACAACTCGTGGATTTTCAAAAACCGTACTTAATTTCAGTGCCGGCTCGTGGAATATGTTAATGGTAGCCTCCCTTTCCTTTTTTGAAGAAAGAAAGAACGATTTATCTTCCTAGACCTGACGAGAAAGTGTTTTAAGAATTAATTAAAAATTCTTGTTGAGCTTGAAACTACAGGTAGTGCCATGGCTCCTAGGCTCTATGTAACGAGCCGCCCCTGATTCGCCCTGCGGATTTTTATGGCGCAATTGTTTTTTTTTGTCTTCTGTGCACGCACAAACCGCTATATTAACACAGTCAACAATTTCAATTTTGGATGGCTGAAACGCTTTCATTCCGGCGTAAATTACTTGCACCATAAATTACTCCCAGAATGATGAAAAAGGGAAACGTCCACACATTTCGCTTGATGAATTCAGACGACAAAGTAAAATTAAATGAGGATTTACGATTTATTCTTATTACCAACGAAACAGTGAAAAACGTGCACCAGTGCATTTGTCAGCACTCCCGTGGGATTCTTTTAGCGGCTGCGTTACCGTACGGAAATTATTGTTCATTGTTGGTTTGTTTTTTTCTTTCTGGTTATTTAATACGAAATTTTATTAGAGTAAAGAAAAATAGACTTGATAGTCAAAGAAATTTTAGTTATTATGTTTATTTATAGGCTTACCAAAAAATTACTTTTCAGCCATAAAGTTGCGTTATGATTATAAAAAAATTAAAATTGTTTTTATCCGAAACACCATGACGTAGATGCCTCCAAAATAATGTTACATTTCCTGTAATCGGATATATGTATGCCACTTGGAAAATAAATGGTTATTATTATTAAAGTGATTTTTTTTTTATGGTTGGAATATCTCGCCAATTAACAAAACCAAACATTGGTTATTGAATAATTGATGATTAAAGATAACCTAAAACCCATTAGTTGTTCTATTTTAAAACGATACGGTAATGAAAATTTTGTCCAATAATTTGTAAGTATGGGATATATTACTTATTCAAATTTCTTACTGTAGTAATATATTCGAATGTTGTAAGAGGATCTATGAATATGATAAACTCCAATTATCATATATGTTTACGCTGTGAGAAAATTATCGTACGATTTTCCCATCTGTAACAATTTATCTGAGCCGAGCTCAAATGTCACGGTGCTTGTGAAATTCTTGCAAGATATTGATTCATACATTACCACACATAATTTACATTTCCTTGAATGCTTTAGCGTGATTCGGTTCCATGCAATAGGGTAATGAATGAAAGTGTTTTTTTTTTTTGTTAATGGCCAAAATTCATCATATGAATGACCAAAGTTTACAACAGGAAAAAATAAATGTCACAGTTATTAGATTTATTTACATATTTCAAGGGTTAACGTTGAGATTTTAATCTTTTCTTACTTCATGAATTTCCGTGAAAATCTTGATTTAGGAAACGCGAATTTTCTTAATTTTTCCGAAAACTCATCAATGAATATTAATATTTTTATTCATATAAAAACAACTGTTTTCAACTTTAACCTTACCAAATTACTCAAAATTCATTAATTCATTAGAGATTATGATTTCGTAAAGGATACAAAGACACTATCACCAGATTTTGTGAAAATTCCAAATGATCAGAGCGTGAAATTGCTAAAAATTGTTATAATTTTGTTGGCTTGGAAAAAATATAAAAACAACTGCTATCAACTTCAATCTTAGCAAAATTACTTAAAATTAATTAGAGATTATGATTTCGTAAAGAATGCATGGACACCATCACCAGATTTTGTGATAATTGCAAATGATCAGAGCGTGAAATTGCTAAAAATTGTTATAATTTTGTTGGCTTGGAAAAAATATAAAAACAACTGCTATCAACTTCAATCTTAGCAAAATTACTTAAAATTTATTAGAGATTATGATTTCGTAAAGAATACATTCACACCACCACCGGATTTTGTGAAAATTGCACGAAATTGCAAAAACTTGTTTTAAATTTTTATGGCTTGAAACAATACACAATGAAGAGGTCGAAACATTTATTTTTGCAATACCCTACACATTGGAATGATGTTTGTCAGTAAATTGTCGAATGCTTGGTATTGTTCATGCATGAAATTCGTCGATTGCTATATTTGAATTTGTTTATAGACGCCGTTCGACGGCCTAAATATAAAATCCTTTGTCGTTTAAAGACCGAAGATATTTTTGTTTATATCTGCGTAGAAAATGTGGCTGCGGACAAAGATAGCCGTTGTAAAAGTGCGTAAACACTTTGTTTTCGGGAAAAGTAATTCCATCGGGTTCAAGTGGCCCCAAATAACCACAAAGGGAATGAATCACGATCGAAGGAAGAGACGCAAATCTTTGTTGCAGACAACTGTCAAATTGATCTGGTTATGCAGATGCTTTGAATAAATTTAATGATGAAGAATACAAAAAGCTTAAAACTCATTTCGAGTTATGGTTTTGTTGAAATTTATTAAAACCCCTTCCTTGAAATCACATGATGTGAGTGTAGAGGTGTGTGAACATTGTAATGATTTTGGCCCTTTAAAAACCGTATAAAAACAATCGCAATCGACATGAAACTTTCGAAAATGCATTCAAGTTTATTATTCTATACAACAGTACACACACCTCATCACTGATAATTTAAGATGATGAAGAGCGTAAAGAGGGGCAAATTTTGAATAATTTTGGTGACTCTAGAAAAATACAAAATCAATTGGCATCGACTTAATACTTTCCAAATTTACTCAAAACACACCTTCACTAGATTTCCAAATAGTCACGCGAGAACACAACGTACGGTCTTACTGAATTTTCTCACTTTCCGATGTTTTGAAAAAATATAAAAACAATTGCTGCAGATTTGATTCTTTCAAAATTTACTCAAAATAGAGTCTACTTCATGATTCAACTAAAATCTTAAACTATCCCTTCAGAAAATTTATAAATAATCACCCTAGAACACAGTTTAGAGTAATGCGGAATTTTCTCGCTTTCTCAGGTTTGAAAAAAATATAAAAACAATTGCTGCAGATTTGATTCTTTCCAAATTTACTCAAAATAGAGTCTACTGCATAATTCAACTAAAATCTTAAACCATCCCTTCAGTTAATTTATAAATAATCACCCAAGAACACAGTTTAGAGTAATGCTAAATTTTCTCGCTTTCTCAGGTTTGAAATAAATAGAAAAACAATTGCTGCAGATTTGATTCTTTCCAAATTTACTCGAAATAGAGTCTACTGCATAATTCAACTAAAATCTTAAACCACCCCTTCAGTCAATTTATAAATAATCACCCTAGAACACAGTTTAGAGTAATGCTGAATTTTCTTGATTTTCCCAGGTTTAAAAAAAATATAAAAACAATTGCTGCAGATTTGATTCTTTCAAAATTTACTCAAAATAGAGTCTACTTCATGATTCAACTAAAATCTTAAAGTATCCCTTCAGAAAATTTATAAATAATCACCCTAGAACACAGTTTAGAGTAATGCGGAATTTTCTCGCTTTCTCAGGTTTGAAAAAAATATAAAAACAATTGCTGCAGATTTGATTCTTTCCAAATTTACTCAAAATAGAGTCTACTGCATAATTCAACTAAAATCTTAAACCACCCCTTCAGTCAATTTATAAATAATCACCCTAGAACACAGTTTAGAGTAATGCTGAATTTTCTTGATTTTCCCAGGTTTAAAAAAAATATAAAAACAATTGCTGCAGATTTGATTCTTTCAAAATTTACTCAAAATAGAGTCTACTTCATGATTCAACTAAAATCTTAAAGTATCCCTTCAGAAAATTTATAAATAATCACCCTAGAACACAGTTTAGAGTAATGCGGAATTTTCTCGCTTTCTCAGGTTTGAAAAAAATATAAAAACAATTGCTGCAGATTTGATTCTTTCCAAATTTACTCAAAATAGAGTCTACTGCATAATTCAACTAAAATCTTAAACCATCCCTTCAGTTAATTTATAAATAATCACCCAAGAACACAGTTTAGAGTAATGCGGAATTTTCTCGCTTTCTCAGGTTTGAAAAAAATATAAAAACAATTGCTGCAGATTTGATTCTTTCCAAATTTACTCAAAATAGAGTCTACTGCATAATTCAACTAAAATCTTAAACCATCCCTTCAGTTAATTTATAAATAATCACCCAAGAACACAGTTTAGAGTAATGCGGAATTTTCTCGCTTTCTCAGGTTTGAAAAAAATATAAAAACAATTGCTGCAGATTTGATTCTTTCAAAATTTACTCAAAATAGAGTCTACTTCATGATTCAACTAAAATCTTAAAGTATCCCTTCAGAAAATTTATAAATAATCACCCTAGAACACAGTTTAGAGTAATGCTGAATTTTCTTGATTTTCCCAGGTTTGAAAAAAATATAAAAACAATTGCTGCAGATTTGATTCTTTCAAAATTTACTCAAAATAGAGTCTACTTCATGATTCAACTAAAATCTTAAAGTATCCCTTCAGAAAATTTATAAATAATCACCCTAGAACACAGTTTAGAGTAATGCGGAATTTTCTCGCTTTCTCAGGTTTGAAAAAAATATAAAAACAATTGCTGCAGATTTGATTCTTTCCAAATTTACTCAAAATAGAGTCTACTGCATAATTCAACTAAAATCTTAAACCACCCCTTCAGTCAATTTATAAATAATCACCCTAGAACACAGTTTAGAGTAATGCTGAATTTTCTTGATTTTCCCAGGTTTAAAAAAAATATAAAAACAATTGCTGCAGATTTGATTCTTTCAAAATTTACTCAAAATAGAGTCTACTGCATGATTCAATTAAAATCTCAAACCATCCCTTCAGTAAATTTATAAATAATTGCATTAGAACACAGTTTAGAGTAATGCTGAATTTTCTTGATTTTCCCAGGTTTAAAAAAAATATAAAAACAATTGCTGCAGATTTGATTCTTTCAAAATTTACTCAAAATAGAGTCTACTTCATGATTCAACTAAAATCTTAAAGTATCCCTTCAGAAAATTTATAAATAATCACACTAAAACACAGTTTAGAGTAATGCGGAATTTTCTCGCTTTCTCAGGTTTGAAAAAAATATAAAAACAATTGCTGCAGATTTGATTCTTTCCAAATTTACTCAAAATAGAGTCTACTGCATAATTCAACTAAAATCTTAAACCATCCCTTCAGTTAATTTATAAATAATCACCCAAGAACACAGTTTAGAGTAATGCTGAATTTTCTCGCTTTCTCAGGTTTGAAATAAATAGAAAAACAATTGCTGCAGATTTGATTCTTTCCAAATTTACTCGAAATAGAGTCTACTGCATAATTCAACCAAAATCTTAAACCACCCCTTCAGTCAATTTATAAATAATCACCCTAGAACACAGTTTAGAGTAATGCGGAATTTTCTCGCTTTCTCAGGTTTGAAAAAAATATAAAAACAATTGCTGCAGATTTGATTTTTTCCAAATTTACTCAAAATAGAGTCTACTGCATAATTCAACTAAAATCTTAAACCACCCCTTCAGTCAATTTATAAATAATCACCCTAGAACACAGTTTAGAGTAATGCTGAATTTTCTTGATTTTCCCAGGTTTAAAAAAAATATAAAAACAATTGCTGCAGATTTGATTCTTTCAAAATTTACTCAAAATAGAGTCTACTTCATGATTCAACTAAAATCTTAAAGTATCCCTTCAGAAAATTTATAAATAATCACCCTAGAACACAGTTTAGAGTAATGCGGAATTTTCTCGCTTTCTCAGGTTTGAAAAAAATATAAAAACAATTGCTGCAGATTTGATTCTTTCCAAATTTACTCAAAATAGAGTCTACTGCATAATTCAACTAAAATCTTAAACCATCCCTTCAGTAAATTTGTAAATAATCGCAGTTTAGTTATGCTGAATTTTCATAAAACTGGAGAAACTTACGTATTATTATTTCTAAGAGTTATATAAAAACACTGAGGTCAACCAAGGTAAAAATATACTGAATGCAATGTAAACACCGTATTTATAGCCACAGTCAAAATTACTTTGCTTAATTTTCACCATTGAAATTTGTAATATTTATTAAACCCGCGAGCACAATTGCTTGGCAATAAATAAAGCAGGATGACAAATTTCCTGGATTGTAAATTACGCGGAAGCCGCAAATATTTATTTTCATAACCGATAATGATAAGTTATTAATTATTCACCTCGAGAGTCGCCAAACGTAACCATAAATATCAATAGAAGTTTATTTATACGTGACTGTGGTTTTGACCTTTAGAGTGTCATTATCAAACAAACAGCCATAGCTACTGCAACTTTGATAAATATATCCGTTTTCTCTTTTCGACAAATTACTTTTTATCCGGCGTGGCATTAGCCAGTTGTTTAAAAAAAGTAATAATGGATTACAACATAACCATCATCTTCATTATATTTGCAAAGTTACAAACAGGTTCAGATATTCGGATCTTTAATTTAATTGAATGAAATTACTCTTTATCTGTTTTGTATTATTAAGCAAGAGCTTGTAAAACCGCAGGAAGCTCTTTTTGTTGCTTTCATCTTTGCAAATCACATAACTGACGAATGAATCCGTCTAATGACCTTTTCCCGAAACACTTTCTCTAAACCCACGTGCGAATCTTTGATAGATGAATTTTCATGAGCTCTTCTGTTGTAATTTCGCATAGCGAAACTACTTAAGTAACTCAAAATTGTGCACATTAAAATGACATAATTACAAAAGTCGACTAATCCACATCGAAATAAAAAATGATAAAATTTCGAGTGCAAACAAGTTGAAAATTATAATAAAACTCTTTTAACTTTGTTTTGTATAAGTTATACAAGACAAAGTTAAAAGTGTTTGATTATATTATTCAAAATGTATAACGAAGTAGAAGCCTTCAGCATAAACAAATTGTTTTCCTTACTGTGAATGAATTATTTTCTGTTTTTTTTTTCTTCTGTAGATTAAGGAACAACTTGAATATGCACAAATTCATCCTTAACTTACTGCGGATACATTATTTAAATTTGGTCGAAATTAAATTTTAAAAAAAGTTGAGCAATATTTTCAACAATGATGCGTGTATTTTGCTCGTAAACGCTTCAGATTCGGAATATAAATTGTATCGTATAAACACGACCTATTTTATCGCCCTAGGAAAAATTGTAATTTCAAAATAAGCTATTTGCATTCATGAATCGGCTATTTAAATTATTAATGTTAAGGTTGTGAACGAGTTACGCCGTTGCCAACTGGACTAACATTTTTCGACCCTAATATCAAACAGTTTGTGCAACTCCAATGTCTCCATTTTAGTGTCATTGTCAATGGCACGTATAACTATTGAGACTTTTGGTGTAATATTAATAAACACGAACAGATATTTTATTATTTAAGGTTATAAAATAGTAGAATGGTTTGCTACGCCATCTATTAGTCGTCGTTAGTGCCAAACATATATTCTAGAGATCGAACCATTTCTAGCGTGATGACGGGAGGGGGGGACAAGGTTTGATTTTTTTAGAATATCAAAGCCCAATTATTCCCCAAAACTGCTGTTAAAATTAGAAGTCTGCATTTAAGTCAGTTTTTCAAAAATCAATACTTTTTCGATTTTTGTGCCTTGAAAATGACAATTTTTGGGTTTGATTTTGATTATCTAGAAAAGTAAATAATTAACATGGTTTGATTTTTTTAGAATATCAAAGCACAATTATTCCCCAATACTGCTGTAAAAGTTGGAATTCCGCATTTAAGTCAGTTTTTCAAAAATTACTACTTTTTAGATTTTTGAGCCTTGAAAATGATCATTCTTGAGTTTAATTTTGATTATCTGGAAAACTAAACAATTAACATGGTTTGATTTTTTTAGAATATCAAAGCCTAATTATTCCCCAAAACTGCTGTTAAAGTTGGAAATCTGCAGTTAAGTCAGTTTAAAAAAAATCAATATTTTTTCGATTTTTGTGCCTTTAAAAATGACAATTCTTGGGTTTGATTTTGATTATCTTGAAAAGTAAATAATTAACGTGGTTTATTTTTTTTAGAATACCAAAGCCCAATTATTCTCCAAAACTGCTGTTAAAATCAGAAGTCTGCATTTAAGTCAGTTTTTCAAAAATCAATACTTTTTCGATTTTTGTGCCTTGAAAATGACAATTCTTGGGTTTGATTTTGATTATCTAGAAAACTAAATAATTAACATGGTTTGATTTTTTTAGAATATCAAAGCCCAATCATTCCCCAATACTGCTATAAAAATTGGAATTCCGCATTTAAGTCAGTTTTTGAAAAATTACTACTTTTTAGATTTTTGAATCTTGAAAATGATCATTCTTGGATTTGATTTTGATTATCTGGAAAACTAAACAATTAACGTGGTTTAATTTTTTTAGAAAATCAAAGCCCAATTATTCCTCAAAACAGCTATTAAAATCAGAAGTCTGCATTTAAATCACTTTTTGAAATTATTAATATTTTTTCGATTTTTGTGCTTTGAAAATGACAATTCTTGGGTTTGATTTTGATTATCTAGAAAAGTAAATAATTAACATCGTTTGATTTTTGTAGAATATCAAAGCCCAATCATTCCCCAATACTGCTATAAAAATTGGAATTCCGCATTTAAGTCAGTTTTTGAAAAATTACTACTTTTTAGATTTTTGAATCTTGAAAATGATCATTCTTGGATTTGATTTTGATTATCTGGAAAACTAAACAATTAACGTGGTTTAATTTTTTTAGAAAATCAAAGCCCAATTATTCCTCAAAACAGCTATTAAAATCAGAAGTCTGCATTTAAATCACTTTTTGAAAAATTAATATTTTTTCGATTTTTGTGCTTTGAAAATGACAATTCTTGGTTTTGATTTTGATTATCTAGAAAACTAAATAATTAACATGGTTTGATTTTTTTAGAATATCAAAGCCCAATTATTCCCTAATACTGCTGCTAAAATCAGAAGTCTGCATTTAAGTTACTTTTTGAAAAATCAATACTTTTTCGATTTTTGTGCATTGAAAATGACAATTCTTGGGTTTGATTTTGATTATCTAGAAAACTAAATAATTAACATGGTTTGATTTTTTTAGAATATCAAATCCCAATCATTTCCCAATACTGCTGTTAAAATTAGAAGTCTGCATTTAGGTCACTTTTTTAAAAATCAATATTTTTTCGATTTTTGTGCCTTGAAAATGACAATTCTTGGGTTTGATTTTGATTATTTAGAAAAGTAAATAATTAACATGGTTTGATTTTTTTAGAATATCTAAGCCCAATTATTCCTCAAAACTGCTGTTAAAGTTGGAAATCTGCATTTAAGTCAGTTTAAAAAAAATCAATATTTTTTCGATTTTTCTGCCTTTAAAAATGACTATTTTTGGGCTTGATTTTGATTATCTTGAAAACTTGACAATTAACGTGGTTTAATTTTTTAATATCAAAGCCCAATTATTCCCCAATACTGCTGTTAAAATCAGAAGTCTGCATTTAAGTTGGTTTTTGAATAATCAATACTTTTTCGATTTTGTGCATTGAAAATGACAATTCTTGGGTTTGATTTTGATTATCTTGAAAAGTAAATAATTAACATGGTTTAATTTTTTTAGAACATGAAAGCCCAATTATTCCCCAAAACTGCTGTTAAAATCAGAAGTCTGCATTTAAGTCAGTTTTTGAAAAATTAGTACTTTTTCGATGTTTGTGCTTTGAAAATGACAATTCTTGGGTTGGATTTTGATTATCTTGAAAACTTACAATTAACATGGTTTGATTTTTTTTTAAATAACAAAACCCAATTATTCCCCAATAATGCTTTTAAAATTGGAAGTCTGCATTTCAATCAGTTTTTAAAAAATCAAATTTTGGGAGTCAAAAATTATACATTCTGGGTTTGATGGCGATTATCTGGAAAACTAAACCATTAACGTGCTTAGATTTTTCTATAATATCGAATCCTAATTATTTCTGAGCAATGCTGTAAAAGTTGAAATTCTGTATTACTTTTAGGTTTTGAAAAATCAACGCATTTTTGATTTTTGGCGATTATCTCGAACAAAAATTACTCAAACAATTAGCTTAGAAATTACTTCATCCATAAATAAGCAGTTAAACTTTGATTGCCTTTCAAAACAATTGACGTACGACAGTCGAAAAGAAAACGTGAAGTTGAGAAAACGAAAGTTGTAATCGGCAACTTAAATAATTGTACAAAAATGATCACTACAAAAATTAGCTTCAAAATTACAAAACTTATTCTTAAATAGCCTATTTTTCATTATCTATACAAACAGTTAAGATAGGTCAGCTGAAAACGAAACCGTAACACTTAAAACTTGAATTGAAGAATTCGAAAATTACCTTCAGCGACTAAAAAAATTGCAAAAAATTAATTACTCGAGCAATTAGCTTAAAAATTACAAAATCCATAAATAATCAGTTATGCTTTGATTTTGTTTCAAAACAATTGGCATACGACAGCTGAAAACAAAAGCACAACACAAAAAAGTTGAACTGGAGAAAATGAAAATTGAAAAAAATGTATAAAAAATAGGCAAATAGTTTTGAATAAATTATATTTTGCATTTTTTTTAGTTGTAAGAAAAACTATTATTCGTTAGAACAGCTTCAGCAGGAAGAAAGTTTTTACGATAATACGCGACTCTGAATCCGAGTAGAAATAAATAAATAAATAATTAGGTTTGTAATTCTGTGAAAGGAATTTAATAGTCAAATTTAGAATTGGAATTTGGAATTATTTTATATCCCTTGCAAGTTCCTCTGCATCTTTTCTTCGTAGTAAGTCTGCCATTACTTTATCTCTTTTTTTTTCTTGCCCTTCCCTTTTTCTTATCTTTAATTTCAGTTCTTGCAAAATTCTCCCGTTAGCTGCGCTATTTTCCTTTATCATCCTTTATTAACCCGAAAAATAATAATGGGTCGTAGAATTAAAAAGCAAAAATCAATCAATCTAAAACTATTGGGCAAAAATTATGTAGATTTTTTCACAAAAAAAAAAAATTGTGGTTAATATGTTCGTGACAATGGAACCGTTAATAATCAAATCAAAAAATACAAATCAAAATCTCTTTATTCACTTTGGCCACATATAATACATTACAACGAACAAAATTCATCTTTGCATGGTGTGTGATGTAATAAATTGCGTCCGTATCGAAAATTGTGTGTATCTTTCACGCACACAGATAAATAAATTCCTAGGATAGAGAAAGAGCCATAAAGCAAAAATGCAAGGTCTCGAAGTCGACAGATCAATATTGGGGAGAATGTGGAAAATGTACAGAAAGAGAGCTGCAAACAATATCCAGCACGAAGTTCATATTTATTGCTGCGTATTTTTGTTGGTTTGCATATTAAGACATGACATTGATTGACGTACTGATAGAAAATAACGTTCATGCCAGTTTTTTTTATTTCTCTGCATACGTCGTAGTCACAGCATTTGTTATGCTCAGGAATTATCGACAGAGTGGTAATTAGTTTGTTTCATGTTATCAGCTAATTAGGTTTGAGTGGTAGACCAGCAGTGGCTTTTTGAACACAGCTGAATTCCGCCTTCTACTCCAAGTAAATCACTTTATTTATTTCACTGTATGTAACTATTGTTAATTGGAAAAATAAAGAAGAGAAATACTACGTGGTAATCCATAATTAAAAGTTTAGTGTGGCCAATCCACAACATTTCGGGAGAAGGGCGCTTGAGCTCCATCATGTTGAAACCATATGCGCTGCAGCTTGTGGAAGAGACAGCGATTTCGGCAGAAGCTGCGATAATAATTTGGGACGCGTTTTACAAACACGCTATGAATATTCTTGTCGAATTTGAGCCGAACAACGCTTTTAACAGTTGTAACTTTCTTTACGTTGAAGGTATCTTAACGAAAAATAAAATTTAGTCATAATTTTTTTGCCAACTCCATGTATTTTTTTCCACAAAATTCGAACACAAATCGAAGTTTTTTTTAAGCCAAATAACGCAGCTGCGAAATACAAGTTCGTTACCAAGACTTTATTAAAATCTCAAGTTAAAATGCAGCTTTACTTTTAAAATTGTCTTATTAAAAGTCCACGCGTATAAATTAAATAAAGAAGAAATACTCGCCTCATCGATAAAAATAATTACCCGTTCATCAAAATATTTATTTGGAGATTTTCCTTAATTGGGCATACTCGACGATAACGTGGTGGTAAGCCTTGAATTTATCAAAATGTTGATAAAATGTTTAAAAACTTAATGCGTATATAGATAAACAAATGTGACGTTATAAGTGGAGGATTTCAATTGCAATAAACTTCATCCAGACCGTGATAAACTCGTACTGGCGAAGATCAGGAGTAATATCCTAGAACTATTCGAAATAAGTGCAGGGAGAAATAAAAAAATTCATATTCAAAAACTAGAAAACTAAAAAAAAAACGTAGCCTGAACGTGCCCTAGACAACCAGACCACACGCGACTCGATCCAAAAGACATGGTGACTCGCTATCATTTATGGAAAGAATTTCTAAAGATTAGAAACAGCTGTAGCAGCTGATAAAGTCTATACAACATTTTTTTCAAAAAAAAAACACTTTATGATCCACTCGTTTCAAATTTAAACCAACGCCATCTTATTTCCGGTAAAGATAATGGAAATTTAATTGAGGAATACACATCACTGGATATTTAGGAAAAATATTTGAAGATTACAAGCAGCTGCTGCAGTTGAAAAAGTTTTTATAACAATTTTCCCAAAGAAAAACACTTTACGATCAACTCGTTTCGCCTTTAAACCAACGCCATCTTGTTTCCGGTAAAGATAATGGAAATTTAATTGAGGAATACACATCACTGGATATTTAGGAAAAAATATTTGAAGATTACAAGCAGCTGCTGCAGTTGAAAACGTTTTTACAACAATTTTCCCAAAGAAAAACACTTTACGATCAACTCGTTTCGCCTTTAAACCAACGCCATGTTGTTTCTGGTAAAGATAATGAAAATTTAATTGAGGAATACACATCACTGGATATTTAGGAAAAATATTTGAAGATTAGAAGCAGCTGCTGCAGTTGAAAAAGTTTTTATAACAATTTTCCCAAAGAAAAACACTTTACGATCAACTCGTTTCGCCTTTAAACCAACGCCATCTTGTTTCCGGTAAAGATAATGGAAATTTAATCGAGGAATACACATCACTGGATATTTAGGAAAAAATATTTGAAGATTACAAGCAGCTGCTGCAGTTGAAAACGTTTTTACAACAATTTTCCCAAAGAAAAACACTTTACGATCAACTCGTTTCGCCTTTAAACCAACGCCATGTTGTTTCTGGTAAAGATAATGGAAATTTAATATCACTGGATATTTGAGAAGAGTTTCTGAAGATTAGAAACAGCTGCTGCAGCTGATAAAGTTTGTACAACAATTTTCCCAAAGAAAAACACTATACAATCAATTCGTTTCTCCCTCAAACCAACGCCATCTTGTTTCCGGTGGAGAATCTCGTGAATCTAGAATGAGTCTGAGCCCGTAAAGAATATCCATATTATTCTACCCACCAAAGAAATATCTGAACAAATTTATTTCAAAACAAACCGTTCGTGTTTTAGCAGGAAAATATTTTTCTCTCGGGCGCATACCAAACAGAAAACTTTATAAATAGCAACCGCGAATATACGTAGTTCACTCTCCCGAAATTAGAATGGCCCAAACGGCGATCAATCATCCGGTCCACGCCATTCCCACACCAGATCTCTCTAAGAATAGTACAAACGTGCACTGGAAAGTGTGCAAGTGGAACAAGTGTCAAGACTACGCGAAAAATATTAAAAAAAAAAGAAAAAGAAAAATACAAATTGTTTCCATTAACATTAACGGCCTCGACAAATACTTTCCGAGAGCCGATAATGAATAAGCAAATATTGAATCGGGGAGAATTTATGCTGATTGTTTGAAGTTAATTATCGTTGCAGTATTGATTTACTTTCATGTTGGAAAATTATGGAAACAGTATAATTATGATTGTGAGTAATTAGCCGGCATTTTATCGTTAATGATAAAAGTTATTTCGGTCTCGAAATGTCCCATTGTTATTGTTTATTTGTAATCATCAAATGCTTACTTATTTAAAGAAAAATTATTCATTTTCATGGCCACATTCTTTAGCTATAAGATGTTATAAATTGAACGTTGCATGATGACATTGGTTGCTTTTGAATTTTTAGTGCCAATTAAAGAATTTTATAAGAATATAAAAATTGTATCATTGGCGATAAAAAATCATCCATAAAAGGTACAAATCTTCTAGAATATTATTTTAAATCTAAAAATTTTGACGTATCTTAGAGTTTGTATAATGAAAATCGTTCATTGGAGAGAAGTTATTTAAAACGATCAAAAAATTGTGTTTTACAAAAAATGTTCAATTTCGCCAAATTCTTCTAAAGTGCAAACATTTTTTTTAAAGCTAGTGAAAGTTGGAATGATTGAAATCATCCATTATGTATGGATATTATATGCCCTAAAAATGGACCTGCTAATTTTTCAACATCTGTAAAAATTTGCTTACACACTTAATCAAAATATCCATTACACCTTGATGTAATTAATGACCCAATTAAGTTTTAAGATTAATGAGGATTCGAAGCTGTGAAAAACTCGCAAAGATTAATGGATTTTAAAACTTTAGAAATCATAGCGTCATCATATCTGAATAAAAGCGCGTCGATTCTCCTTCCACGGATTGAAGGAGAAGTTTTAAAGTTGAAAAGTTGTGCAGCATCAGTAGTTTATCAAGCCCCGCGGCGGGGGAGGGGGCTGAAGCCTCCCCCTCTGGACGAATTTGATTCGGTATTAGGCGTTCGGACCGTTTCTCATAAAGTTGCAGACATCTACAAGAGGTCCGCTTTAAATATTTACCACCGCCAACTGGGAATATCGAAATTTGATTGTGTTTTATTTGTACAGTGCAAAGAAGGATGGATATATTTGTAATAACTACTTTAAATTTTTCTTTTTATTTTACGTAATGTTAATAAAAGGATGACATAGATTAAGATATTTTATTAACCTTATTTTAATTATTTTCAATTTCTTTTTTAGTTAAGCTATCGAATAAATGTATTTCTGACGTGTTTAAAACAATGTTGACCCTTTGCATTCGTATTTATATTTGACAGCACAATGGTGAAACGTATTTTGGCGACTATAAGATAAATGGTTAATAGCACTAATAAATATTATTATTAATATATTTTTTTTAATAATTTAATTTACAAATGCAAATAAATCGTATAAATTGGATAAATTGTAACATATTTCACACTGGAATCGAACCTGCAACCTCCAGATTCCTAGACTGTGGCCACACAGTTTCGGTCCTGTCAGATCACATGTACGGAATCCAATTATTAATTCGTCAGAAACATAGAATGGATCTGGCACCGTAAGAAGGCAGGAAATTATATAAATAATGTTATATTTTCCTGTAATTGGATATTTGTAACTCCGCTGGGAAATTTATATTTATTATATTATTATAAATCTCTATGAACATCATAACTATGTTCAAATCCTTTATACTGTTGCCATTAACTCTCGGTACGTCACATCCGCATTATTTTCTAAATTAACGCTCCATAATTAGAGTCTGATAACTTCTGTAATAATGTTGTTAATGTTGCTGGAATCGATAGCAATAATTATCGCGGAGTTATAGAATTCCGGGAAACGGTGGGTGGGGATCCGGTTAAGTCGCAGTTAAACTTTAATTAACGAAGAGCCCTTTATCTCTCTCGTTCTCTCGTCCCCAATGACAATTTCCACCCTTTGCCACTCAAGCTGGGCGCAATTTCGTGCCTTTGAAGCGAACGCAACTATTTCGATGGTGGGGTAAACGATCCGCGTTATTCTATGCACAAAAATTGGAATGTATATATTAGAGATTATAATTTCGTAAAGAATACACCATCACCAGATTTTGTGATAATTGCACGTAATCAGATCGTAAAATTGCTAAAAATTGTTATAATTTTGATGGCTTGGAAAAAATATAAAAACAACTGCAATACACTTGAAACTGTTTCAATTTACTCAAAATACATTAATCTTAATAATCCTCCCAAAAAATCTAAATACTCCATCACAAGTTTTCAAGATAATCGACCGAGAACAGCGCTTAAGATTTTTTTAATTTGCACTTCTTCCGAGTAGAAAAAAATTATAAAAAAACAACTGCAACGCACTTGAAACTTTCCAAATTTACTCAAAATACATTAATCTTAATAATCCTTCAAAAAACTCAAAATACCCCATCACAGGTTTTCAAGATAACCGACCGAGAACAGCGCTTAAGTTTTTTTTAATTTGCACTTCCGAGTGGAAAAAAATTATAAAAAACAACTGCAACGCACTTGGAATTTTCCAAATTTACTCAAAATACATTAATCTTAATGATCCTCAAAAAAAACTCAAAATACCCCATCACAGGTTTTCAAGATAATCCACCGAGAACAGCGCTTAAGATTTTTTTAATTTGCACTTCGATCGAGTGGAAAAAAAATTATAAAAAGCAACTGCAACGCACTTGAAAGTTTCCAAATTTACTCAAAATACATTAATCTTAATAATCCTGAAAAAAACTCAAAATACCCCATCACAGGTTTTCAAGATAACCGACCGAGAACAGCGCTTAAGATTTTTTTAATTTGCACTTCGATCGAGTGGAAAAAAAAATTATAAAAAGCAACTGCAACGCACTTGAAAGTTTCCAAATTTACTCAAAATACATTAATCTTAATAATCCTCAAAAAAACTCAAAATACCCCATCACTGGTTTTCAAGATAACCGATCGAGAACAGCGCTTAAGATTTTTTAATTTGCACTTATTTCGAGTGGAAAAAAATTATAAAAAACAACTGCAACGCACTTAAAATTTTCAAAATTTGCTCAAAATACATTAATCTTTATAATCCTCAAAAAAACTCAAAAAACCCCATCACTGGTTTTCAAGATAACCGACCGAGAACAGTGCTTAAGATTTTTTTAATTTGCACTTCTTCCGAGTGGAAAAAAACTATAAAAAACAACTGCAACGCACTTGAAATTTTCCAAATTTACTCAAAATACATTAATCTTTATAATCCTCTAAAAAACTCGAAACACCCCATCACTGGTTTTCAAGATAACCGACCGAGAACAGCGCTTAAGATTTTTTCAATTTGCACTTCTTCCGAGTGGAAAAAAATTATAAAAAACAACTGCAACGCACTTGAAACTTTCCAAATTTACTCAAAATACATTAATCTTAATAATCCTCAAAAAAACTCAAAATACCCCATCACTGGTTTTCAAGATAATCCACCGAGAACAGCGCTTAAGATTTTTTAATTTGCACTTCTTTCGAGTGGAAAAATAATTATAAAAAACAACTGCAACGCATTTGAAACTTTCCAAATTTACTCAAAATACATTAATCTTAATAATCCTCAAAAAAACTCAAAATACCCCATCACTGGTTTTCAAGATAATCCGCCGAGAACAGCGCTTAAGATTTTTTTAATTTGCACTTCTTCCGAGTGGAAAAAAAATTATAAAAAGCAACTGCAACGCACCTGAAATTTTCCAAATTTACTGAAAATACATTAATCTTAATAATCCTCCAAAAAACTCAAAATACCTCTTCACTGGTTTTCAAGATAACAACACAACACAATTCTAGAAGAATTTTTCAAATCTGCTATTTTGTTCAAGAGTTATCTTCTCAAATAAATGCATTAAGATTCCGTTCGAATGAGATTATTTCGAAATTTTGGGATGGATTGTTTACAAATTTCCATGTATACATAGTCCCGAATGTTTTTTTTTTAATAAATTTGAAAAATTTGAAGTCGAAAAAAATCTAAAAATACCATCACCCATGGGATTGGTTTCAAAATTCTTCAATCCGTGCAGAAATAATGTATTTTTGACAAATTGCAGAACAATCGATGTATCGCATCCAGAAACAAAATGGCAGCTCTCAAAACTTGGATTTGTTTATATTTTTATTTTGACCTTTATTATATTTTTTCGGTTTTTTTTTTAATCGACGTTTCCACAATTCAAATCGAAACTTTTTAAATATTCATAATTAAAATAAAATTTCGTGTATTTACAAAAACAAAAATATTTGTGTGACTGTGCGCGCTGTATCTCAAAAACGAATAAAATAATTAACATTAAACTTTGAACATAAG
This sequence comes from Ocypus olens, assembly GCA_910593695.2. Classification (NCBI taxonomy): domain Eukaryota; kingdom Metazoa; phylum Arthropoda; class Insecta; order Coleoptera; family Staphylinidae; genus Ocypus; species Ocypus olens. Next base: position 59,812,756 of record OU343051.1, read on the forward strand.
CTTTATTTGACAATTAGAAGAACTGAAAAGCTTTTGATAAAATTTTGTGCACCGAAAGTGAGTGTTTACCTTAACAATTTTTTGTTTTTTCCAATATTTTTTTTAAATATGGAAAGTATCACGAAAATATTTAAACAAATCTTAAATATACAAGCTTGTGAACAATAAATAAATAAATAAACAAAGAAAAAAGTTAACATCTTTTGGTGCGAATGTCGACACGCCTTAAAATAATTTTTCATTTCGGTGTCTCATCAATCAATTAAATTCTCAACACAATGAAGGGTAAATGCCCATAAATATGCATTCGCGGTTTATGGAAAGTCAAAGAGGAGAGGAAGACAGTTAACGATCTCTCGGCTCGCCCATTGTGCGTTTCTCAATTAAGCACCAAAGAAAAGGAAAGAAAAAAAAAAGAAGTTCTCCCACGCCATTTTTAGATAATCTTTTCACTCCAGAAGAGTCCTTTGTCTCGCCGGTGCAGGTGTACCACCAACTCACTCTCGTCCTTAATTAAAACCAAGACAAAAAGACATACACTTTGACATTTAAAAACCTACACCATCGTTGGCGGTTATTAGTAACGAAACCGATATGTGTGACGTCATCCATTGAAAAAGAACTCAAAATGCATTAAGGATTATGATTTCGTAAACAGTTGCATACACCCCAGCACTGGATTTTGAGATATTTTCATTTGATCGAAAGGTAAAGTTGTGAAAATTTGTAATCATTTTGGCGGTGTGAAAAAAATAGGAAAACAATTGCAATCGGATTGAAATTTTCCAAAATTACTCAAAATACATTAAGGAGCATGATTACGTAAACAGTTGCATACACCCCACCACTGGATTTTGAGATATTTTCATTCGATCGAAAGGTAAAGTTGGGAAAATTTGTAATCATTTTGGCGGTGTGAAAAAAATAGGAAAACAATTGCAATCGGATTGAAATTTTCCAAAATTACTCAAAATACATTAAGGATCATGATTTCGCAAACAGTTGCATACACCTCACCACTGGATTTTGAGATATTTTCATTTGATTGGAAGGTGAAGTTGTGAATTTTTTTAATCATATTGGCGGTGCGAAAAAAAAATAGGAAAACAATTGCAATCGGATTGAAATTTTCCAAAATTACTCAAAATGCATTAAGGAGCATGATTACGTAAACAGTTGCATACACCCCACCACTGGATTTTGAGATATTTTCATTCGATCGAAAGGTAAAGTTGTGAAAATTTGTAATCATTTTGGCGGTGTGAAAAAAATAGGAAAACAATTGCAATCGGATTGAAATTTTCCAAAATTACTCAAAATGCATTAAGGAGTATGATTACGTAAACAGTTGCATACACCCCACCACTGGATTTTGAGATATTTTCATTTGATCGAAAGGTAAAGTTGTGAAAATTTGTAATCATTTTGGCGGTGTGAAAAAAATAGGAAAACAATTGCAATCGGCTTGAAATTTTCCAAAATTACTCAAAATACATTAAGGATCATGATTTCGCAAACAGTTGCATACACCTCACCACTGGATTTTGAGATATTTTCATTTGATTGGAAGGTGAAGTTGTGAATTTTTTTAATCATATTGGCGGTGCGAAAAAAAAATAGGAAAACAATTGCAATCGGGTTGAAATTTTTCAAAATTACTCAAAACTTATTAAGGAAGACTTTGGTAAGATGAAGTTTGATGGATTTCACCAATTTAAGAAAATAAACAAAAATTAGGTTGTTGATGTATTTTTAAACCGATTTGATGCTGTGTACGTGTTTGAATAAGCCGCGAGGGCGTTTTGTTTATTTGCGAGGCTTCTGGAGATTGAAATGGGTGTGTTGTTGTGGACGTGTGAAAGTGGAGAAATGCCTTCGCAGCCTCTCCGTTCGCGTAAATATCGAACGGACGAAATTCCTGCTATAAATACGCCGGATGATACGTCGGGATTCCCGCCTGCATATTTTGGGCCACAAAGGCATTCCTGCTCAACACTGGAAATGTCACTAAGGAGTTTCCTTTCTGCAGCGCATAAAATTCCTACAGAAAATAATTATAATTTGTAAATAAAGGAAATCAAGATGTAGGACATCGTTGATGGTTCTAACAAGAAGTGCAGGGTAACACTATTTTTATATATTTTTACCTGTTTTTTGAGCAAAAGTAAGAAATCTTTTTATAGATAGATAGATACTTTATTATTTACATAGATACATACATATTGTATAAAATAAATGTTCAATTACATACATATAAATATAAAATTCGTCAAGTCAGTAAAAATGAAATCTTATTTGGAATAGTTACGAAAACTAGACGCAGTAAAAAAGAAATAAGACTAAACCTGGACCAACAACAAAAAAGAGAAGTTGTGCACTTAAATTTAATTTGTAGGATCAGGAGATTCCTCTCATTTACTTTAATATTAAGCGTTTTCAGGTTTTCGTCAAAAATGAAAAATCGCTAATTTGCACCCGAGGAGCAGAGATTTGAAATTCGTGTTCGATTTGGATGTTTCGTTAGGCCGCTGTGGCCGTTCAAAGTCTGAAAAAATCTACTTTTTTCAAAATTTTCATGGTGACTAATTTTTTCTAGATGAATTTTTTTAACGCCAATAGATTTAGCTCGTTATAGGAATTACTTTTTCTGTTGGGTTATAAAACATTAATTAACGAATAATCTCTTGCACAAGTCATGACATTTGGTCAATTATTAAATATAAACAGATTTTTTTTTCTTACTTAGGCATTCGCTATTCAGTCACGAAATATAAATAGACATTATTATTAAAATATATTGTTTATTTAAGTTTTTTAGATGCAGTGAGCCAAATACGTAATTAAAACAGAAATACACGTTGTAATTGCAAACATTACAGAAACATTTAATGGAAGAATTAAACTGTATGTCACCCAGATAAATGAGTTAACATACATTTTCAATGCGCCACACTTCCTGCATTCGCATTCGCATTCATTTAACACACTTTCGTTAATTCATTAAGACAGTCAATGGGCTAACACAAAAGCCAGTTTCTAATAACTCACCGACTGTATCTAATAAACAATAAAAAAAAAATCATATATGAAATTAATAATAAAATTTCTCCGGAATTCCTTCTGGAAGCTTCTAAATGGATTCGTGCCATCATGTGTGAAATTAATTTTATAAAGAGTGGAAGAGAAATTAAAACGTCTGAAATGTTTTCGTTTTCGATTCTACAAGTTTTATTAATCTAGTCATCGCAGGGTGAAAAATTGCGGAGTAATAAAAAATATAGTAAACGTCTCTAAATGTATAGATATAAGTAAAAAATAATGATGAATCGGTCAATGCTAATTAAAAAAATCCTTAATCGATTTTTCTCAATACTAGCTTAAAATTTCCAACATTTCCAGGAGATCATCAATACTGATGATTGCATTCTAAACAATAATTTGAAAATGAACTGCTATTTTAATTATACATTTTCAATGGACGAATTGATACACTTCGTCCTGTCTGGCCTACATATGCTGCACTAGATTTCGTATGCGTCGGATTTAACGTTAAAAAAAAACTTTCTTGTAACCGTTCGCTCGATGATTTATTCAATTTTTCAACAATAACCAAACAACTCGGTGCTCTATTTTTGGTGATTTGGTGCATCGAACTATACGAAATAACTGACCTACACTCGTTTGGCTCGTGAAGCAATCGTTCACCGGTGAAAGCAGCCTTCCATTAGTTTTGCTTAGTTATATAATCTCGGAGCAGTATTTTGTAAAGAACCGCACGTTTCATAACGCAGTAATGAGGTTATCGGGTTTGAAATGTAATCCGTTTAACGCGTACAAAAATATAATACATATTCTAGAATTGGCAATTTACTGAACAATTGATTTCAGTCAACGCCTACGGCAGTGTTTCTCAAACTGGAGATGGCGGAGTATAGAAATTTTAAACATTAATTATAAATACTTGTCTGGGGGTCACGAAGGGTTCATTTTATTATCTTCTTTACATATTGAGCTATGTGATGTAAGTACATTTTCACGAAGTCCTACGATGAATATCGTCAAAATATTAGTGTTATTTTATAATTTTACTCGTTTATTAATAGAAAATCCGAAATTTTGCATTCTCATAACGTTATGCACTCGATTTGAAATTAGAACAGCTTATTCATCGGCCGACCTTAACACAAATATAGAAAATCGCGAGACTATAATTAGACAGAACCGCCAATCAATATTTCCGCAACACTAATATTCCAACAACAAAAAAAAAACAGTGGTCATAGTCTCAACTGCAATCTACACTTAAAGTCATACGCAATAACGCAGCAAGCAGGAAATTGGTAATCTTAACGTGAATGATGGTGAAAATGGAAAATTACAATTGTGTATAATTTTTTCACTTAAAAATCTTGGCCGCTTCTCTTTGTTCTAAAAACCGCGTTGACCTTTCATTGGTGCACCATCTTGTTGAAAGCAATTGTCGTTCGCATCGCATCAATATTGATAGAATGTCTTTTTTTCCTATTTTTTTTTAAATCGTTGCATGCAATTTTCATATTCACGCTTCAAGTTTGGATTGTTGTCGTTTCGTTTCCACCCAGTATATAGCAATTGTTTTTATTGGAAATTAAGAATAGATTATTTTTTTAAGTATCTTGAGCTTTTGAAGCAAATTCCTCCATTGATTATTTTTTTAGATTTTTTCAAAGCGTTGAATGCAATTTTCATTTTCATACTTCAAGTTTGGATTGTTGTCGTTTTGTTTCCACCCAGTATATAGCAGTTGTTTTTATTGGAAATTAAAAATAGATAATTTTTTAAGTTTCTTGAGCTTTTGTACCAAATTCCTCCATTGATTATTTTTTTAGAATTTTTCAAAGCGTTGAATGCAATTTTCATTATCACAGTTCAAGTTTAGATTGTTGTCGTTTTGTTTCCACCCAGTATATACCAATTGTTTTTATTGGAAATTAAAAATAGATTATTTTTTTAAGTATCTTGAGCTTTTGAAGCAAATTCCTCCATAGATTATTTTTTTTAGAATTTTTTAAAGCGTTGAATGCAATTTTCATTTTCACACTTCAAGTTTGGATTGTTGTCGTTTTGTTTCCACCCAGTATATGGCAATTGTTTTTATTGGAAATTAAAAATAGATTATTTTTTTAAGTATCTTGAGCTTTTGAAGCAAATTCCTCCATTGATTATTTTTTTAGAATTTTTCAAAGCGTTGAATGCAATTTTCATTTTCACACTTCAAGTTTAGATTGTTGTCGTTTTGTTTCCACCCAGTATATAGCAATTGTTTTTATGGGAAATTAAAAATAGATTATTTTTTTAAGTATCTTGAGCTTTTGAAGCAAATTCCTCCATAGATTATTTTTTTAGAATTTTTCAAAGCGTTGAATGCAATTTTTATTTTCACACTTCAAGTTTGGATTGTTGTCGTTTTGTTTCCACCCAGTATATGGCAATTATTTTTATGGGAAATTAAAAATAAATTATTTTTTTAAGTATCTTGAGCTTTTGAAGCAAATTCCTCCATAGATTATTTTTTTAGAATTTTTCAAAGCGTTGAATGCAATTTTTATTTTCACACTTCAAGTTTGGATTGTTGTCGTTTTGTTTCCACCCAGTATATGGCAATTATTTTTATGGGAAATTAAAAATAAATTATTTTTTTAAGTATCTTGAGCTTTTGAAGCAAATTCCTCCATAGATTATTTTTTTAGAATTTTTCAAAGCGTTGAATGCAATTTTTATTTTCACACTTCAAGTTTGGATTGTTGTCGTTTTGTTTCCACCCAGTATATGGCAATTATTTTTATGGGAAATTAAAAATAAATTATTTTTTTAAGTATCTTGAGCTTTTGAAGCAAATTCCTCCATAGATTATTTTTTTAGAATTTTTCAAAGCGTTGAATGCAATTTTTATTTTCACACTTCAAGTTTGGATTGTTGTTGATTTGTTTCCACCCAGTATATAGCTATTGTTTTTATTGGAAATTAAAAATAGATTATTTTTTTAAGTATCTTGAGCTTTTGAAGCAAATTCCTCTATAGATGATTTTTTTAGAATTTTTCAAAGCGTTGGATGCAATTTTCATTATCACAGTTCAAGTTTGGATTGTTGTCGTTTTGTTTCCACCCAGTATATAGCAATTATTTTTATTGGAAATTCAAAATAGATTATTTTTTTAAGTATCTTGAGGTTTTGAAGCAAATTCCTCCATTGATTATTGTTTTAGAATTTTTCAAAGCGTTGAATGCAATTTTCATTTTCACACTTCAAGTTTGAATTGTTGTCGTTTTGTTTCCGCCCAGTATATAGCAATTTTTTTTATGGGAAATTAAAAATAGATTATTTTTTAAGTATCATGAGGTTTTGAAGCAATCCTCCATAGATTATTTTTTTAGAATTTTTCAAAGCGTTGAATGCAATTTTCATTTTCACACTTCAAGTTTGAATTGTTGTCGTTTTGTTTCCACCCAGTATAAAGCAATTGTTTTTATGGGAAATTAAAAATAGATCATTTTTTTGGTATCTTGAGCTTTTGAAGCAAATTCCTCCATAGATTATTTTTTTATAATTCTACAAAGCGTTGGATGCAATTTTCATTTTCACACTTCAAGTTTGAAATGTTGTCGTTTTGTTTCCGCCCAGTATATAGCAATTTTTTTTATGGGAAATTAAAAATAGATTATTTTTTTAAGTATCATGAGGTTTTGAAGCAATCCTCCATTGATTATTTTTTTAGAATTTTTCAAAGCGTTGAATGCAATTTTCATTTTCACACTTCAAGTTTGGATTGTTGTCGATTTGTTTCCACCCAGTATATAGCAATTGTTTTTATGGGAAATTAAAAATAGATTATTTTTTTTGGTATCTTGAGCTTTTGAAGCAAATTCCTCCATAGATTATTATTTTAGAATTTTTCAAAGCGTTGAATGCAATTTTCATTTTTACACTTCAAGTTTGGATTGTTGTCGTTTTGTTTCCACCCAGTATATAGCAATTGTTTTTATGGGAAATTAAAAAAGGGTTATTTTTTTAATATCTTGAGCTTATGAAGCAAATTCCTGGATACATATTTTTTTAGAATTCCATTTTTGAACCGCCCAAACGATTGCAAATTTTCACAATTTTACCTTTTGAAGAACTGAAATTATCTCAAAAACCAATAGTGCGGTGTATGCTACTGTTTACGAAATATGAATTTTGAGTAGTTTTGAAAAATTTCAAGCCGATTGCAATTGTTTTCCTATTTTTTTTCGCACCGCCAAAATGATTACAAATTTTCACAACTTCACCTTTTGATCAAATGAAAATATCTCAAAATCCAGTGACGGGGTGTATGCAACTGTTTACGTAATCATAATCCTTAATGCATTTTGAGTAATTTTGGAAAATTTCAAGTCGATTGCAATTGTTTTCCTATTTTTTTCGCACCGCCAAAATTATTACAAATTTTCACAACTTTACCTTTCGATCAAATGAAAATATCTCAAAATCCAGTGATGGGGTGTATGCAACTATTTACGTAATCATAATCCTTAATGCATTTTGAGTAATTTTAGAAAATTTCAAGCCGATTGCAATTGTTTTTCTATTTTTTTCGCACCGCCAAAGTGATTACAAATTTTCACAACTTTACCTTTCGATCAAATGAAAATATCTCAAAATCCAGTGGTGGGGTGTATGCAACTGTTTACGTAATCATAATCCTTAATGCATTTTGAGTAATTTTGAAAAATTTCAAGCTGATTGCAATTGTTTTCCTATTTTTTCCGCACCGCCAAAATGATTAAAAATTTTCACAACTTTACTTTTCGATCAAATGAAAATATCTCAAAATCCAGTGATGGCGTGTATGCAACTGTTTACGTAATCATAATCTTTAATGTATTTTGAGTAATTTTGGAAAATTTCAATCCGATTGCAATTGTTTTCCTATTTTTTTCGCACCGCCAAAATGATTAAAAATTTTCACAACTTCACCTTTTGATCAAATGAAAATTTCTCAAAATCCAGTGGTGGGGTGTATGCAACTGTTTACGAAATCATAATCCTTAATGCATTTTGAGTAATTTTGGAAAATTTCAAGCCGATTGCAATTGTTTTCCTATTTTTTCGCACCGCCAAAATGATTACAAATTTTCACACCTTTACCTTTTGATCAAATGAAAATATCTCAAAATCCAGTGATGCGGTGCATGCAACTGTTTACGAAATCATAATCCTTAATGCATTTTGAGTAATTTTGGAAAATTTCAATCCGATTGCAATTGTTTTCCTATTTTTTTCGCACCGCCAAAATGATTACAAATTTTCACAACTTTACCTTTCGATCAAATGAAAATATCTCAAAATCCAGTGATGCGGTGTATGCAACTGTTTATGAAATCATAATCCTTAATGCATTTTGAGTAGTTTTGGAAAATTTCAAGTCGATTGTAATTGTTTTCCTATTTTTTTCGCACCGCCAAAATGATTACAAATTTTCACAACTTTACCTTTCGATCAAATGAAAATATCTCAAAATCCAGTGATGCGGTGTATGCAACTGTTTACGAAATCATAATCCTTAATGTATTTTGAGTAGTTTTGGAAAATTTCAAGTCGATTGCAATTGTTTTCCTATTTTTTTCGCACCGCCAAAATGATTACAAATTTTCACAACTTCACCTTTCGATCAAATGAAAATATCTCAAAATCCAGTGATGCGGTGCATGCAACTGTTTACGAAATCATAATCCTTAATGCATTTTGAGTAATTTTGGAAAATTTCAAGCCGATTGCAATTGTTTTCCTATTTTTTTCGCACCGCCAAAATGATTACGAATTTTCACAACTTTACCTTTTGATCAAATGAAAATATCTCAAAATCCAGTGGTGGGGTGTATGCAACTGTTCGCGAAATCATAATCCTTAATGCATTTTGAGTAATTTTTTAAAATTTCAAGCCGATTGCAATTGTTTTCCTATTTTTTTTTGTGAATGCAGGATGTGCCGTCACTATCAGAAACTCCATTTTTTTTATTACCAATCAACAATATAGAAAACCCTTCATCCCTTTTATGTTTGATTCCAAGCTGTCTTTGTAATGACCCAGTAATTTTTAATTGTTGTACACTGCAGGAGAACTCACGCTTAAATAAATTAGTTTATCTATTTATGGAGGCAATATTACAAATTAAAACGTTTTAATTGTTTTTCGTTGTGTGACTAAGCTGTTTGTATTCATTAGGCGAACAAACACGCACATTAATTAACACCCGGGCGCTTCGCGCAAATTTCCCTCGGAGTCGCTTTGAAAATAATCATGCTCGAATAATAATTCGCGAATTTCGCCCCCTCGGGGGAACAAGGCGACGCCCTTTACCCTTGATAAAGCAATTTTCCTCGTTAATTTTCTCTCTCGGGCGACTTAACGCCTCGATCGCTTCATTCGTCATCTTAATAACAGTCTGCACCGATAAAACTTGAAAATTACAATCTCATCGCATACAATTTTAAAGGATTTTAAAATGGAAAGTCATTGAGAATTGAAAGAGCGTTTTGTTCTCGGCGCATCCACCAATAAGTTCTATTCATTAATGAGCTCATTTTGGTTTAAAATATTTTACAATGAAAAATCATTGAGAGTTGAGAGAGCGTTTAGTTCCCGGCGCATCCACCGATTAGATCAATTCATAAATGAGCTCATTTTGGTTTGAAATAAAAAATCTCTGAGGATTTAAACAGCGTTTATTTCGCGGCGCATGCACCGTAAATGAGCTCATTTTGGTTTTAAATATTTTAGAATGAAAAATCGCTGGGAATTGAAACATCGTTTAGTTCCCGACGCATGCAACATAAGACCAATTAATAAATGAGCTCGTTTTGGTTGTTGCGAGTTGACTAGCTCAGAAGCTAAGAGTTAAAATATGAGCTTACGTAATCATTTCCGCAGAAACGATCAATATCCTCAACAGGAATTGATTAAAACGTCGCGTCACGTTATCAAAACTGTAACCATCACCGATCGGGCCATTAATTTACGAGAAAATTTCTCGTGGAAGCGGAATTTTTAGGACGGTCATTAATTAAGACACTTAATTCTGTTTTCCGTCGTTCTCGCCTCGTTAATAATCCCAAGCTCGTTTCTCATCTGGCCAACGTGACAATGAAGACCGGGCCGTAATTATTTCCTAGTTGGGAACAGGAAATTGGGCCAAGGCTTTAAATCATTTCGAATTAACTCCGTTACAATAATTCGAATAATCTCTAGACTAGTTTAAACTTAAAATTTCGGCATCAAATTGCCTATCACGGCCTTCTCGTACGATAAAACGAGTCGTTTCTTTTTTCAATCGCACAACTTGGCATTTAATAATTATTCAAACAAACACTTTATCAACAATCTCTCGCCGTTGTGCATGCAATATAAACAGCGAGTTGCGTTATCACACTTCAAAAGAAAAGAAAAAAAATGAGGCCTCATGTGAAAAATTTCATTAACTTCTCGCGATAACGTTTTCTCAGCGCATGCACATAATTACGTGTAGCCTAGACCCACATGCTGCACTTTTATTACTTCTTTAACGGTTATTTGTAAATAGAAATGCAACCAAACATGACTGTGCACAATTGTACAATCGTAATTATTCACATTGAATATGTATGCAAAGAGTTATGTATTGTAGATTGTCATAATGAGATGTTTATTAATAGACAGTTTCTGGGGGAAAAAAAAATGGAAAAAATCAACTTTCTTAATAATCATCGTGGACCTTAATGTAATACCATTTTCTTCACCAGAAGAACGAAATAAGTCGATCGGCGTTGATAAAATTCATCCTGGAAAAATTGGAAAAAAGTTAGCAAGTCATCATGAACTTTATGGAAAATTTTGAAAAAAGTCGATTTTTCAGACTTTGAACAGCCGTGGCGGCTAAACGAAGAATCCGATTTGAACGCGGATTGCAAATCTGTGTTCCTCATGTGTCAATTAGTCGGATTTGATTAAAATTGGCGATTTTTTATTTTTGACCAAAACTTCAAATTCTATCCAAGGGTCCCCCCTTCTTACTTTTACTCAAAAATTGCATTAAAAATGATTTCCTGAAGAAACCACCGGTTCGATCCGGGGTTTCTTTACGTCACCTGAAAGATCGCTTCAAGACGCTTTGGAAAATGTAGTTTCGAAGGTACAAATGTTAATTTGAAGCCCGTGACACGTCAGCAAAGAAAACTCTAAAATGGAAAAAATCGAAAAAATGAACTTTCTTAATAATCATCGTGGACCTTAATGTAATACCATTTTCTTCATCAGAAGAACGAAATAAATCGATCGGAATTGATAAAATTCATCCAGAAAAAATTGGAAAAAAGTTAGCAAGTCACCATGAATTTTATGGAATATTTTGAAAAAGTCGATTTTTTCAGACTTTGAACGGCCGTAGCGGCTAAACGAAGAATCCAATTTGAACGCGGATTGCAAATATGTGTTCCTCGTGTGTTAATTAGTCGGATTTGATTAAAATTGGCGATTTTTTATTTTTGACCAAAACTTCAAATTCTATCCAAGGGTCCCCCCTTCTTACTTTTGCTCAAAAATTGCATTAAAAGTGATTTCCTGAAGAAACCACCGGTTCGATCCGGGGTTTCTTTACGTCACCTGAAAGATCGCTTCGAGACGCTTCAGAAAATGTACTTTCGAAGGTACAAATGTTAATTTGAAGCCCGTGACACGTCAGCAAAGAAAACTCGAAAATGAAAAAAATCGAAAAAATCAACTTTCTTAATAATCATCGTGGACCTTAATGTAATACCATTTTAAAACTTCAAATTCTATCCAAGGGTCCCCCCTTCTTACTTTTGCTCAAAAATTGCATTAAAAATGATTTCCTTCATTTTCTTCATCAGAAGAACGAAATAAATCGATCGGCGTTGATAAAATTCATCCAGAAAAAATTGGAAAAAAGTTAGCAAGTCACCATGAACTTTATGGAAAATTTTGAGAAAAGTCGATTTTTTCAGACTTTGAACGGCCGTAGCGGCTAAACGAAGAATCCAATTTAAACGCGGATTGCAAATCTGTGTTCCTCGTGTGTCAATTAGTCGGATTTGATTAAAATTGGCGATTTTTTATTTTTGACCATAACTTCAAATTCTATCCAAGGGTCCCCCCTTCTTACTTTTGCTCAAAAATTGCATTAAAAATGATTTCCTGAAGAAACCACCGGTTCGATCCAGGGTTTCTTTACGTCACCTGAAAGATCGCTTCAAGACGATTCAGAAAATGTACTTTCGAAGGTACAAATGTTAATTTGAAGCCCGTGACACGTCAGCAAAGAAAACTCGAAAATGGAAAAAATCGAAAAAATGAACTTTCTTAATAATCATCGTGGACCTTAATGTAATACCATTTTCTTCATCAGAAGAACGAAATAAATCGATTTGCGTTGATAAAATTCATCCAGAAACAATTGGAAAAAAGTTAGCAAGTCACCATGAACTTTATGGAAAATTTTGAGAAAAGTCGATTTTTTCAGACTTTGAACGGCCGTGGCGGCTAAACGAAGAATGCGATTTGAACGCGGATTGCAAATCTGTGTTCCTCGTGTGTCAATTAGTCGGATTTGATTAAAATTGGCGATTTTTTATTTTTGACCAAAAACTTGAAATTCTATCCAAGGGTCCCCCCTTCTTACTTTTGCTCAAAAATTGCATTAAAAATGATTTCCTGAAGAAACCACCGGTTCGATTCAGGGTTTCTTTACGTCACCTGAAAGATCGATTCAAGACGCTTCGGAAAATGTACGTTCGAAGGTACAAATGTTAATTTGAAGCCCGTGACACGTCAGCAAAGAAAACTCGAAAATGGAAAACATCGAAAAAATCAATTTTCTTAATAATCATCGTGGACCTAAATGTAATACCATTTTCTTCATCAGAAGAACGAAATAAATCGATCGGCGTTGATAAAATTCATCCAGAAAAAATTGGAAAAAAGTTAGCAAGTCACCATGAACTTTTTGGAAAATTTTGAAAAAGTCGATTTTTTCAGACTTTGAACGGCCATGGCGGCTAAACAAAGAATCCGATTTGAATGCGGATTGGAAATCTGTGTTCCTCGTGTGCCAATTAGTCGGATTTGATTAAAATTGGCGATTTTTTATTTTTGACCAAAACTTCAAATTCTATCCAAGGGTCCCCCCTTCTTACTTTTGCTCAAAAATTGCATTAAAAATGATTTCCTGAAGAAACCATTGGTTCGATCCGGGGTTTCTGTACGTCACCTGAAAGATCGCTTCAAGACGCTTCGGAAAATGTACGTTCGAAGGTACAAATGTCAATTTGAAGCCCGTGACACGTCAGCAAAGAAAACTCGAAAATGGCAAAAATCGAAAAAATCAACTTTCTTAATAATCATCGTGGGCCTTAATGTAATACCATTTTCTTCATCAGAAGAACGAAATAAATCGATTGACGTTAAAAAATTTCATCTAGAAAACGTTGGAAAAAAGTTAGCAAGTCACCATGAACTTTATGGAAAATTTTGAGAAAAGTCGATTTTTTCAGACTTTGAACAGCCGTAGCGGCTAAACGAAAAATCCGATTTGAACGCGGATTGCGAATCTGCGTTCCTTGTATGTCAATTAGTCGCATTTGATTAAAATTGGCGATTTTTTATTTTTGACCAAAACTTCAAATTCTATCCAAGGGTCCCCCCTTCTTACTTTTGCTCAAAAATTGCATTAAAAGTGATTTCCTGAAGAAACCACCGGTTCGATCCGGGGTTTCTTTACGTCACCTGAAAGATCGCTTCGAGACGCTTCAGAAAATGTACTTTCGAAGGTACAAATGTTAATTTGAAGCCCGTGACACGTCAGCAAAGAAAACTCGAAAATGAAAAAAATCGAAAAAATCAACTTTCTTAATAATCATCGTGGACCTTAATGTAATACCATTTTCTTCATCAGAAGAACGAAATAAATCGATTTGCGTTGATAAAATTCATCCAGAAACAATTGGAAAAAAGTTAGCAAGTCACCATGAACTTTATGGAAAATTTTGAGAAAAGTCGATTTTTTCAGACTTTGAACGGCCGTAGCGGCTAAACGAAGAATCCAATTTAAACGCGGATTGCAAATCTGTGTTCCTCATGTGTCAGTTAGTCGGATTTGATTAAAATTGGCGATTTTTAATTTTTGACCAAAACTTCAAATTCTATCCAAGGGTCCCCCCTTCTTACTTTTGCTCAAAAATTGCATTAAAAGTGATTTCCTGAAGAAACCACCGGTTCGATCCGGGGTTTCTTTACGTCACCTGAAAGATCGCATCAAGACGATTCAGAAAATGTACTTTCGAAGGTACAAATGTTAATTTGAAGCCCGTGACACGTCAGCAAAGAAAACTCGAAAATGGAAAAAATCGAAAAAATGAACTTTCTTAATAATCATCGTGGACCTTAATGTAATACCATTTTCTTCATCAGAAGAACGAAATAAATCGATTTGCGTTGATAAAATTCATCCAGAAACAATTGGAAAAAAGTTAGCAAGTCACCATGAACTTTATGGAAAATTTTGAGAAAAGTCGATTTTTTCAGACTTTGAACGGCCGTAGCGGCTAAACGAAGAATCCAATTTAAACGCGGATTGCAAATCTGTGTTCCTCATGTGTCAGTTAGTCGGATTTGATTAAAATTGGCGATTTTTTATTTTTGACCAAAACTTCAAATTCTATCCAAGGGTCCCCCCTTCTTACTTTTGCTCAAAAATTGCATTAAAAATGATTTCCAGAAGAAACCACTGGTTCGATCCAGGGTTTCTTTACGTCACCTGAAAGATCGCATCAAGACGATTCAGAAAATGTACTTTCGAAGGTACAAATGTCAGTTTGAAGCCCGTGACACGTCAGCAAAGAAAACACGAAAATGGAAAAAATCGAAAAAATGAACTTTCTTAATAATCATCGTAGACCTTTATGTAATACCTTTTTAGCAATTGTGAATGCTGTTATATTTAAGTGGTGTAACTGGATGCTGGAGCGTTGTTTTTTTTAAATTTAATACTTCTTAAATCATTAATTGGTACAGACTACAATCTAAAGAAAAAAAAAATTGACCGTCTGTGATTCTAATGAGTAATAAATTAGAGAATGAGCAAGCGCCGATAAAAAGAAACCTTGCGTGTCCTTGCTTGTATCTGGGGTTCATTTTAATTATGCAAGTCATTTGCGACCTTCATTTATTCCGAAAGCTTCTTGCATTTACAATTATCCTGAGTCAGTCCTAATTAAGATATCAAATTTAAAATTGTAATAATCATCGCTGGCTGGATTATCATGCAAGAAAAAATTGTCATTTGCATTATTCAACATTATTAACCTCATTCAGGGACAAGAGCTTTTAAAGTCTTTTGAAAAATAATTAGTAACAGGTCAGACCAGAATTGCAAGATAAGATAAATCGTATCAGTTTAGAACTTCTGACGCAATTTTTGAAATTTACACATATCAGCTTCTGTTCGTGAAGAGATTCAGTAGCAGAGAAAGAAATGTTTGAATGTTACCATCAATATGCAAAAATTAAATACGAGTGAATAGACACCCACAATTTATTTTATTGTGGGTGTACGGGATTACTGAACTCTATTTTGATTCAACACTCTCTAACAAAGCAGCGACAGTTACGTTTTGTTCGAGGCGGTGACGGTTCCGTTTATGGTCTAAACTCGACTGAAGTAATAAAAAAAAAAACGCTGAATCCGAGATCATTTTCCGGCGAATGAACCTTGCATCGTTTGCGTGTAATATGTTTTTTTTTTGTCATCTCAACAAAACCGTCCCCAAGAGCTAAGATAATTTTAAGAAGTGATTCGCTTTTACACACCAACGCATAAAATTGTTTTTTAAATGTCGTGGCATTTGATACTCCTTATATTTCACCAAAATATATAAATCCATAAATGAACTAAATTTAGATATTACTAATACAACAGTTAATTTTATTGCATTTACCGAAAAAAAAATTCTAATTGCAGTGCAATTTTTTCTTTTCTTCATTTCAAGTTTTGATCGTTGCCATTTTGTTTACAGCTGGGGTATGTCGATTGTTTTAGTGGGATGTCGAAGATAGGTTCATTCAGGGTGGATTTTGAAATTTTCATGTGAATTCCTTTAGAAATTAATTTTTTACGATTTTTTTAATTGCCGAGTGCATTTTTTCTTGTCTTCAATTCAAGTTTTGATTGTTGCAATTTTGTTCACAGCTGAGGTATGTCGATTGTTTTAGTGGGATGTTGAAGATAGGTTCATTCTGGGTGGATTTTGAAATTTTCATGTTAATTCCTGCAGAAATTAATTTTTTACGATTTTTTAAATTGCCGAGTGCATTTTTTCTTGTCTTCAATTCAAGTTTTGATTGTTGCCATTTTGTTTACAGCTAGGGTGTGTCGATTGTTTTAGTGGGATGTCGAAGATAGGTTCATTCAGGGTGGATTTTGAAATTTTCATGTTAATTCCTGCAGAAATGAATTTTTTTATGATTTTTTAATTGCCGAGTGCATTTTTTCTTGTCTTCAATTCAAGTTTTGATTGTTGCCATTTTGTTTACAGCTAGGGTGTGTCGATTGTTTTAGTGGGAGGTCGAAAATGGGTTCATTCAGGGTGGATTTTGAAGTTTTCATGTTAATTCCTGCAGAAAATAATTTTTTACGATTTTTTTAATTGCCGAGTGCATTTTTTCTTGTCTTCAATTCAAGTTTTGATTGTTGCAATTTTGTTCACAGCTGAGGTATGTCGATTGTTTTAGTGGGATGTTGAAGATAGGTTCATTCTGGGTGGATTTTGAAATTTTCATGTTAATTCCTGCAGAAATGAATTTTTTTATGATTTTTTAATTGCCGAGTGCATTTTTTCTTGTCTTCAATTCAAGTTTTGATTGTTGCCATTTTGTTTACAGCTAGGGTGTGTCGATTGTTTTAGTGGGATGTCGAAGATAGGTTCATTCAGGGTGGATTTTGAAGTTTTCATGTTAATTCCTGCAGAAAATAATTTTTTACGATTTTTTTAATTGCCGAGTGCATTTTTTCTTGTCTTCAATTCAAGTTTTGATTGTTGCAATTTTGTTCACAGCTGAGGTATGTCGATTGTTTTAGTGGGATGTTGAAGATAGGTTCATTCTGGATGGATTTTGAAATTTTCATGTTAATTCCTGCAGAAATGAATTTTTTTATGATTTTTTAATTGCCGAGTGCATTTTTTCTTGTCTTCAATTCAAGTTTTGATTGTTGCAATTTTGTTCACAGCTGAGGTATGTCGATTGTTTTAGTGGGATGTTGAAGATAGGTTCATTCTGGGTGGATTTTGAAATTTTCATGTTAATTCCTGCAGAAATTAATTTTTTACGATTTTTTAAATTGCCAAGTGCATTTTTTCTTGTCTTCAATTCAAGTTTTGATTGTTGCCATTTTGTTTACAGCTAGGGTGTGTCGATTGTTTTAGTGGGATGTCGAAGATAGGTTCATTCAGGGTGGATTTTGAAATTTTCATGTTAATTCCTGCAGAAATGAATTTTTTTATGATTTTTTAATTGCCGAGTGCATTTTTTCTTGTCTTCAATTCAAGTTTTGATTGTTGCCATTTTGTTTACAGCTAGGGTGTGTCGATTGTTTTAGTGGGAGGTCGAAAATGGGTTCATTCAGGGTGGATTTTGAAGTTTTCATGTTAATTCCTGCAGAAAATAATTTTTTACGATTTTTTTAATTGCCGAGTGCATTTTTTCTTGTCTTCAATTCAAGTTTTGATTGTTGCAATTTTGTTCACAGCTGAGGTATGTCGATTGTTTTAGTGGGATGTTGAAGATAGGTTCATTCTGGGTGGATTTTGAAATTTTCATGTTAATTCCTGCAGAAATGAATTTTTTTATGATTTTTTAATTGCCGAGTGCATTTTTTCTTGTCTTCAATTCAAGTTTTGATTGTTGCCATTTTGTTTACAGCTAGGGTGTGTCGATTGTTTTAGTGGGAGGTCGAAAATGGGTTCATTCAGGGTGGATTTTGAAGTTTTCATGTTAATTCCTGCAGAAAATAATTTTTTACGATTTTTTTAATTGCCGAGTGCATTTTTTCTTGTCTTCAATTCAAGTTTTGATTGTTGCAATTTTGTTCACAGCTGAGGTATGTCGATTGTTTTAGTGGGATGTTGAAGATAGGTTCATTCTGGGTGGATTTTGAAATTTTCATGTTAATTCCTGCAGAAATGAATTTTTTTATGATTTTTTAATTGCCGAGTGCATTTTTTCTTGTCTTCAATTCAAGTTTTGATTGTTGCCATTTTGTTTACAGCTAGGGTGTGTCGATTGTTTTAGTGGGATGTCGAAGATAGGTTCATTCAGGGTGGATTTTGAAATTTTCATGTTAATTCCTGCAGAAATGAATTTTTTTATGATTTTTTAATTGCCGAGTGCATTTTTTCTTGTCTTCAATTCAAGTTTTGATTGTTGCCATTTTGTTTACAGCTGGGGTGTGTCGATTGTTTTAGTGGGATGTCGAAAATGGGTTCATTCAGGGTGGATTTTGAAGTTTTCATGTTAATTCCTGCAGAAAATAATTTTTTACGATTTTTTTAATTGCCGAGTGCATTTTTTCTTGTCTTCAATTCAAGTTTTGATTGTTGCCATTTTGTTTACAGCTGGGGTGTGTCGATTGTTTTAGTGGGATGTCGAAAATGGGTTCATTCAGGGTGGATTTTGAAGTTTTCATGTTAATTCCTGCAGAAATGAATTTTTTACGATTTTTTTAATTGCCGAGTGCATTTTTTCTTGTCTTCAATTCAAGTTTTGATTGTTGCCATTTTGTTTAGAGCTAGGATGTGTCGATCTGTACGTCATGTCACAGAATCAAAATCATTTAACAATTAACCCTTATCTAACGAGCTAGTTTGTAATGTTTGTAACCCTAGTTTTACAGACAACTTAAATGAGCTCATTTGCGAATTGATGGTGGATGCGCCGGGAACTTAAAATTTACATCACGCTCTCGACGATCCTACGAGAATATTTTTATCGCCAAAATGGCGGCCTTTCGTTAAGTAAGGCTTAAAATGTTATTAAAACTTGGGAAAACTGTTTTATTAAAAAAATTCAGGCTTCCTAACAAACAATTTTTTTAAGACTTACTCTCACAATTCTGCTGACCTTCCCCAACCCTAAACCAGTGACATGATTTATGGAAGACGCCCAAAACCAATTATAATAATTGCTATAAAGAACATTTAATCTAAACCTTCGATTACATATCCAAACCTAAAGATACCGTGTTAAACGAGAACCAAAGTCAACAAATACAAAAGAGACCTACCTGTCTTATCTTTCATGGCCTACTATTTTATTTATATACTACCTGTTAATTATAGTTTATTACAATATTTCCTCTAGCTAGAAACCGATTACAAATCACGAGTCATTGACAGAGCCAGTAAATCCAGTGTGGCTTTCATTGATCACAACAATAATTTATGATCGACGCGTTTTCTCTACGCCATAAACGAACACCGTTAAGGTTGCGTCGTGCGTACGCGAACCGTTCGCTATCTTTGTTTTGCTTTTCATATCCTGATTCGGTGGTCAGCAGGCGACAACTGACTGACCTCACCGTAGCCGAATATGGCAAAAACTCTACACACTTTCCGCATATTCTCTTACTCTCTATGACTCCGCGCGTTCGCAACTTTCAGTCTCGATGGGGCATCGCCGCGGAAGCGTGAAAGTGTAATTTATTGCTAATGTGATTAGGTAAACACTAATTGAAATTAGTGCCGGATTAATGTTTGAAATTATTGTTTTTTCCTTTGTTACAGGTGAGCAACTACAAATCCGCTAAGAGTTCAAACCGAAGGAAATTGTTGAGTATGTATTCACCAGCTTTGAAAAAATATAAAAACAATTGCCGACGACTTGAAACTTTCAAAATTTACTCAAAACACATTCCGCTTCATGATCCAATTAAAACCCAAAAACACCCCTTCACTAGTTTCCGAGACAATTGCCCTCATTTACTTACTAACCAATGAAATCGAATAACGTTGATGAGATGATCCAATAAAATTCTAATTACGATGCGTAACAGACCACGCTCTATGTTATGCATGGCAATTTACCCTGGGTCGTATCTAATCAGATAATCTTTCATGTTGGTATTGCCTAGCAACGCGTTAGTACATTATTTATAACATGTGAAACGTCAGTTATTGCCGGACTTTTAAGCAGTTTACTCTTGAATTCGATCTGTTTGTATTTTCGGGTGAAGTGTTAGTGCTTTCATCAGTAATAGTATTCATATGCATTTCTCAAAATCTTGGTAAGCTCATTTTTACTACAATTATTGTGGCGCAGATTAATACACGTCTGACACTTGGTGTCACTAAATTTAATTTTTCAAATTAAGAAGTGTGAACTTTCTATTCGGCCAATTGTCTTCCCGAATCTAACTCGTGACTGATTTTTCCTAGGCAATTATTAGCGTTTGGATCACTCTTGCTTGTTGCTTCTAGAAAATCGGCACTCCTGCTTCGCAGTCGTGCCGATTTTCGTCGCAACAAGCAATCGTGATCCTGCCGCTAATAATTGCCGGCAAAATCATAGGCACTCGTTATATTACTGTTGATAATCACACGAAAACACAGTTTGTGCTCGTGCTGGAGTTGCGCACTTGAAAAAATATAAAAACAATTGCCACCGACTTGAAACTTTCAAAATTTACTCAAAACACATTCCGCTTGATGATCCAATAAAAACCCAAAACACCCCTTCACTAGATTTCGAGATAATCACACGAAAACACGGTTTGTGCCCGTGCTGGAGTTGCGCTCGCTTTCCCCAGCTTTGAAAAAATATAAAAACAATTGCCACCGACTTGTAACTTTCAAAATTTACCCAAAACACATTCCGCTTCATGATTCAATAAAAACGCAAAAACACCCCTTCGAAAAAAAAAATTATCAGCCGGATGCACCGAAAATAGTTGCGCCGTCACATTAACTGAATTTTTTTCAAAGTTCGTTGTCCGCCATAAAAAAATCAAAAATATTGAAACAATCTAGATATATAGGCACAATAATCCGAAAAATAAAAAAAGTGATTTAGGGTGGAAACAAAACGACAACAATTAAAACTCGAAATGTGAAGATGAAAATTGCATCCAACGTTTTGAAGAATTCTACCGCTGATTATTCACATGAATGTCAATTGATCGACAATTAAAATGCAAATTGCAGGCGACTGATGAATATTACGCGCCACTCAACTCAGTTACATATGATTAGCTCAAATAATAGAAATTAACGTATTTGCGTGCGACCGACGAGCTTATCGTCGCTTATGTGTGTTCGTTCGCACTTGAACTACAATTGTATGTCGGGTCACGTGTAATCACTCAACTGGAACCAACCGCAAATTGAGCGTACAACAATGGCAATTGTTTATACTTAATTATGCCTTTTTTTTCTTATCTGAAAAAAACAAAATGTTGATGATGGGTTTAGAAAACTGTCTGGAAGTATTTGGGCCTACCTTTCTTTCGAGCACGAACCTTGACGAGCATTCTTCGTTTAAAAAAAAAATGACTACACAAGATTTCAACTTGGAGACTGCGTAAGAGTTAATTACATTTTACCGGACATACTTTGGTATGAACAGGACGGAGCACCTTCCCATTACGAGTTCTGAAGGATTTTTAAACTTATCCGATCGCGTAAGAGTTAATTCCAACACTCTAGTCTCTCCTGATTGATAAAGAACTGTATAATATTCAAGACTGTTTTGAGATTAATATACGTTTGTTATTTTAAACTCAATGTATTTATTTAAGTTACTTGTATGTAACATGAAATTTTACTTGTCCCCTACATTTGTAATTTGCAGCAATATATCTATCTATCCACCCGATAACATATTTTGGTATCAGCAGGACGGAGCACCTCCCCATTACGATTTTTAAAGAATATTTTGCTGTATATAAATATTATTATAAAACTTGATAAAACCGTAATTATAATGCATGTGTAAATATAGCACTGTTGTGCTTTGAGAATGGTTGCGACCGTTACGAAGCGACAATCCAAAATTAAACTGAATTTTGTAATTCGTATTGTTTTTGTTGTAATACAAAGTAGTCGTGCGCTTGTAAAAATTATATTATTTCATAATAATTGTTTGCGTTTGGCACTCTAAATATTGTTTTCATTCTTCATTCGACTGCCAAGGTAAGACCAAGTTTAGTGCCAAGGTAAATAGTGTACGTCGGTTACAACAGAGCAATTGCAAGGAAAAATATATTCTGCAGAATTTTTCGAAAACTCGTTCGGTTTCCCGAGAATTTAACAGTTTCGGTGTATTCGTTTCTTCAATTTACATTCCGCACTTATTTATATTTCGCCTACGGCTTAAACTGCATTTCCATATTTTTGCGCGTGCAAGAAAAATTGTATCGTTGCAAATTTAAAACATGAACAACATTTTCATCGTGCAACGTTTAAAACACAGACATCATTTTATAAATCGTTTTATAATCGATCAACCGGACATTATATACATTTAAAGCATCTGCAATAAGTGAGAGAGAGAGAGAGAGAGAGATAGAGAGAGAATACATTATTGAGATACTTTTATAAATGACCTCAACAGGCAATTGGCCAGAGGTCTTTCAGTCTCCAATAAGTGGGGTTTTCTCAGGTTTGATTAAAAATTTAGAGAATGAATAAATTTATAAAGATTCATAATTCTCGTAAAATAACGGTAACATCTGGTGTACCGCAAGGCTCTCATAATGGTCCCACTCTTATTTTATTTTTATTTCGTCTTTAATTAAACATTTTGATACTTCTGCTACAAGTGAGGGTTTTCATTTTTGGATATAAAGAAAACACTGAACCTTTTTATACCACTTTTATTTAATTTACGTGACTAGTAAATAAAAGTGGTATAAAAAAGTTAAGTTTTTTCTTTATATCGAAATTAAAAATGTACCACGAAGTGAACGGATTTAAGTTTTCATTTTTAATTAATCGTTTTTATTTTTTACAATTTATCTGCTCCATGTTATAGTTTACGATATTCTAAATCATTTCCGCATGAGTAATCCTTGCGACAGTTTTTTTTTTATGTGATAGTGCAGATAATGTACACGCGTGTTATGAAACAGCTTGGTTTTAAAATGTAACTTTCCTATAATGAATTTATGGTTTTCAAAAAGAAAAATGTGCACTTTCCAATTTTACCCAGTGGCCGTAAAATACTGCAATAGATCTAATCGAATTGGCGCAATCTTATAAATCACGCCAATGGAAAGTATGAGCAGTTAAAATCTGCAAACATTCCTTCAGCAGATTTCAAAATAATCACAAGGGAACTAAAGTTGTTAAAAATTAAAAATTGCGAATTTCTCAAGCGTTTTAAAAATACAAAAACAATTGCTAGAAACTTGAAACTTCACAAATTTACTCAAAATTACTTCCGCTTCAAGATTTGGATAAAATCTGCAAACATTCCTTCAGCAGATTTCAAAATAATCACAAGGGAACTAAAGTTCTTAAAAATTAAAAATTGCGAATTTCTCAAGCGTTAAAAAAATACAACAATTGCTAAAAACTTGAAACTTTACAAATTTACTCAAAATTACTTCCGCTTGAAGATTTGGATAAAATCTGCAAACATTCCTTCAGCAGATTTCAAAATAATCACAAGGGAACTAAAGTTGTTAAAAATTAAAAATTGCGAATTTCTCAAGCGTTTTAAAAATACAAAAACAATTGCTAGAAACTTGAAACTTCACAAATTTACTCAAAATTACTTCCGCTTCAAGATTTGGATAAAATCTGCAAACATTCCTTCAGCAGATTTCAAAATAATCACAAGGGAACTGAAGTTGTTAAAAATTAAAAATTGCGAATTTCTCAAGCGTTAAAAAAATACAACAACAATTGCTAAAAACTTGAAACTTTGCAAATTTACTCAAGATTACTTCCGCTTCAAGATTTCGATAAAATCTGCAAACATTCCTTCAGCAGATTTCAAAATAATCACAAGGTAACTAAAATTGTTAAAAATTAAAAATTGCGAAATTCTCAAGCGTTAAAAAATACAACAATTGCTAAAAACTTGAAACTTTACAAATTTACTCAAAATTACTTCCGCTTGAAGATTTGGATAAAATCTGCAAACATTCCTTCAGCAGATTTCAAAATAATCACAAGGGAACTAAAGTTGTTAAAAATTAAAAATTGCGAATTTCTCAAGCGTTAAAAAAATACAACAATTGCTAAAAACTTGAAACTTTACAAATTTACTCAAAATTACTTCCGCTTGAAGATTTGGATAAAATCTGCAAACATTCCTTCAGCAGATTTCAAAATAATCACAAGGGAACTGAAGTTGTTAAAAATTAAAAATTGCGAATTTCTCGAGCGTTAAAAAAATACAAAAACAATTGCTAGAAACTTGAAACTTCACAAATTTACTCAAAATTACTTCCGCTTCAAGATTTGGATAAAATCTGCAAACATTCCTTCAGCAGATTTCAAAATAATCACAAGGGAACTAAAGTTCTTAAAAATTAAAAATTGCGAATTTCTCAAGCGTTAAAAAAATACAACAATTGCTAAAAACTTGAAACTTTACAAATTTACTCAAAATTACTTCCGCTTGAAGATTTGGATAAAATCTGCAAACATTCCTTCAGCAGATTTCAAAATAATCACAAGGGAACTAAAGTTGTTAAAAATTAAAAATTGCGAATTTCTCAAGCGTTTTAAAAATACAAAAACAATTGCTAGAAACTTGAAACTTCACAAATTTACTCAAAATTACTTCCGCTTCAAGATTTGGATAAAATCTGCAAACATTCCTTCAGCAGATTTCAAAATAATCACAAGGGAACTGAAGTTGTTAAAAATTAAAAATTGCGAATTTCTCAAGCGTTAAAAAAATACAACAACAATTGCTAAAAACTTGAAACTTTGCAAATTTACTCAAGATTACTTCCGCTTCAAGATTTCGATAAAATCTGCAAACATTCCTTCAGCAGATTTCAAAATAATCACAAGGTAACTAAAATTGTTAAAAATTAAAAATTGCGAAATTCTCAAGCGTTAAAAAAATACAACAATTGCTAAAAACTTGAAACTTTACAAATTTACTCAAAATTACTTCCGCTTGAAGATTTGGATAAAATCTGCAAACATTCCTTCAGCAGATTTCAAAATAATCACAAGGGAACTAAAGTTGTTAAAAATTAAAAATTGCGAATTTCTCAAGCGTTAAAAAAATACAACAATTGCTAGAAACTTGAAACTTTACAAATTTACTCAAAATTACTTCCGCTTGAAGATTTGGATAAAATCTGCAAACATTCCTTCAGCAGATTTCAAAATAATCACAAGGGAACTGAAGTTGTTAAAAATTAAAAATTGCGAATTTCTCGAGCGTTAAAAAAATACAAAAACAATTGCTAGAAACTTGAAACTTTACAAATTTACTCAAAATTACTTCCGCTTCAAGATTTGGATAAAATCTGCAAACATTCCTTCAGCAGATTTCAAAATAATCACAAGGGAACTAAAGTTGTTAAAAATTAAAAATTGCGAATTTCTCAAGCGTTAAAAAAATACAACAACAATTGCTAAAAACTTGAAACTTTGCAAATTTACTCAAGATTACTTCCGCTTGAAGATTTCGATAAAATCTGCAAACATTCCTTCAGCAGATTTCAAAATAATCACAAGGGAACTAAAATTGTTAAAAATTAAAAATTGCGAAATTCTCAAGCGTTAAAAAAATACAACAACAATTGCTAAAAACTTGAAACTTTGCAAATTTACTCAAGATTACTTCCGCTTCAAGATTTCGATAAAATCTGCAAACATTCCTTCAGCAGATTTCAAAATAATCACAAGGGAACTAAAATTGTTAAAAATTAAAAATTGCGAAATTCTCAAGCGTTAAAAAAATACAGAAACAATTGCTAGAAACTTGAAACTTTGCAAATTTACTCAAAATTACTTCCGCTTGAAGATTTGGATAAAATCTGCAAACATTCCTTCAGCAGATTTCAAAATAATCACAAGGGAACTAAAGTTGTTAAAAATTAAAAATTGCGAATTTCTCAAGCGTTAAAAAAATACAACAATTGCTAAAAACTTGAAACTTTACAAATTTACTCAAAATTACTTCCGCTTGAAGATTTGGATAAAATCTGCAAACATTCCTTCAGCAGATTTCAAAATAATCACAAGGGAACTAAAGTTGTTAAAAATTAAAAATTGCGAATTTCTCAAGCGTTTTAAAAATACAAAAACAATTGCTAGAAACTTGAAACTTCACAAATTTACTCAAAATTACTTCCGCTTCAAGATTTGGATAAAATCTGCAAACATTCCTTCAGCAGATTTCAAAATAATCACAAGGGAACTGAAGTTGTTAAAAATTAAAAATTGCGAATTTCTCAAGCGTTAAAAAAATACAACAACAATTGCTAAAAACTTGAAACTTTGCAAATTTACTCAAGATTACTTCCGCTTCAAGATTTCGATAAAATCTGCAAACATTCCTTCAGCAGATTTCAAAATAATCACAAGGGAACTAAAATTGTTAAAAATTAAAAATTGCGAAATTCTCAAGCGTTAAAAAAATACAACAACAATTGCTAAAAACTTGAAACTTTACAAATTCACTCAAAATTACTTCCGCTTCAAGATTTCGATAAAATCTGCAAACATTCCTTCACTAGATTTCAAAATAATCACAAGAGAGCTAAAATTATTAAAACTGTCTACATCGTATGAGATTACAAAATGGTTCAAAAAATGACTCTGCAACTCTTGCAGGAACAAGAAAAAAAGTTGAATATTCATTTGCGCAATGGAAATGCAACTTCCAGATAATTACAACGGAACGCATTATACAACGTAAATTGTGTAATGATGACAGTGGCAGAATCACAACGCAATCAATTTATTCCGCTCTGAGAAAAAGAAATCCTGCGGTGAATCCGCACTAATAAATATTAATGGACATCGTTTCTTTTGTCTGCTTCCTCGAGAAAAATTTTTAATAGACAGAGAAAGTATATTTTGGCGGCACAGCGGTGTGGTGGGGGTGGAGCGCGAGCGTCCGCCTGTTGCGGCACGAGTCGAGTGGGTTCGATTCTCCGACCGGGCGGAACATTTTTCTGACCGAGAAATATCCGCTCGGGTCGTTGTGTTCGTCTGATATTCATTTTGAATTTATCTAATATAAAATTATGTTTATGCATATTATGTTTTAACGTGGATTAAAGTTGAATTGATCGCTCACGCCAAATAATAAGAATTTCGTTTATGATGCAAATAAGAGCTAGGTTTTTTTTTCCTTTTTAACTGTACAAAAACTTTTTAATATATGTTATTTATTTTTCCAACTTGTTTCCCCAGTAACGTCTCTCCTGATTCCGTTGTCAAAATCCATGACTCAGACGACTCCACAGTATCATTTAATCTTATTTTAAGTTATTTAATTCTTAAGTTTTATTACGATCATTGTTGTGTTTATCGTCCCTATAATTGAACCTTAGATCTGTTGGGTTATTGCATGTTGAATAAATAAAGTTAGTGGCCGTATGGCCAATGCCTACGTCAATCAAACAAACAAAAAAGTATATTTCAATTATTGTATTTTTATCAAACTTATTCAATTAATTAATTGATGGAGAACTATTTTAAGATTTTGGACTGCTCCCAGTATTCCTCCAGACTTTTAGTCAGCATTTAGTTAATTCTAGAGTAAGTTTTGTTTATTATTATTTTGTAAAGGAGTTTTCCGTTCAATAAATAAATAAAATAAATAAAATCCCCTTATCATCGCAACATCTCCAAAAGAATAAACAAGTTACTTCAATAACTATTTGGTAATTTCCACGAACCGAATTGTGAATTACAATTAGAATTGCAAATTGACACACGGGAAGTCTTCGAAGAAAGGGAAAGTGAATGTCAAGGTTGAGACGATGCTTTGGTCTTTGCACACGAACACACAGAAACTAAATTTCGTACGACTGGTTTATACAAACGAGGTTCCTCATTCGGAACAAATTACGCAAGTCGTGTTTATGTTAGAATCTAGGTGTTTTTTTTTTCACCTAATTATTTTTCCGAATCAAATATTCACATGTGTCATGTGGTCATTAAGATCGAGAACGTGTTTCTTGTGTGATTTTGATTTTTTTTTTGGACGGCCTCGGACAATAATTCTACATTAAAATGTAACAACAGCAAAACATTTTGGTGTTTCTATAAATTGTTTGGATTTTTAGCCACTTTGTTTTATTAAATTTTTTTCCTGTGTCTACCTTTATGTTTCTTGAAGGTAGCATTTTATGTGTTTAATTTTTGCAGATTTCTTAGCTTTGCCTTTAACTAAATTAAATAAATTTTGAATCTATTCAAGGCTTCTGCGACAAGTAAGAGTTTTCAATTTTAACAATCTTTAAAAATGGATGAGAAGATACTTCTCAGTTTGTTTGTTAATTTTTTTATGCTAGTTTCACATCATCTAGCTTATTATAACATGGAAGTTAAAACAAACAAAAAGTAACTGTGAAGAATGTCAATTTTAACCTCGTAGAAGCCATCTAGTAACATAATGTTTTAGATTTAGTTAGTCTTATAGTTTTTCGCTGTAATTGGATTTCTTTTCTGTTGGGAAATAAATTATTATTATTATTATTATAATGAATTACACCACCAATAATTTAACATTTGATTCAGTCGCAATTAGTTATCTTCTTTGATTCTAACTCTTACTTATTATTTTTACATACTCATATACCAAAACAACAGAAGTAAAAACATCCCTAACTTCTTATAGATAAATAAAATTCAAATGGGAAATACGCCTCTACTAATAGCATAACACTGTAAGATAAATTACTTCCTGACTTAATTATTTACGGAACTAATTGTGCGTGTAAGGCATATATTTTCCCGAGGTTTCGATCGATAAATTTATTTCGTACTACTGAACAAAGATGGGCTTAAGGCGACGACAAAAAAAAATTAACGAATTTATTATCTTGCCCCTATACGGGCATGTGTTTGTTTCACAACTCTTCCTTATTATGACCAGGAGAGATGTTTCATGGCCGACGTGGATTGACCTCTGTTTATCGTACTTTTTTTATATAAAAGTAAGGACAAGGCTTTATAATTGTGTATGGAAATATTTAGCGCGACCATAGAATTTCTTGACAACAACAAAAAATGAATTATAAGAATTTTTTAAAGCGTTGAATGCAATTTTCATTTTCACACTTTAAGTTTGGATTGTTGTCGTTTTGTTTCCCCCCAGTATTTGGCAATTGTTTTAAAAGGAAATTAAAAATAGGTTATTTTTTTAAGAATCTTGAGCTTTTGAAGCAAATTCCTTCATTGATTATTTTTTTAGAATTTATCAAAGCGTTGTATGCAATTTTCATTGTCTGAAGTTGTTCATAAAATTTTAAGAAGGCTCTGGTGTTGTTGTTTCACTGCATATTTTGACATCTTTATTATCGGTATAAATCAAAAACATAATCACTTTATTTGCGCACAACTCCAATTAAACTCTACACGAATCAAGATTGCTGATAATTTATGTAATTAAAGATGCATTTCGAGATGGTACGCTAATTGGCGCATATCGGTGACAGTTGTTAATAATTATGCATTGGATAAAATTGCTTTTGTATCGCGGCAGTCATCAATTGCAGGAATGCGAAGCGCAGGGCGGACATGCTTAATCAATTTCACATCTGTTCCTTGTTGGGAATTAAGATAAATTAGTTAATTACACTCCTGCTCGACTTAATGTACTGCCCCTCCTCCTCCACCCATCGATTTTATTTTTATCCGGATAATACTGCAAGTGGAGGTGTATTTTAATGGAGATTTACAGTCCCTGCTTTTAATTAATTTGCTGATAAGTACAATCTCAACATTGTAATTTATTTATATTAAAGAGAATGTATTTATTAATAGTACAATATTATACAAATTTAATAAGAGGGTGTATTCTGACACAAGCGGGATTGGAGCACGACTCGTGCAATATAACGAAAAACTAAAATTAAATTATTAAAACTCATTGAGTGATTTTCGTTCATCAAGCAGCAAATATGCATTCAAATCAAATTCTGAAACTTTATGGACATTCAATATAGGCCACCGAACTAACTCTCTCGTGTATATTGTCTTGCATACCTCCAATGTCCATGAAATGATTTTGTTGCACCATTAGCGTGTAAAAGTAGTTAAAAGTTTATTTTTTATACAGAAACGAACGAACGGAAATTCTGTGCGCTTCAAGCAACGCGAGAGCAAATGTGGTAGAAATGACTTGACGTTTTTAACACTCCTTACACGTTCTTCGTTATACGAGTATGCATTATTCATGTGGCGCTTATACATTTTTTTATATATTTTTTTTACCGTGATCCGGCGATATTAATGAGTTCTGGTTTTAATGGAAAATTGTTGACGGGAGCAATTAAAGTAATAATTGAGTTCTCAGCACAGAATTTTTTTAATCTCATTGGAGTACGTTCCGACTAGGGTGATATATTATTAAAATCTTCATGATTAAAAGCAGAAAGGGTCAATCTTACTATTTTCACTAAAACACCTTTAGTGCACCCCTTGTGTATTTTTTTACAAATTTTTGAAAATCCCGCTGAAGTACGTTCGGACTTCTCTTTACTCTTTCCACCAGAAAATCTGCATCTGGTGTGACAGATGATTGAAATCTTCAGAATGGCAGCAGAAAGGGTCATTCTTAATATTTTCACTGAAACACCTTTAGTTTACCCCTTGCGCATTTTTTTACAAATTTTTGAAAATCCCGCGGAAGTACGTTCCGACTTCTCTTTACTCTTTCCACCAGAAAATCTGCATCTGGTGTGACAGATGATTGAAATCTTCAGAATGTCAGCAGAAAGGGTCAATCTTAATATTTTCACTGAAACACCTTTAGTTTACCCCTTGCGCATTTTTTACAAATTTTTGAAAATCGCACGGAAGTACGTTCGGACTTCTCTTTACTCTTTCCACCGCAAAATCTGCATCTGGTGTGGCAGATGATTGAAATCTTCAGAATGACAGCAGGAAGGGTCAATCTTAATATTTTCATTGAAACACCTTTAGTTTACCCCTTGCGTATTTTTTTACAAATTTTTGAAAATCCCGCGGAAGTACGTTCGGACTTCTCTTTACTCTTTCCACCACGAAATCTGCATCTGGTTCAGCAGATGATTAAAATCTTCAGAATGTCAGCAAAAAGGGTCAATCTTGATATTTTCACTGAAACCCCTTTTGTTTACCCCTTGCGTATTTTTTTACAAATTTTTGAAAATCCCGCGGAAGTACGTTCGGACTTCTCTTTACTCTTTCCACCGCAAAATCTGCATCTGGTGTGGCAGATGATTGAAATCTTCAGAATGACAGCAGGAAGGGTCAATCTTAATATTTTCATTGAAACACCTTTAGTTTACCCCTTGCGTATTTTTTTACAAATTTTTGAAAATCCCGCTGAAGTACGTTCGGACTTCTCTTTACTCTTTCCACCGCAAAATCTACATCTGATGTAACAGATTATTGAAATCTTCAGAATGACAGCAGAAAGGGTCAATCTTAACAATTCCATTGAAACACCTTTAGTAATTTCTTACGAATTTGTGAAAACCCCGCGTCCTTGTCCTTTTTGTAATTTCTTTATTATTACAGCTATTACAATGTCGAAACATAACGAGTCCGGGCAATTGTCCCCGTCTAATTATCTCATACGGTATTTTATTACAAAATGTAAGTGCCCGTAAATACAGTATTCACAATAAAATTTCTTAATACACACTCTAAATGTTCCATGAAATATCCATAAAATCGTTAATTAACGCATGCCATACAAGTTACACATTTGCGAAAAACCGCAGAAGTTATTTCAAAACACGCGTCCACATTGCAAATTTCAACTATGTCGACCAATATCCATTTAATTTTTAGATTACGACGCATTCGCTTTTGCGAAAAATGTCGTAGTACTGATTACAAAATTGCACGGCTCGCTTGAATTTAATTATGGAATTAATTTATAATTGCGGTCGCACGCTCATTGCAATGTCTGAGATTTGTCCTAAAATAGTTTTTTCTTCGTACACAGGAAAGAAATTCGACTGTTGAAATTGTGAGAGATTTCATTTCCCACCCAAGGGAGAGAAATGATTACTTCCCACCCTAGAAAGAGAAGTAATCATTTCTCCCCCTACGAGGTTCCATTATTTCATTCATTCATTAATTCATTTTTATTTGCCCATTAAGCCATTACAATTGAAATGATAGGGTATTTATTTTAACTGTCACTGCTGACAGCGTTTTCTTTTAGGTTAGGTTTTAGAGAAAAACGTTTTACTCTTAAAATGTATTAGACTGACCCTTCCTGCTGTCATTCTGAAGATTTCAATCATCTGTCACACCAGATTCAGATTTTGCGGTGGAAAGAGTAAAGAGAAGTCCGAAGGCACTTCCGCGGGATTTTCAAAAATTTGTAAAAAAATACACAAGGGGTAAACTAAAGGTGTTTCAGTGAAAATATCAAGATTGACCCTTTCTGCTGCCATTCTGAAGAATTCAATCATCTGTTACACCAGATGCAGATTTTATGGTGGAAAGAGTAAAGAGAAGTCCGAACGTACTTCCGCGGGATTTTCAAAAATTTGTAAAAAAATACGCAAGGGGTAAACTAAAGGGGTTTCAATGAAAATATCAAGATTGACCCTTTCTGCTGCCATTCTGAAGAATTCAATCATCTGTTACACCAGATGCAGATTTTATGGTGGAAAGAGTAAAGAGAAGTCCGAACGTACTTCCGCGGGATTTTCAAAAATTTGTAAAAAAATACGCAAGGGGTAAACTAAAGGTGTTTCAATGAAAATATTAAAATTAAAATTTTGATAAAATCATATCCTTGCGTTATTATTGAGAAATTTAAGTTTATGAGAAATTGAGCAAAAACTAATCCGCCGCCATTAATTTCAAGCGGAAGTCGTAAACTTTTGTTGTTTTTTTTTTCGTTGTGCAAACTCGCCGCCGACATTTTGAATAAGGACGAATAAGGAATTGCTTATCGATTCAGCATTGAGGCACAAGACGTCGATTACGGTCGGGTCAAGGTGCTCTCCATGCCGAAAATAATAATCGACTGCACGACTATAATGTATTCAAATGTCAAGTTATCAAACGGAATGAAATTTCTGGAATCGTAAAAAAAAACAATAGAAAATCAAATATTACCGTTACCAAGTTGAATGGAAAAATTCCAGAATTTGCACACAATATAAACACGAACGCACATAAAGTAGCACGGTTGAAGGATCTCGTGATTGACGACCAGTTACGAATTTATTAATTACTACTGGGCGCAGGAAAAAATTGAAAAGTTTGACTTTTTTGGTCTGGAATTATGAAATGATAATAGTTACATCAAATTTTAACCGGAAACCCTTGACGATGTGCAACTGTTTGGAAAGTAGGATGGGGCCCACCCACTTGGAAAGTAGGATGGGGCCCACCCACCGCCCTTCGTTTCCAGTTAAACCTAACGTAGAAAACACTGTTTGATCAACCAAATTTCTTAGGTCACGAGAAATGTAATACTTTCAAAAACTTGGAGATCGAGCGTTTGTGGGAAGAATTAAAAATGGTGATGTGGCCATCATGTTACTTTCTCCGACTTGATGGTATCATTTGTAGTTACGCTTTCATGGTTTATTTTCAATTTAAATCATATTTTAAATGTACATCGAGCGGATGAAACTGACGTTTAAAACGTCAAAATGATGAAAGATGGAAAAATTATACTTCAAATTTAAAAACTAAGTTTACTCAAAAACTAAAGCCTATCCCACCCTCCAATTCTTAGAACACAAACGACTGTTCTCGAAGTTGGCAGTCAATGTGTTAAATAATTGTTCAGCACAATTATCTAATACAATTGTATAAATCTAAAATACAGTATGACGCAATGAATCATTCATAAATGAATAAAAGGCGAAATAGTTTACAACCTAATTACAAATGGATACAAACATACAATCAATTATTATTTAATTGGATACTAATGAGTATTGTGGGTATGTTATAATATCAATTCTAGAATTGCTCAATGCAACAGTAACACACATAAATTTTGAACGGAACAAAAAACCGTTATCCAACTTCCACCGCGAAAATCCATTGATCACTCTGGACCGACGGAGTGCACAATTTTTTCGAGCGTGTGTCTCGCTTTCAAAAGTGTGTCAATGCCGCCCGAAATTTTCGAAGAGAGACCGTTGGTGGTGCGCCGACCCGCTCCACACAACATCTTTCCTTACTCGTGCAATTCATACAATACCGGTGCACACGCACACACACACACGATCAATTTAATAATTCCAGTTCTGACGTTGTTGCGTGTTCGGTTCAGTTATTTACACACACACACAGACACACACAACCCGACCCGTGATTCAGTGAGAGGTGCGCGCGGGTCGCGATGAGTACTGCTTGCTGAGCGACAGTAAGAGATGCTCTATTTGTTCTTGAAGTGGGTGCTGAGACGCTTCGGCCACTGGAGATGCAAAAAGGTGATTCTCATAAGTGCAGCGTCGGTAATTCCGATGCATCATGGGTTTTGTTATTTCCCGATTGTGCAGTTTTCTTCGTGGTGTTATCCGATATGTCAGTTGTTTAATAATAATCGGTGAGGGAAGTACGAAAAGTTGTGTATATGTGTGTGGAAAAACGGATCTATTAAGCGTATGTGTTGTTGATTTTATTATTTATTTACTTGGACAAAATAACGTAGCTGGAACTAGCAGCTGTCAATGTATACCTATTTTTATTTAATGCATCTGCAACAAAAAAGCTTCACTTTAAAAATACGTATCTCCTAACAAAAGAAAATCTAAGGTATGTAACGTTGGCTATAAAAAGCCAATATCTGAAGGTACCCAGTGGTGATTCATTTTTGGAATAATAAAATACAGTGTTCAAAATTTTATACCACATTTATTCAACTTTAAGCTATTAAATCTCGATTTTTTTAAATATAACACCCTGTATATTTTTACAAAATTCTGACGCAGAATTCAATTCTACATTGATCTATACCAGCATTCCCTATACCTATCTGCTCTTATTTTCAAAATATTAACATTTTTGTAAAAATACGTTAATAATCGACATTTATTCAACTTTAAACCATTAAATCTCGATTATATTAAATGGAACACCCTGTGTATTTTTACATATTCTGACGCAGAATTTAATTCAGCATTGATCCATACTAGCATTCCCTATACCTATCTCCTCTTATTTTCAAAATATTAACATTTTTGTAAAAATTCGTTAATAATCGACATTTATTCAACTTTAAACCATTAAATCTCAATTATATTAAATGGAACACCCTGTATATTTTTACAAATTCTGATGCAGAATTCAATTCCTCATTGATCCATACTAGAATTCCCTATATCCATCTCCTTTTGTTTTCAAAATATTAACATTTTTGTAAAAATACATTAATAATCGACATTTAATCAACTTTAAACCATTAAATCTCAATTATATTAAATGGAACACCCTGTATATTTTTACAAATTCTGATGCAGAATTCAATTCCTCATTGATCCATACTAGAATTCCCTATATCCATCTCCTTTTGTTTTCAAAATATTAACATTTTTGTAAAAATACATTAATAATCGACATTTAATCAACTTTAAACCATTAAATCTCAATTATATTAAATGGAACACCCTGTATATTTTTACAAATTCTGATGCAGAATTCAATTCCTCATTGATCCATACTAGCATTCCCTATACCCATCTCCTTTTGTTTTCAAAATATTAACATTTTTGTAAAAATACGTTCATAATCGACATTTATTCAACTTTAAACCATTAAATCTCGATTATATTAAATACAACACCCTGTATATTTTTACATATTCTGATGCAGAATTCAATTTCTCATTGATCCATACAAGCATTCCCTATACCCATCTCCTTTTGTTTTCAAAATATTAACATTTTTGTAAAAATACGTTAATAATCGACATTTATTCAACTTTAAACCATTAAATCTCGATTATATCAAATACAACACCCTATATATTTTTACATATTCTGATGCAGAATTCAACTCCGCATTGATCCATACTAGCATTCCCTATACCCATCTCTTTTTGTTTTGAAAATATTAACATTTTTGTAAAAATACGTTAATAATCTACATTTATTCAACTTTAAACCATTAAATCTCGATTATATTAAATAGAACACCCTGTATATTTTTACATATTCTGATGCAGAATTCAATTCCGCATTGATCCATGCTAGCATTCCCTATACCCATCTCCTTTTGTTTTCTAAATATTAACATTTTTGTAAAAAATCGGTAATAATCGACATTTATTCAACTTTAAACCATTAAATCTCGATTATATTAAATGGAACACCCTGTGTATTTTTACATATTCTGACGCAGAATTTAATTCAGCATTGATCCATACTAGCATTCCCTATACCCATCTCCTTTTGTTTTCAAAATATTAACATTTTTGTAAAAATTCGTTAATAATCGACATTTAGTCAACTTTAAACCATTAAATCTCGATTATATTAAATGGAACACCCTGTGTATTTTTACATATTCTGACGCAGAATTTAATTCAGCATTGATCCATACTAGCATTCCCTATACCTATCTCCTCTTATTTTCAAAATATTAACATTTTTGTAAAAATTCGTTAATAATCGACATTTATTCAACTTTAAACCATTAAATCTCAATTATATTAAATGGAACACCCTGTATATTTTTAGATATTCTGATGCAGAATTCAATTCCTCATTGATCCATACTAGCATTCCCTATACCCATCTCCTTTTGTTTTCAAAATATTAACATTTTTGTAAAAATTCGTTAATAATCGACATTTATTCAACTTTAAACCATTAAATCTCGATTATATTAAATGGAACACCCTGTATATTTTTACATATTCTGACGTAGAATTTAATTCAGCATTGATCCATACTAGCATTCCCTATACCTATCTCCTCTTATTTCCAAAATATTAACATTTTTGTAAAAATTCGTTAATAATCGACATTTATTCAACTTTAAACCATTAAATCTCGATTATATTAAATGGAACGCCCTGTATATTTTTACATATTCTAATGCAGAATTTAATTCCGCTTTGATCCATACTAGCATTCTCTATATCCATCTCCTTTTGTTTTCAAAATATTAACATTTTTGTAAAAATTCGTTAATAATCGACATTTATTCAACTTTAAACCATTAAATCTCGATTATATTAAATGGAACACCCTGTGTATTTTTACATATTCTGACGCAGAATTTAATTCAGCATTGATCCATACTAGCATTCCCTATACCTATCTCCTCTTATTTTCAAAATATTAACATTTTTGTAAAAATTCGTTAATAATCGACATTTATTCAACTTTAAACCATTAAATCTCAATTATATTAAAAGGAACACCCTGTGTATTTTTACATATTCTGACGCAGAATTTAATTCAGCATTGATCCATACTAGCATTCCCTATACCTATCTCCTTTTGTTTTCAAAATATTAACATTTTTGTAAAAATTCGTTAATAATCGACATTTAGTCAGCTTTAAACCATTAAATCTCGATTATATTAAATGGAACACCCTGTGTATTTTTACATATTCTGACGCAGAATTTAATTCAGCATTGATCCATAATAGCATTCCCTATACCTATCTCCTCTTATTTTCAAAATATTAACATTTTTGTAAAAATTCGTTAATAATCGACATTTAGTCAACTTTAAACCATTAAATCTCGATTATATTAAATGGAACACCCTGTGTATTTTTACATATTCTGACGCAGAATTTAATTCAGCATTGATCCATTCTAGCATTCCCTATACCCATCTCCTTTTGTTTTCAAAATATTAACATTTTTGTAAAAATTCGTTAATAATCGACATTTATTCAACTTTAAACCATTCAATCTCAATTATATTAAATGGAACACCCTGTATATTTTTACAAATTCTGATGCAGAATTCAATTCCTCATTGATCCATACTAGAATTCCCTATATCCATCTCCTTTTGTTTTCAAAATATTAACATTTTTGTAAAAATACGTTAATAATCGACATTTAGTCAACTTTAAACCATTAAATCTCGATTATATTAAATGGAACACCCTGTGTATTTTTACATATTCTGACGCAGAATTTAATTCAGCATTGATCCATAATAGCATTCCCTATACCTATCTCCTTTTGTTTTCAAAATATTAACATTTTTGTAAAAATACGTTAATAATCGACATTTAGTCAACTTTAAACCATTAAATCTCGATTACATTGAATGGAACACCCTGTGTATTTTTACATATTCTGACGCAGAATTTAATTCAGCATTGATCCATAATAGCATTCCCTATACCTATCTCCTTTTGTTTTCAAAATATTAACATTTTTGTAAAAATTCGTTAATAATCGACATTTAGTCAACTTTAAACCATTAAATCTCGATTATATTAAATGGAACACCCTGTGTATTTTTACATATTCTGACGCAGAATTTAATTCAGCATTGATCCATACTAGCATTCCCTATACCTATCTCCTTTTGTTTTCAAAATATTAACATTTTTGTAAAAATACGTTAATAATCAACATTTAGTCAACTTTAAACCATTAAATCACAATTATTTTAAATGGAACACCCTGTATATTTTTACATATTCTGACGCAGAATTCAATTCTGCATTGATCTACACCAGCGTTCCCTGCGAACGCTTTATTTAGGAACCCGCTGACGTTCAATCCCCGTGACTTGAAACACGCTGAATTTTTAAATTAAGTTCTGTTAAAGAAAATCTCATCATCCTTGAAAAAATCGATATTTTTTTACTTGTTTCTAATTAAACAATTACTGTTTTATTGAACTGTGTTTGAAACCGTACAGGTTTGCTAATTGAACAGATTGCAAGGTGTGCGTGCACATAATTTACGAAAAGGAGAGTTTATTGTGGGTATCGTACCCATCAAATTGAATGACTGAATCTGACAAAGGTAAGAGTAATAATTCATAACCTACAATTTTTTCATGAGGATGGCGGCTGTCACCGCCTGGCAATCCATAATTCAGTTAAAGTGTATTTTATGCGAAGTAAAAAAACTCTGTTGCGTTCGTGCTTAGCGGAAGAAGACGAATAGAGGAATTTTGGCGCATGGGGTAATGTTACGCTCGAAGAATCACGACTGTTCGCTATTCTTCCCGTGTGTGCAATTTGAGTGTGCTAAACCACAACATTGCTATTATAACAGGTCATAGAAGAGAAAAAATGTGCAACTGGCGCGTTAGCACATACGTTCAAAAACTAGTAAGAGTTCTTTGGAAATTAAAACACTCTCTTCGTTAACGTTGTACAAAAACCGTATCATATTAACCCTTCAACGGCCAAAGAGTTTTTTCTGATGTAGAAACTGAGCACTGCTGAACTTATCACTCTGCAAACAACACATTTCTTTCTATGAATAATATAAGAACTCAACATAAGAAGAACGAATAGAAAATTGAAAGAAAAACAGACTTGAAATTACACTAATTATTTATTTTGAATATAAAATTCATGATAAAATAGGTAACGGATGCAAATGTATGAAAGCTACAATAAGTGACTCGCGGTCATTAAAAGGTTTAGAAAGAAAGTGTTGTAATTTATATTTCTAGATGTATCAATCAGATAAAATCAAAAGAATAGTTTCGAAATGAAAATTGAGTCAACATGTTTTAACCAGAGTTATTGAAACAAATTTTTCAATACAGTTTAATCCTTAAAAAACGATTAAATTTAAGAATAATCTCTTAATAAGTTTCACTGATTAAATTATTTATTCCGACTAGTTTTGGCTGCAAGCTGAGGAATGTACAAAAATTTTTTTACAGGATTTAAACATTATGTGGTTATTTGACTTTGCGAATTTGAAACGGTTTCTTCTGTACATCGCAATGAGTTTTGCTTCACTGGCACTTAATATATTTTTAACTTGATTCTCATTGATGAAACATGATTTAATATTTAAAAAACGATTAAATTTAAGAAAAATCAATCGATACGTTTGACTTATTAAATTATTTATTATACAGTTTAATCAGCTAAAAATCAGCCCATTCCGACAACTTTGCCTGATGATGGTTAATAAGGAAGTGCTCGTTTCACACTCACAATAATCACTTAAAAATTTATTTGTTTACATTGATAACGAAGGTTGTAATTTTAAGTTGTTATAATTATTCGTATGTCGACTCAGTGTTTGTGGCATTCGATGTACTGCGAGTAAAAATTTCCTTTCCTCTTTGTTCTAGATATATCTGCATTGCAATAAAGGCAAAGACGAAGTGTCAATGTTGGTGGCGGCGAAGACTCTGGGCGCCACACCTCTAGTGATCGCCTGCAGGAATGGACACTTCGACGTGGCCGAGTATCTCATCGAGAAATGCGATGCCGACATCGAGCAGCCGGGCTCTGGTGAGTTTACTTGCCTGACAAATCCAAGTTTTTTTTTTTAAATAACTATTTTGCAAATATTTCTTAGAAACAATAATAAAAAAAAACACAAAGTAATATTTAATCTCCAAGTTTTTTTTCAAAATATTTGAACAATTTTGCAAATATTTATCACAAAAAATTATTAAAGAACACAAAGTAAACAAGAAAACAAAGTAATATTTAGTCTCCCAAATTTCTATCAAAATATTTGAACTATTTCGCAAATATTTATCACAAAAATTTATTAAAAAACACAAAGTAAACAAAAAACCAAAGTAATATTTAGTCTCCAAGCTTTTTCGTACATTCAAATTATCTTTAATAACGTAATTGCAAATATTTATCACAAAAAATTATTAAAGAACACAAAGTAAACAAGAAAACAAAATAATATTTAGTCTCCCAAATTTTTATCAAAATATTTGAACTATTTCGCAAATATTTATCACAAAAAATTATTCAAAAACACAAAGTAACCAAAAAACCAAAGTAATATTTAGTCTCCAAGCTTTTTTCGAACATTCGAACTATCTTTAATAACTAAACTGCAAATATTTATCTAAAAAAATTATTAAAGAACACAAAGTAAACAAGAAAACAAAGTAATATCTAGTCTCCAAATTTAATCGAACATTTGAACTATTTTCAATAACTAAATTGCATATATTTATCACAAAAAATTATTAAAGAACACAAAGTAAACAAAAAATTAAGTGTCACGTTGTGATAATGATTTGTGAATTAACTCAAATTAAATTGATCATGCAATCAATTAATCTAAGTTGATTGTGTTATGTCAAACATAAGCAATTTTTTATCAGTTAGATTTTTACGTTAAACGTGAGCAGACGCTCGTTTACAAAATCTTTCTTTTGATTAAGCATTTGGCTGTGAGCCACACTTCTTCAATCGCCATGGGCACATCTACTGTATTACACTACTTTACTGTATTACTCTGCAGTAATGTCAATACATTGTTTTTCAAAGCTGCCTTCTATTTTTATTCAATAAAATGGCTAAAAAAACGAGTTTTATGCAAATAACTTTTAATGCGTTAGGAATTGCAAATGTTTGTTTTTTAATTCCGCATTGAATGACATAAAAATATACAGGGATTCCAATTTAAAATAAGACAAATAAAGTGCTTGAAAATTTGGAAAGTTCGACATTAAATTTTGGACACCCTGTATAATTCATATCAATCAAACTTGGTTAACGGGACCATCAGATCTTATTTAATAAGTATCCTGTATGATTTTATTAACGAGGCACTGTTGTTATTTTTTATTTATTTTTTACTACAATAGTGCAAAACTGATTTTTTTTTAGTTTTAATTTTTTTTTTGCTGATATCACTGAATCGATTTCAATAAAATTATAGGAGTATGTAGGCAACCATAAAAGGTACCCAAATAAGCAATGTAATTTAAAAGAATATATTATCATGATGCCACACTTTTTTCGGACATCCTGTATAATCGAAAATATTTTTCTGAAATACGCCTTAGGATACAAGTGAAGTTTGCAAAATATCAAAATCCCAACTTGATCAGTAACTGAGCTATAGAAGACGGGAGGTGAGATGCAGGACCCTGTATATCGGCCCGTTCCCAGAAATATTTTCTTTATTTTTCACGTACTGTCATTAATATGTTGTATCGTAATTTGTATAAGCATTTTAAAGTTTTAATTATGGAAATCATACGCCCGGTTTCTCCAACGAATCTTAAAATACGTCTCACTTAAGTATGTCTTATTTTTAAGTACTTCTTAACTTCTTGTTCTGTTTCACCAACCAAATTTATGCATATCTTAGGTAAGATTTCATTACATGTGGCAACGTTGTATTTTCAGCTAAACTTGACAAGCCATCAAATTCATTTCTAACCATTTTAACCCTCCCGTTGTCAAGTTTAGTGTAGTTTGATAATGGCAAAAGTGCAAGCGAAGCGTGAGAATTTCACAAAAAAAGGGGGAAATTTATTAACCTCGTTGGTATCGGTCCGCAAAATTGTGAAAAATAAAACAGCAAATGCGGCAACAAACAAACAGAAGTAAGAAGCATGGGATTCCATCATCCAGGAATTAAACACATGCAGAGAGAAATATAAGGCATAGAATAAGGAAGAGTGGTGGAGAAAGTAAGAGAGAAGTGTTTAAGACTGGTGGAGGTATTATTGAATGAGAAATCGGTGGTTGGGTTTTCTAATCCTTTGGACAGTAATTTGGATTATCTGCATCTACATCAAATGCAAATGCATCCATTCTAATAAATTATTAGCCATTTCAATGAATACTTCCAATAACAGACACACGTTGCAGCAAATTGCTAATTTTATAGGTTAGAATCCTAATCTTAAGATGCCATTTTTGTAAGACCTTCTTACGACTGTAAAATCTGATTTATGGTTGGTGCTGCACTTTAAGAACGTCTTATTTTTAAGATAGGTTTCATCTACTTAAGATTCGTTGGAGAAACAGGGCGATAGATTCGTATGACGAGTTGAGTTTTACAAAATTCAATCAAATCAAGTTCGTATTTACCGTCGCGGCGCCATCTACCGGATGATGGCCGAACTGCTAAGTGCATATTTACTACTAACGCCAAAACACCCGAACTTTATACCCATAACCAAAATCCAGCAACGAGTTGTACAGCAAATGATGGAATATTTAATTCTGAATCGAATGATGTATAAAATAGCTGGGGAAACTTTGCGGTTTTGCTGTATTTTGCAATTCAAAATTTACTGCGAGGGGCTGCCGGTAATAAAGTTTACTGTAATGCCTAATATAGGATTTTAAAGCATTTTACAGTAGTTTCTAAATAAATACTAGTTTAATTATTGGTACGGTGCATCGATTGCTCTTTCAGTCTGTCCTAGTGCACTCTAAAATGATATAAATTTTAATATCAAGCTTAACAGCAACCTGAATTACCGACAGCTACAAATGTTCGCAAATTTCTTGGCTATTTTATACATTATTCAATTCAGAATGAAATATTCCATCATTTGCTGTTGCTGAATTTTCACATTTTGGTTACAGGTATCAAGTTCGGGTGTAATATGCTTAACAGTTCAGCTATCGTCCGGCAGGTGGCGCAGACGGGGCGGTAATTACGAACATGATTTAAATACAATAAAACGAAATGTAGCCTGAATATATGAATATTCAACCTGTTCGTAACTCTGCAAGAAAAAATTAAGTCTTACTAAGACTATAAACAAATAACTTATTGAAATAACTACTTCCCTGGCTAGTGCCACGCCGGATATTGAATGATACAAAAGCAATGATGATTTAATTGAATGTTTAAAAGCTCAAAACACGGCTTACAGAGCTGTGGTTTCCATAATTGAAACTTAAACGACTGAGAAAGTTGGCCATTGCCACGAGGGTGAAGTTTCACCCGAGTGGCAATGGCAATGGCCAACTTGCTCACGAGTTGAATACTATACTTTTTCCATCATATTAACCCTTTGCACTCGTATGTCGACTTATGGTCACCAAAATACGTTTTCTCACTAATAAATACAAGTGCAAAGGGTTAAATAATTACCTAAAGATTTTTCTGTTTATATTAAATTGTACCGTCCTCTTGTTTTCAATTCAATTCAATTCGTTAAA
The DNA here is from genome assembly GCA_910593695.2 of Ocypus olens. Classification (NCBI taxonomy): domain Eukaryota; kingdom Metazoa; phylum Arthropoda; class Insecta; order Coleoptera; family Staphylinidae; genus Ocypus; species Ocypus olens. The sequence goes on from OU343051.1 coordinate 59,857,052, forward strand.
TTGCGGCTTCGGCACTCCTCTGGAGGCAGTAAGACGTTTATGAATCCTTGTTTACAAACAAATGGTAACCGTAGTAACAACTAAACTGTCGAGAAAGTAAAATCGTCGTTGTTTCATTGGCTGAAATCTGTTGGGCAATGAAACTGCTATCATTTTATATGGAGAAAACGATTCGGCGGAGCAATGGACAGCTTTCTCAATCAAAAACGAATCAGCAATGTTTATCTTATTTAATAAGATGCGAAAAAAATGTTGCCATCTTACATAAGAAATTTTTCGAGTTATGGGGTTTTTACAGATCCCTGGGTCACCCGGTATAATAATAATAGTCTTTATTGAAAACCGGCATACTTTTGACGAAGATGTACTCAAAATTCTACATTTCGTGGACAAGGAGATTAAAATGGACGTGCTCAAATCCCTCGAAATCCACAAACGCAAGGATAATCCGAACAGCGCCATAATTAACGAACAAACTAACCTCATGATCTCGCCTCTGTTTAACGCAGTATAAATAAAATGTTTCTTTGTATTTACTTTACTTATAGTTTGATAATGATCATTGTTTGATCGGTACTGCAGTCACTAATAAATAAACAGTGTGATATTAACTAAGTAAAAGTGTGTTTTATTTAGTCTTTATTGTGCTAGAATATTTACAAAGAAATAAAATATTTGTATATAGTAGTAATTTTTTTTAAATATTTCTCGTGGATGGCAAAGCCAATGACCCAGTTCCTCTTGAGACCCATGAGTGAGCGCACTTGTCTGTCGTTAAAGCGCTTAATCCAATTTTACCTATTGACTGTAGCCATTGCCGTAACAAGCCTCCAGTATTTAAATAGTTGCAAACGTGCACTTGGATCAATTAAACTTTGCGCTTCATAATATTTGCATAACTAGAGGATTTGCGTTTATTTCCGATTGATTGCACTTGGCACGCCGGTATGAAAATGATTCCTGATAACCCGCAATGTAAAGTGTAATGTTTGCAATGAATAAATAGACACGCATTTACATATAAATTATTATAAAAAATATATACGGTCATCAAGACCTTGTTGAATGTTTTTTTCTTACTTTATGGTTAATTTAATATTACATTTATTAGTAAGTAGTGCAGCACGAGTGGCATCTTTGTCTTTGCCTTACCTACGGAAATCCACGAGCCGCTGCTGGATAGTGGGGTTACGTAATAGACAAAATTTGTTTATTAAATTGAGTCATTAAGTGCGAATTTTTCTATAATGAATAGTGCACGCCCCTCGATACTGACAACTTTTGTTTTTTTTTATATACAGAGGTTCGTTGGATAAATTGTGGAGAGGTTTATTGGGATGTCGTAATTTGGTGAGACATTCAGCGACATTTTTTTTTTTTGTAGTGGTGGGACTGGATTGGGAAAAAAGGATACATAATCAAGAAGAGGCCGACTGATAGATTTGTAATAAAGACGAATAGCCTGAATATATGAATATTCAGTCTGTTTGTGATTTTTTCGTCTTTATTACTTTTTTTCAATAAATCTGCAATAAGTGAGGTTGTCTCAAGTTAGATAGATTTTTGTATTTTAGTCGCAGTTTCTATTGAAATGCCCTTATTTTTGTACGTTAATACCCGAAAGTTAATCATGATTTTCTACGTTTTCAAAACATTATAGTAAGGTTACCTGTATAACAAATAAAATACATCGCGATGAAAATTATTTTCTTGTTTAGTACATCATCGTCAATTGTTGATTAATGCATTAGTCGGATCTTCTAAATTTACTCAAATCGTGTTTTACAGTTTATTTTCACGTGCACAGTATAAATAAACCGCTCTTGAAAGCTGAATTGTACCGAGACCTATTTATATCTTCAACCTTGTACCTATTCCAATTATATTAAATATTATTCGGATGAAGAAAAAAATTGTTTTTACTCATTAAATATAGTTACACGAGAAAAACAATTTTTTTCATATAAATAATATTTGAAAAGTCCACTTAAGCATTAATGTGAAAATTTAAAAAAAAATCTATACCTATTCAGAAAGAGGCCATTTTAATCTACAAAATTTCATTTTCGTACTACTAACCATTTTTGAGATATCGCCCATCTACTACGTCGTGGGACACGCTGTATAATCAATTGAAGAATTTGTTTCGGAAGCTCAAGATCGATTAAATAATAAAATGCATTTCTGATTTCCTATTAAAACAATTGCTATTATAAAAATATAAATAAATGCATTCAAGGATTTAGAAGATTGTAACATAAACTAAATCTATTAATTTAGTCTGAAAGTTGGTTACCTGTCGAGATTATACCATGTGTTCGATAAAAAACGCCCAACGCCATAACTCTGTTATTTATTGACTGATTTGAATGAACTAAATAATAAATTCAATGGCTGTTTAAATACTATAAAATAACAGTAATTATATATTTTTTAAAAATCAACTTCATTGCCAAATGATAGTAAACTTTAAATTTTTAAATGGCTGCATATATTTTTCTAATTTTATAATATTAGACATTGTTTTTCTGAATTCAGTTATGCCCGTTATGTTGGTTTTAAGTTAATATTTATATCAGAAAAAGATAATAATAAATCTTGTTCACATGATTTTTTTGGTAATAAATGTAGTGTGCCTTGAAAAAAATTCGAATCGACAAATGTCATTTATTGCATAAGTAATGTCAACCATTTGTTATTAGTGTGTGTTTCAGACGTAATCATGAACAATAGTGAATTAACAGACATGTTACAAATTTATTTTCTATGTAATAGAAATCGAAGAGCTGCGGCACGAATTTATCATCTACTGTTTCCAGAGCGGCGAATACCAGAACCTAAATTTAGAAGGTTAGAAGGAAATTTGAGACGATATGGAGCCTTTAAAAAGTCGAAGAGAGTGAATCGTCAATTTCGTATACTTGCAGAGGTAGACGTTCTACAATAATCACAGAACATCTAAATCGCAAGAGAATTAATACTTGCACTACTTATTTATTCTATTCTACATTGAGTTGTAACATAGGTACTTCTTTATTGGGTCCTTATTATTCATGTTCGACATAACCTTACAACAAATGACGTTTGTCATTTTTTTCGAAGGCACGCTAATTATAATTTTAAATAGAACATTTATTTTAATTTTTTTCGACCAAAATATTGAAAGAAAAACAACATATTGGACATTATTGGATTCAGAAAAATAATGTCGAATGTAAAAAAATTAAAACATTATATGGTGCCATTTAAAAATTTTAAGTTGGCTATCATTTGACAATGAAGTTATTATTGAAAAAAATCAATATTGATGCCATTTGTTAGTATTTAAACCACCATTGACTTTTAGTTCATTCAAATCGGTCAATAAATAACAGAGTTATGGCGTTGGGCGTTTTTTATCGAACACACGGTATGTAAATGTGCTCCAATAAATGATTGCGCCTTAAATCTCTCTCTCTCTCTCTCTCTTCCTTTCGAGTAATTAGATTCAGTTCATTAAAAGCAGTACATTTCTGATTTTTCCTAAAAATAATTTGCATATCCTGTGAGGAAATAGAGCCATAACCTACTATTACTATTTCTGTGAACTGTCATTATTACGTCAATGTTAAATAATATCGTTCTTGATTTATTTGAATTCCTTCAAAAATTTAAATCGGCACACCACTATTAATTTTATTTTTCGTAACGCTATAAATTCATTATATATTTTAAATAATAAATCATAACACTTTCACTTCTTCATTGCATAACCAGTTTATTTTATTAGCGATCATTGATCTTTTAAAAAAGAAGACGATTCCGACCCGTAATTAAACTGAATTAAAAAATTTGTAACGTTTTAATTGAATCACAAATAATTATTGTATAATGTAAGTTGTATCAAATTGAATCAAATCAATTTTATTCATAACTTGGCCACTATTTGTGGATGTACATGCCATTTTTTTTATTACAGTTACAGTTAACTACGTCAATAATAAAATTACAATAATAATAAATATAAAGCTAAATTTAAATTTTTGTTTAGATGTAGCAAACTCACGATATGAGTTTTGACGGTAAAAGTCGTAATTTTTTACATAACTTTGGACTTCTCACGTTATTTAATATTTTTTTGCAACAATTAGTTGTACGTAGTTAAAAACAGGGGATTTTCTAATTCAATTTAATAAATCTTAGGAAAGTAATTATTATATTAATAATAACACCAGTTGTTTTAATTTATTCAAGGGTAAACTGCTTTTATTTATTATCACATATTTATGTTAATTATGTTTAAGTTTAAATGTTGAAACTTTTGGATGAAATAGGAAACCGTAAAAATTCATTTCGAAAATCTCACATTTAATTGACATTGAAATCTTGTGCTTGATCTCAATAAATTTGAATGTATAATCATTTCAAGAATTGCAAGATGTGGTATTTTTTTGTCCGAAGGTTGCCATTCATGGTTATAGCTGCAAGCACACATTGTAAGAATGGTAATATGGTGAAATAGACACTAATACCACCGAATGCAAAGACAGATGTTTAAAATTTTCGATTGGTTCCACAGATTATAAATTTTTCTTTTATATTAAAACTCTCGACATAAATCTCATAACTATTTAAGTTCATAAAACTGTGATGTAACTGGAACAGAATTCGCTATCAAGCCAACGCGTCTTATAATTGATAGAAAAGCCATAGGTGGCAGTGTGCCTGATAATGTTCCCAATTTAAAATATATTATGCAATCATGACAAATGATTCATAATGAGTAATTCATGGAATTTTTAGTATAACAATTAATAACATTTTAAAAGAAGAATTGTTATAAATAGTTAAATATATATGATAACTTATATTTCTTTCGTAATTCTTCATCGGCTATCGACCGAATCTGCTTTATTGACACATGGGATCTTTTTATGTACAAATATTGCACACTCATCTTGTCATAGTTAAATGAAGTAATTTTCTTAATAACCGTTATTTATAACTTTTATGAAATCAGTATGCAAATAATTAGTCCTTTTAAAATAGATTACATTGCAAGAATTAAATGAATCGGCAGATTGTGTTTTGGTATTTTATAATTGGTTTATATAATTACTGACAAGTGAATTTTTATATTCATTCTTTAAGGAATGCAAGGAATTATCCAACACCGTGGAAGAAAACTACCAAAATCCAACGATGTATTAGTTATTACAAAAGAATATATATTTCACACTAGAAAATGAAACCGTTTTTCTTTACCAACCAATCAGAATTATAAAATTGTACAATCATTGGAATCGTTCAGAGTGGATTTTTTTTTTTTTTAATGTGAATAATCCACAATTACATATGTTTAATTGTAAATGATATTATTTCTAAAAATTACTTACTCCCTCTCCTCTTCGTTTCAGTAATATTCGATGGAGAGACCATCGAAGGCGCTCCACCACTTTGGTGCGCCGCCGCAGCCGGACATCTGGACATCGTGGAGCTGCTGATAAAGCACGGGGCCAGGGTGAACAGCACGACGAGGACGAACTCGACGCCGCTGAGGGCGGCGTGTTTCGATGGCCACTTGGATATCGTGAAGTACTTAGTTATGCACGGAGCAGGTAATTTTTTTTTTAATACACCTAAAGTGCCTGAATTGTGATTTATATTTTTTTACCTTTCTGTCACGTCGTTTTGTATTCCTTCGCTTCATTCCTTTGTCACGTTTGCTGCCCCCTTTCTCTCCACCCCTCAATAACTTCAGTCACCCGCCCAGTGCGCCTGCAAGTACCTCACAATCCTGCCTTCGGTTCTCTTTAATTTTGTAATAACGTTTTCTCTTGTTTCCGTCGTTATTTCTCAGATATTGAAGTGGCCAACAGACACGGACACACCTGCCTGATGATAGCCTGCTACAAGGGGCACATACGTATAGCCAAATATTTATTAAGTTTAAACGCCAGTGTTAATCGAAAGAGCGTGAAGGGCAACACCGCCCTGCACGACTGCGCCGAGTCGGGGAGCCTGGAGATCCTGAAGTTGCTCATCGTTAATGGGGCCACTATGGACGTTGATTCCTATGGTAAATACGATCATTGTACACACAAAAATGTAATGGGAAGAAGGGTTACAGATTCAAAAATCAATTCTGATATAGTTGGATCAATGGATCTTTGCGTGTGCGTCATTACCGATAACTGAGTTTTCTCGCCTTGGATGACATACCAACACACTTGATTGCGCCTAATTTAACTTATTGTAGAGAGAGTAAACGCATGAAAATGTTTAGCTATCTATGACGTGCACGCAAAGATCCATTGATTAAAGTATATAAGAGATGTTCTCCCTCTGGCAACGACAAGGGAAATCCTGCTGGGGACGACATAGCCACAATCGGCCGACTTGCGAGTCTTGTTCCCCAGCAAAAGTTTTTACTCACGGTGCAGTAGAAGTGGCAATAGAGATGGGTGTGGGACAGTTGACTCATTGACTTAGTGAGTCCAATTCTGTTAGTTCATAAACTTTGTAAAGTTCTTACTCGTGGTACAGACACGATAGTAGAAGTAACAATAAAGATGGGTGTGGGTCGGTCGACTTATTGACTCAGTGAATCCAGTTCTATTATAGTCTATTTTTCGTAAGATTGCAAACAGGGAAGGATAGGGCAAATATGACCTTGTTCAGTGATTGGTTGAAATTGTGGGAAAACTCACACCGGAGACATTTAATTCTCTATCTTTATTTTGTCTAGTGGTCTCTGTCATTTTCCTAGTTGGCATAAGCGTAGCATAAGGGGATAAATATTATACTGTTAAAGTAGTAATACCGAATAAATTGAAGTATAAAATAAGAGTACTATATTTAAATAACATAATTGACAATGAATTAAACTCTTGCACTTAACTGAAATGTTAAATTCTAAGACAATATGAATTTAAGGAGTATTGCAGCGCGTACGCTCATGAAGCGTAAACATGCGCAGTGTGTACACATGCCAGCTGTGCGAGCGTCCGCCATTACGGATACACCGTTCACGTGTTACTGTTTTGTTTTGTTTAGTGTTTCTCCTTATTGCTGTGTAGTGTTTCTTTAATTTTGTATTTGTACAATGACAGATAAATTCATCCCATGCTTTTCCCTCACACTGTCGCATTATACATGTAATCCACTAGATTTAAATTTCGCACCAATATTTGTCACCAGATTTACATGTGTTAATGGTGTAAATCAGTCTTCTAGTGTTTGCAATCTTAAGAAAAATAGGGTATAGTTTATAAACTTTATGAAGTTCTTACTCACAGTACAGCCACGGTAGTAGAAGTGGCAATAAAGATGGGTGTGGGACGGTTAACTCATTGATTCAGTGAGTCCAATTTTATTAGTTTATAAAACATATAAAGTTCTTTCTCATGGTATATAGTACAATCGCCCAGAGGTGACAGTGACTCATCGCTCCATGTTGCATTTAATAACCAGGCGGACTAAAGCTGAGAGTCACATTTACACTATAAAAAGTAACCAGAAATGTTTTGGCGGTAAAATTCAAATTATTTAAAATTCGTTTACCCATAACATTCATTCAATAATTTTAACAATACATAAATAAACTTTAGGCAAAATTTCTTTCTAATTTTGCGAAACACCTTACTGCTAGCCTGTCTTAAATATTATACATGTTTATAATTTGATTACTTGCACTACACTTACCTAATGAATCAACAATTTTGTAAACAACGACAGTAGATTTTAAAGCCTCTTGTATTAAAACTTTATATACGTTAATTTTGGATTGTTTTTAAACAAGCGTTAATGCTCTCAAATCCAACCTTTTCCGTTTCTCGGGGGTTGAAAATGACTCCGAACTAGTGCTGGGCATCTATCCGTAGTTAAAAATTAAATCACTATTTCCTAGAAGATCGCAGGATGAGTTTTTGATAGAACCGATTCTTACACTTTCAACGGGAGGAAAAACACAAAAATTGACGCGAAATACGTGGAACCGGTGGGACACAAGTAAACGGTAACAGATCAGCTGATCATAACAGCGGCCATTGCCGTTTTAGTAATTTTGGCCAATCACAACAACGTATTTTGGCGGCTATAATTTGATTTAGTCCGCCTGGTTATTAAATGAGGTATAGGAAACGTATGTCCATAAAATAATTCGATTCAGTCCAGGCGGGAAATTTAAAAATTCTCGAGCGTGCAAATATTTTCCCGACGAAACTTCGGCAATCGGTAAAGACAACTGGAAATTTGTCATTTAATTTAACCTTTTTATAAATGAACTGGATACAATCGATTCTGCTCTTAACTAAATCGAAATCGGAGACGGTCAAAACCAGATACAAGCACGTGAATTTTGAGGTTAGAATAGATGGAATGGGAAAAGACATACGTTGCACTTAGCCCTTGAATTTACATATCGACGTACGTTTCGTATTTCATTTCGTTTTTTGTAAGCCTGCGAACGAGTATAGATATTTATCCAGACGCGATGATCAGATCGAAAAAGCATGAGTCACTGTCACCTCTGCGCGATTGTCTATAGCCATGGTAGTTGAAGTGTAAATAAAGATGGGTGTGGGCAGTGGTGTATTGGTAAAGTAAGAAGTAAGGGAACGCATGATGAGAGCCAAGAAGTGAGGGACCGCATGGTGAGAGCAAAAAAATAGTCCGCGACTTTCCACAAACAGCTTGCTGAAAATTTTTCGGAGATCATCTTATTTTAGGCAAACTATTATTTTAATATAGGTTTATAAATTAAAATTCACTTGGTTTGTTTCACGATTAAATTGTTTTATTATCAACTAGTTTCGGCTTAGTGCCATTTTCAAGAATCTAGAAGAAACTAGTTGATAATAAAACAATTTAATCGTGAAACAAACAAACAAAGTGAATTTTAATTTATAAACCTATATTAACATAATGTTTCACCAAGTGATCAATGAGAAACAAGTATATGACCTATTATTTTACTTGTAAGCTTTTTTATTTTTTTTTATTCTTACTATACAAACACAAACGCGTTCCGTTTCTGAAAAAAGGTGCCGGAACGTCATTCCCCCACGTGCCCCCTCCAATACACCACTGGATGTGGGTCGGTCGACTTATTGACTTAGTGAGTCCAATTCTATTAGTCCTAACTAATCTCTACTTCCACTGGCCGTACCATGAGTCACATCGCCAGCCACTGCTGCTATATACTGTGACCTTATTTGTGTCCGTTTTATCCATATCCATGTTCGTAAGTTAACACATGTTTTTTTTTTTTTTAATTGTATGCAGGAATGACACCGTTATTAGCCGCAGCAGTTACGGGCCACAATCACATTGTAGAATATTTAATAAAATTACCTCACCTCGTCTCCAGGAAGGAGAGAATAGACGCTTTGGAACTGCTGGGCGCCACCTATGTCGACAAGAAGAGGGACATGATCGGCGCACTAGAATATTGGAAACGAGCCATGGAGGAGAGGTTAGTTTAAAAGGACAATTTTCACAAAACTTTTCTATAACTATACCATCTACATCCGGGCTGGTATTATGAGATACCTTTCTTTATCTCTCACCCCCTTGAAAATTTTCTAGATACTTAAGTGATGACTATACAAGGTGTCCCATTTTTTTGTATTTATAACTTTATTACTATAATTTAACTACATGACAAATTACAACCATATAGCAACAAAAAAGTAATGCGTCAGAAAGAAAGAAAACAAATTTATATGAAATATTCACACCAAGTACTATTTAGATACTCTGCGATATCATATGGCTCCGATCCGCAAAGATACTCATAGAGTCTTTTTTTTGAAAAATTTCATGTCCCTGGTCTGTTTAAGATGGGCAGGTAAAGAGTTCCATAGTTTCATTGAGCTGTAATATGTGCTTTTTTCACTAACATTCAGTCTGTGTATAGGCAACGCATACTGTTCATGATTTCTCGTACTGTATTTATGATTCCGTTTGCATTTTGTAAATTGCCACCCCAAATATCTCGAAACCTGAGCAACATGGCAAAAAATGTTTCAGATGAAAGTTGTAGGGTTCGGAGGGGGACATATGCTGGTGGTGACCTTGGGGTTAATTTTCAAGGTCAAAGGAAGATCAACATTGATTTTTCAAATGGAACCCCCTATTTTTTATTGCGGGATCGTATTCTACGGGAAAAAATACAAACTTTTTGTAGGAAACGTTTTCTTTGAAAATGCTTTTTTTTTAAGAGTTTTTTCACGAATTCTGTCCGTCATGTTTGAAATCTGAGATGAATCCAGGCTGTGATTCGTGCATTACCCTCGGCATTAGCGTCACCCGATGTGCATCACGTGGAGCTTGCCGATGGGATTTTGCACATCGTCGGCCCCTTTGATGGTTTCAGTGGCTGGAGGTTCGATCTCGTTCTTAGATCAAATCCTCGATCAAGTGTCCATCCTCGTTAATGAAAGGGCCGATGGTTTCAGTGGGGTAAATGGGGAAGATGGATAGAGAATAATATGAGAGTGATGTGCAAGGTATGGGATGCGTGTGTGGGATCGGTGATGATGTATGGAGCGGAGGTATGGGGGATGAAGGAATATGAATGGGTGGAAAGGGAGCAAGATTGGTTCATCAAACGGATGTTAGGAGTGGAGAGGTCGACACCGAGTTATATACTGCGGCAGGAGACGAATAGGGATAGAGTGGTGTGTGAGACGATGAAGAGGGTATAGTACAATCGCGCAGAGATGACAGTGACTCATCGCTCCATGTTGCCTGAATTAAGTTTCCAGTAAACGTATGTCCATAAAATAATTCGATTCAGTCTAGGCGGGAAATTTAAAAATTCTCTAGCGTGCAAATATTTTCCCGTCGAAACTTTGCGAGTGCATTTTTCGGCAATCGGTAAAGACAACTGGAAATTTGTCATTCAATTGAACCTTTTTATTAATGAAATGGATACAATCAATTCTGCTCTTAACTTAATCGAAATCGGAGACGGTCAAAACCAGTGAATTTTGAGGTTAGAATACATAGAATGAGAAAAGACATACGTTGCACTTGGCTCTTGCATTTACATATAGACATACGTTTCGTATTTAATTTCGTTTTTCTTAAGCATGCGAACGAGTATAGATATTTATCCAGACGCGATGATTAGATCGAAAAAGCATGAGTCACTGTCACCTCTGCGCGATTGTACTATAGTGAAGTATGAGGAGAAATTGTGGGGGTTAGAGGAGGAGAGACTGGTGAAGGCAGTGTGGTGGGGGTGCATGAATGGGGAAGAGGGGAAATGGAGAAGAGGGAGAAGGAAGATGTATGAGAGGGTGGGGTTGTCGGAGGCGTAGGTGATAGAGTGGTTTGGGAGGGGAGTGAAGGTGGCAGCGTGGGTGAAGGAAAAAATGAGAGAGGTGGATGCGCAGGAGAGACAGGGAAGGATTGAAAGGAGTGAATATAATGATATGTATGGGAGGTGGCAGGTGTACGGAAGAATACCGGAGTATTGGGGGGGAGGGGAATGGAGTAGGGAGGAGAGGGTGAGGTTGGCAAGGGCGAGGTGCGGGTCGGGAGAGAAAGGGAGGAAGAGATGGATGGGCGAGGAGTATGGGAGATGTGGGTTGTGTGAGTGGGGGAAGGATACGTGGAAACATCTGGCAGAGGAATGCGAGGGGGTAAAAGAAGAATGGGTAGGAGTGGGAGGGAATAGAAAGGTGACGGAATGGATGAGAGAGGATGGGGCAGGAATGAAGACGCTGGAGAAGGTGGGTTGGGAAAAGGAGGGTAGAGGGCGGGAGGGGAGGGGGGTATAGGGGGGAAGTATAGTATTTAGAGAAAATGTAGAAAGTAAGATGCCAATAAAGGTTTTTTTTTTGTGGCTGAAGGATCGATCTCGTTCTTAGATCAAGTGTCCATCCTCGTCAATGCACTTCTGTACCCGCTGGCAAAAAAACTTTACTCGAACATTTTGAAGGGTTTCGATGCAGCCCTAATCCTCTCCTTCACGTTCTGCACTGTTGTTAGAGCTTCAGCAAATACTTTCTCCTTGACTAGTCCCCAGAGGAAAAAGTCAAGGGGATCTTGCTCCCTCACCTTTGATGCTAATGCTGAGGGTAATGCATGAATCACAGCCTGGATACATCTGAGATTTCAAACAATATGACGGACAAAATTCGTGAGAAAACTCTTAAAGAAAGCATTTAAAACAAAAGTTCGTATTTTTTCTTGTAGAATACAATCCCGCAATAAAAAATAGCGAGTTCCATTTGAAAAATCAAAGTTGACCTTCGTTTGACCTTGAAAATTAACGCCGAGGTCATTTTCAAGGTCACCAGCATACGTCCTCCTCCGAACCCTACAACTTTTATCTGAAACATTTTTTTGCCATGTTGCTCAGGTTTCGAGATATTTGAGGTGGCAAATTTAAATGGGAAAGAAAGACGAAACGCGTGTCTGCGTGTTAAAGAATAGGGCACCGTAAACGTAGGTCTAAGCTCACGCATGACTCTTGCATCGCATTGGCACGCTTCATATAAACATACAAAACACGCGAGCGCCACGTCAAAAAACATAACCGTAAAGTTTGCACGAGAATTTTTAAATATCCCGCCAATGAAAATCAGCGCGGCACCAAAGAGGATTATATAAAAAGTGGCAATGTAATGGACTGATTTTGGATCCAGTTTTAGAACCGAGCCTCTAGTTTCCGGATTCGGTACTAACTAAGAACGGAGAGGGAAGGATTGATAGTAATTCCATGTCTGTCGCTCCGACTGTTATTGGTAGACTAATTTCATATTTGTCTTACGTCCACGGGAGGGGATGGTTTCACTGCCAATCATCAGCGGGGTGTTATCTCTCCCATTATTTTGCCAATCACAGATTGAGCGACGGAGAAGAATGATTGAAACAGATATATCATCGGATCGAAAACTCGGTTTCATTTTCAGTCCATTACATTGCCACTCTTTATATAATCCTCTTTGGCGGCACCAAATTTTCTTACGGACATACATTTACTTAAATCTTGAATCATGCGATTTTAAGCGATGAGTCACAGGCAGCTCTCAGCAGCACGACTATAATGGCGTTTTGTTAGTTTCGATAAGTAACGGTTGCGCCATCTGCTGCGATAACATTTGAAACTTGAATAGTTCCGCCATTTTTTGACGTATTGACATATACAGTGGCTTGTTCGACGCGTCATTTCAGTCTATTTTGTGCCATGAATCAACTAACACCGATACAACGAGCAGAAATCGTCAAATTGCATTTTGAAAATGGGTCCTCCATTGTCAAAACGCAACGTGCCTACAAAAGTTTATATCCGCGTGAAACATGGCTTTCACACACAACAATTCGCAATTTGGTGCAAAAATTTATGGCCACCGGCAGTTGTGCGACCAATTGGCAACCCAGAAGGCGCTCAAATGAAAATATCGCTGCCGTAGAAGCCGATGTTCGTGAAAACCCAAACACATCGTATCGACGCCGTGCATTGCAGTTGGGCTTGTCTGCAATGACATTGCGACGCATTCTGAAGGACGAATTGCATCTTTTCCCTTACAAAGTGCAAATTACACAACGCTTGTTGCCGCAAGACAAGCCGCGACGTCTTGCGTACGCTCATTTCGTCGAAAACGAATGCTCCATGGTGATGGTGAGTTTTGGTTCAAAATCATCATGAGCGATGAAGCTCATTTCACATTTAATGCCGCTTTTGGGCCGACGAAAATCCTTGTGAGATATTCGAGGAGCCTCTCCATTATCAAAAAGTGACCGTTTGGTGCGGCATATCGGCCAAAAAGATCATCGGGCCGTATTTTTTCGAGAACGAGGCTGGCAACGCCGTTACGATCAATGGCGCGCGCTACAGAGCGATGCTGCGTGACTTTGTGTTTCCGGAAATGACTGAAAATGACATGGCCCACTTCTGGTTCCAACAGGACGGAGCCACAGTGCACACTAGCCGCGATTCATTGACGCTACTCCGCACGATGTTCGACAGACGCGTCATATCGTGACTGGCCGCCGCGCTCACCCGATTTGACGCCGCCGGACTTCTTTTTGTGGGGGTATTTGAAGAGCAAAGTTTACATCGACAAGCCGCAGACCATAGCTCAGCTCAAAGCCAATATTCGCGGGAAATATCGCTTATTACCACCGAGACGCTGGAAAATGTGATGCAAAATGCACGAAAAAGGGCATCTTTTTGCATCAAAAATAAAGGCGGTCATTTGTTGGATATTATATTCAAAACATGATGGAAATAAAATAAAAAGGAACAAATAAAGTTTGTGTGAAAAAAGAAATAAAAAAAGTTGTCCACATCAAAAGTTATTCAAGTTTCAAATGCTATCGCAACAGATGGCGCACCCGTTACTTCGTTAAGTAAGAAATTCCACACGAGAAGGAGACTTCAAAAAATGTTGCTGTTGTTGTTGTTGGATGAATTTCCTATAAACTCTGAATAAAAATGTGTAACAATATCATCATTAAGTTGCCTTTTTTGGCAGGTACAGGGGTGACGGACCTCCGATTTTGAAGCAGCGGACCAAAGAAGTAGCCGCGTACGACTACGCCGTCGAGATCACGGACCCCGAGGGTCTGGACGACCTGATGGCCGACCCGGACGAGATGCGCATGCAGGCGCTGGTGATGCGCGAGCGGATCCTAGGCCCCGCCCACCCCGACACCAGCTACTACATCCGGTACCGCGGCGCCGTCTACGCGGACGCCGGTAAGTTCAACCGCTGCATAGAACTCTGGAACTACGCCCTCGACATGCAGCAGTCGATGCTGGAACGCCTGAACCCGATGACGCAGAGCAGTCTGTTCAGCTTCACCGAGTTATTTTCGTTCATGATGGGCGAGGAGGGCAAGCCGACGACGAGGGGGAGGGTGGTGCCGCCGGTGGAGTTCGTCGAGCTCCTGCGGGTGTTCAATAAGGCTGTCAAGGAGGTCGAGCTGGGGAACGTCATGCTCGAGAGGCTGTCGAACGTGGAGCGGGACGTCACGTACCTAAACCGGGTGCTGGTCATCACCCTGCACCTCGCCTGTCTGCTCACGAGGCTGCTGGACAACTCCAACAACAACGAGCAGATGTCCGACAAGATCCACCGCGCCATCTACAACCTGGTGAAGCTGAAGATCAAGAGCAAGCTGGGAAGGTCCGCGCTGCACCTGGCGTGCTGCCGCGAGGCGTCCCTGGTGGGCCGCTACCCCGCCTGCCAGTTCCCGTCCCCGCACCTGGCCGAGGTCCTCCTGAGGGTCGGCGCGGATCCGAACTCCCGGGACGAGGAGGGCAACACGCCGCTCCACCTGGCGGCGATGGCGCGGCCCTGCCCCCCGAAGCTCGCGCAGGTGCTGCTCGAGCGCGGCGCGCACATTGACTTAGTGAATAATAATGGTGATACTTTTGCTAGTTTATTAGATAATGGACAACGCGTACACGAGCTGGTGAACACGGCGCGGTACACGAGACTGAGTTGTATATCCGCTCGCATCATCAAGCAGTTCAAGATACCCTACAAGGGGGTCGTCACGCCGTCCCTCGAAAACTTTATACAAAACCATTGACTTCCTTCATGTGTTACTACTACTACTACTATTACTACTACTCTCTCCGAACAGTGCAAATATTAAGATAGAGTTCGGTCTCGGTGGAAATTGTACAAGTCATGGAATAGTACGAGTATAACGAGGCGTTTTTTTTTTTTTATTCACCTATCCGGGGAGAAATTGTTTTGTCGAGATTTCTGAAGAAGGGACAGGTAAAATTATTATTAGAAAAAATGAAATTTTGTTCAAAAGAGAGAGTTCGCTGCCACAGTCGCATATTTACAACCCACTTCTGCGTCAACATGTAAGTATAAGCATACTGTTAACATACCATGTGTTCGATAAAAAACGCCCAACACCATAACTCCGTTATTTACTGACCGATATGAATGAACTAAAAACCAAAGTCGATGGTGGTTTAAATACTAACTAATAATTAGAAATCAAAGAAACGTTATCAGCACCCCTTCAACCCCCAAAAAATTAATTTCTTCGGTCACATGCAAAAATCCACACTTGACGCTATAAATGTCAATTTTTGACAAAGTTTACAATCCGCCATTACTGAATAAAAATTCTTGTTCTTATCACTAATGGGTGTACTTTAAATACTAACACATGACATCAATATTGATTTTTTTCAATAATAACTTCATTGTCAAATGATAGCCAACTTAAAATTTTTGAATGACAACATATAATGTTTTAATTTTTTTACATTCGACATTATTTTTCTGAATCCAATAATGTCCAACATGTTGTTTTTCATTCAATATTTTGGTCGCAAAGAATTAAAATAAATCCTCCATTTAAAATTATATTTTTCAAAAATAATAATTAGCGTGCCTTGGAAAAAAAAGACAAATGTCATTTGTTGTATGGTTATGTCAAACATGAATAAATAAGTACCTACGTTACAACTCAATGTAGAATAGAATAAAAAACAAGTATTAATTCACTTACGATTTAGATGTTCTGTGATTATTGTAAACACTAAGTAGAACGTCGAACTCTGCAAGTCCACGAAATTGCCGATCCACTCTCTTCGACTTTTTAAAGGCTCCATATCGTCTCAAATTTCCTTCTAACCTTCTAGGTTCTGATATTCGCCGCTCTGGAAACCCTGGGTGATAAATTCGTGCCACAGCTCTTCGATTTCTATTTGTCTGTTAATTCGCTATTGTTCATGATTATGTCTGAAACACACACTAATAACAAATGGTTGACATTACTTATACAATAAATAACATTTGTCGATTCGAATTTTTTTCAAGGCACACTACATTTATTACCGAAAAAATCATGCGAACAAGATTTATTATTATTTTTTTCTGGCATAAATATTAACTTAAAACCAACATAACGAGCATAATTGGATTCAGAAAAACAATGGCTAATATTATAAAATTAGAAAAGTATATGCAGCCATTTAAAAATTAAAAGTTGACCATCATTTGGCAATGAAGTTGATTTTGAAAAAATATATAATTACCGTCATTTTATAGCATTTAAACAGCCATTGACTTTATTTTTTAGTTCATTCAAATCGGTCAATAAATAACAAGAGTTATGGCATTGGGCGTTTTTTATCGAACACACGGTATACAGTGATGAAGTTTCCTATGGGAAAAACTTTTTTAACCTGCCAATGGTGACCTCGGCTGTGTTAAAAAATTCGAGTAGCTTTATTCTGCCGCATGGCAGATCACTTCACTTTATACAGTATTACCGAGCACTCAAGGCGTGTCGGGGGGAAGTTAGCGCAGAATGAGAAAGTATTCAGAGAGAACGCGAGCCATTTGAATTTAACCCGCAACTACTACGGACAAGTAAATAAAATGCAAGTACTATATATATTATGTTCCTATTGGAATTTACCGGCAAATACTCAACCGGATGTAAAACAACTTGGGTTTGATTTGGCAGTAAAGTTATAGTCGGACGTAAGGGTTTCACACCAGTATAAACTTCTGCATTACACACGTAATGTGTCTTGGAATCAGTTAAAACCCACACTTTAATCCAATATTTGAGAATATACACAGTGGGCCAAAAAAAACTTTTGTACTCTCTTCGTGAGTAATTAATATTTTGAAATAATTACACTGATAAGTCCAATTTTTATAGATAAGATAAGAAGTACTTTTGCTCTAAAAAAACAATATAAATTGTCATATTGAAACAAATGTTTAATTTTTTTAGGTGAATCACTTCTGTCACAAAAACTGAAATGACTGATAGAAGTGACAGCTAATGTCTAACATTCATTAGAAAACAAAAACAAATCATGGCCAACTCATTTTGATACCTACAAATGTGATGCAGCGGTGCATTATAAACTCCCGCATTAGCAGAGCCTTCATTAATGTGAAATACACTAAAAAAAAAAAACTTTTCAAAACTGCAATTAATCATTTTTTGCAATCTACAACATGTAAACATTTTGTTTTTTAAAGCAATGTTTAATTTAATAAATCACTCGCAGATATCCACACTTGAGGTTATAAATGTCGATTTTTGACAAAGTTTGCAATCCGCCATTACTGAATAAAAATTCTTGTTCTTATCAGTAATGGGTGTACTTTAATAATCAGAAATCAAAAAAACGTTATCAGCACCCCTTCAACCCCCAAAAAATTAATTTCTTCGGTCACGCGCAAAAATCCACACTTGACGTTATAAATGTCGATTTTTGAAAAAGTTTGCAATCCGCCATTATGAATAAAAATTCTTATTCTTATCACTAATGGGTGTACTTTAATAATCAGAAATCAAAGAAACATTATCAGCATCCCTTCAGCCCCCAAAAAATTAATTTCTTCTGTCACGCGCAAAAATCCACACTTGACGTTATAAATGTCGATTTTTGACAAAGTTTGCAATCCGCCATTACTGAATAAAAATTCTTATTCTCATCACTAATGGGTATACTTTAATAATCATAAATCAAAAAAACGTTATCAGCACCCCTTCAACCCCCAAAAAATTAATTTCTTCGGTCACGCGTAAAAATCCACACTTGATGTTATAAATGTCGATTTTTGACAAAGTTTACAATCTGCTATTACTGAATAAAAATTCTTGTTCTTATCACCAATGGGTGTAATTTAATAATCGGAAGTCAAAGAAACATTATGAGTACTCGTTCAACACCCAAAAAATTTTGCGGAAATCTCTGGCGAATAGAAAAGTTAAAAAATGTTTACAACGCTTCACAAAAATATAAAAACAATTGTTACAAGCGTGTTATTTTGACAGTATACACAAAATTGACTGATTTTTAAGATTACCCAAAAATATGGAAGCACCCCTTTGCAAAATTTTGTGGAAATCCCTCGCGAATAGAAAAGTTTAAATTTTTTCACAACGCTTCACAAAAATATAAAAACAGTTGCTACAAGTGTGTTATTTTCACAGACTGTACAAAATTGATTGATTTTTAAGATCACTCAAAAATATGAAAGCAGCGCTTTGCAAAATTTTGTGGAAATCCCTCGCGAATAGAAAAGTTTAAATTTTTTCACAACGCTTCACAAAAATATAAAAACAGTTGCTACAAGTGTGTTATTTTCACAGACTGTACAAAATTGATTGATTTTTAAGATCACGCAAAAATATGGAAGCAAAATTTTGCGGAAATCCCTCACGAATAGAAAAGTTTAATTTTTTTTGTAATGTTTCAAAATAATATAAAAACAATTGCTACAGGTGTGTTATTTTGAAAAACTGCACAAAATTGATTGTTTTTTAAGATCACTCAAAAATATGAAAGCAGCGCTTTGCAAAATTTTGTGGAAATCCCTCGTGAATTGAAAAGTTTAATTTTTTTTGTAACACTTCAAAAAAATATAAAAACGATTGCTACAAGCGTGTTATTTCGACAAACTGCACAAAATTGTTTTTTAAGATGCAGAAACTATTTTGTGTAAATCTGGAAAATTTCAGGTCCGTGGCAATTGTTTTTGTATTTTTTCAAACCATCGGAAATTGAGCAACAGCAGCGTGACTATGAGTCACGTTCTCGTGTGATTAAATCTAATTGAAAAGCATGTTTTTTAGATTTTGAGTAAATCTGGAAAGTTTCAAGTCCGTGGTAATTGTTTTTATAATTTTTGAAGAATCGGAAAATGGGCGAAAATTTTACGACCACAAGACTTATTCCCGTGTGATCATCCCCAGATTTAATGAAATGAAGTATTCAAATTTTGATTGAAACCTTTTTTGAGTAATTTTGGAAAGTTTTAATTATCCAACTTTTATAAATTCAATAAAACGAATTTATTTAACGCTTTCTGCAACGAGTAAGGTTGTTTCTAATTTGTTTATTCAACTTTTAGTGTAAATATTCCATGGCTTGTTGTGTAATTTTCGCTGCGACCGGGTGCGAGTATTTTAAGAAATTTCCGGAACACGAGCAAGTATTTTTGAAAACGAAACGGACGACCTCGTACACGAAACATTGTTTAAATAAATCGTAATGAAGAGTGTTTACATTTTTTCGATATTTTATTAGGCAAATCTTAGTCAAAAATAGTTGCTTCGCTCTCCTTAAACGAAAAAGAAAAAACTGTTTTTTTTTTCACTCCAATCTCCTCTGACGGTGGAAATGTTTAAGGTTACTTTGTACGGTATGTGTAAATGTAATTTCTTATCAGAGACCGCGAATGTTAATATTGGAACCATGGGAATGGTTGCGTCACAATTAACGGCTAATTGAAGAAGAAAATCAGTTAATTAACCGCTTACCTTTTTTATAAAAAAAAATTTTATTTGACAGAAAAGGTTATCCTTTTCTGTCAAATAACGACCAATTTGAATTACTTGACTTAAAACCTTTTCTGCCAAAGAAAGATCAATTTTAATTACAGTTTTTTTAATGTTTTTGATGAATAATATGAAAATAAAACTTGGAAATGCCTTTTGACCTTTGACTGTTCACTTTTTTTGAGATTTGCAAATCCGGGAGGCCCTGAAAACTTAAGCAAGAGTTTTTGGTTTAATCCACCTAAAGCTAAAAATTAAAGTAAATCAGTCTCCATCAAAGGCAGTAACAAGTAATTCTAGCACCTCTAAAATTATGGAGCTTTATGCTTTCATATTTTCAGACCACAGGTTAAAACATTCTCTGATTGCAAGACTTGAACCGTTTTTTCATACCAATTATACTGTTAAAAATTCCGCACTTCAAAATCTCTGATAAAAAAATTATTTTCACACATACCCACGCGATCGATTTGCACAGAAAACATTGACTGATAAATATATATTTTCATAGTAGCTTTAAGTATGTAAAAAACACACACGCCCTTATTTCTTATCTCTCGAGCCGCTTGCAGTTGATTATTTGTATTAAAAAAAAAAATGAGAAACAATGTGTTAACGAAACTTTGTGATAGTGTTTAAGAAGACTAAAGATGTTTGTACAAGATCATATCTGATATTAAAAGAATATATATATATTAATGAAGAATTTTCGAAAACAAAAAAAAAACGTTAAGTGGTACCTAATTAGGAAATGCGTATAGGCAAATTTAAAATTAGCGAATGGAAACAGAAAAAAGAAAAAAAAACAAAAAAAGTTGTAGTCCTATTTGGTAGTTAAATTGAAATGCGAAATTATTAGGGAAAAGTGTTTTCTTTTTTGGTTCTCTTGTTCGTTGTCAGTTCCCGTTCGACTTTTTATAAACAATCTTCTGTTCTTAGGTATAAAATTTTATTAAAACTTGTGTGATTTTAAGAGTGGTAATTATTTTGAAACTATATTATATATAAGTTTTGTTATGTATTATAAATAAAGTGCTATATAAATTATATTTTGTTCTCGTTGAATTTATCATTTATGTGCATTTTCTAGGAACGGCCTTCGAGCTCTGTATAATAGTTATTTATTATACGAATGTGGAATGTATGTAGCTAGTCCTGCAAGAAAAAGTTTATGCAAATTTATCAATTTTCGCGTTATTGAAAGGGTTTTTGCATTTTTAGCGAAAACTGCATTTTGGGCCAAAATTGCATCTATTAAGAGTTGTAAAGCGGAACATTTTCAATCGATATAGGTCAATTGAATTTTCTTATTTCCCGTTTTTCCGCTATTAAAAAAAAAACATAACTTTGTTCTGTTATTTATGCTGGGATACCCTGTAAAACATACATATTTTTAAAATGTGTAGAATGGGTGTGGATGAAAAATAGAAGCCGATATCTCGAATAGCAAATAAGTTATTGGGCTTTTACAGATCCCTGGGTCAACACACGTGCGTGTGCATAATTAAATGTATATTATTTGTAAACAAATAATGGGTAAAATTCTGGATCAAAGGTGTGAACATGCCTCTAAGGGAATTATTTACCGTTTTAATTATGAAGATCATCCCTCAAATTTACGAGTTATAAGTTTTTAAACATTAAATTAAATCAAGTTCGTAATTCCCGCCGCCTCAGCGCCATCCACCGGACGATAGCGGAACTGCCAAGTGCGTTTTTACTACAGCGCCAAAACGCTCGAACTTTATACTTATAATCAAAATGTAAAAATCTAGCAATGGGTTGTACATCAAATCGTAGAATATTTCATTCCGAATCCAATGATGCACAAAATAGCTAAGAAATATTTACGGTTTTCGAGTAATTTGCAAATTAAAATTTAGCACGAACCATGGTCGGTAATTCAGTTTACTGTAAAGCTTGAAATTTAAATACCGTGCATTTTGCAATGCTTTTTAACTGAATACGGGTCAAAATAATGACTACTTGTTAATTATCATGCGTAATCCATATTATTATAAGCAATCTGAATTTCTATACACCTGCGCCCTCTGTTGTCGCGGGGATAAGTTAGTATATTATTTTATTTAAGGATTTTATATTTACTACAACATTAATTCAATAATTAGAGATTATTTACAAACATAGTAAGAATAGTATCCTAAAATACATTGACTTGTTATTTAAATATTGCAAATAAAATGCTTTAATATACACGAGTAATTTTCAGGCAACCCAATATACATTTAGACAGTAGCGAATCATTTAAAGATTTTGTATTTACTTTAAAGTTAATTCAATAATTAGATATTATTTACAAACATAGTAAGAATAGTATCCTAAAACGAATTGACTTGTTATTATTTCAAAATTGCAGATAAATTAGTTTAACATACACGCCTAAACGCAAGCAACCCAATATACACATTCAGAAATTAAACAATATTACCAGTGACGGTTCGCGGGGTTTTTCTGGTATGGCAGAGGAACAAGAGGTGGTAATACAGATAGGTAGGGTCAGTTGCAGAGACCGCACCTATCTGTATTACTACCTCTTGTTCCTCGGCCGTACCAGAAAAAAAAACCCGCGAACCGCCACTGGTAGTAATACAGATAGGTGCGGTCAGGCAGCCAGCCGTCTCTGCAACTGACCCTACCTATCTGTATTACTACCTCTTGCTCCTCGGCTGTACCAGAAAAAAACCCCGCGAACCGTCACTGAATATTACACATTTAAGGAAAATAAATGTAAGTAATTACATTATTTTATAATTTTCATATATTATAAATATTACCAATTTCCTAAGACGTTGCATACTAATTTCAATTTTTTTAACGTTGAAGGCTAATAACACCAAAGTGTAGTGGGTTATGTTAGCTGTTCAAATACGCTGTGCTTATTAAATCTATTGTTTTTAGATAATATAGGGAAGTGTTATTCCTGCTATGCCTAAAATCAGAAGCTTTCGTAGTTTTAAATTAATTGTTGTTATGCGTATATTGGGTCACCAATAATTAGGCGTTATTATAACACACTAGTTTATCCACTTGATAACAGATGGCACGACTATATCAAGATAAGGATTTTCCACATTTTCATGTATTAACGACTTATACAATTGAATAATTAATTAGTGATAATTGTTAGGACCCTTATTTATTAAAGAAAAATATTGCGAAATGCTCTATATTTAAATTGTGAGCTATACATTAAACTGACTTTCCAACGCTTGCTTTCATTTTATTTATTTATGTTAGCTCTTCAAATAAACTTAATAAAGTCATTGTTTTAACATATTATAATAAAGTTTTATTAATGTTATGTTTAAAAAATCGGAAGTTTTCTTAATATTAAATTAATTATTGGATTGATAAGGCTGTTACTTGGTGAAATTCCATTTCAATTCCATCAATTAATCATCTGCCTGATGAAACCACTGTGTGGCGAAACATATGTCACAGTGTTTCGACATTAAAAATTTGTGAAAATTCTCAACACACGTGTTTTACTTACCACATATTAAATTAATTGTTGTGGGTATATCGGGTTGCCTGTAATTAGGCGTTTATATAATTCACTTTCTATATATTGTAATGTACTAACAAGATAAACAGTTGAATAATGAATCAATAATAAATGTCAAGACCCGCATTTATATGAAAAATATTGCAAAATGCTTTGAATTTAATTTTTAAGCTTTACAGTAAACTGAATTACCGACATGTATTCCTGTTTAATTTTAATTTGTAAATTACCGAAAAACCGCTAAATTTTCTCAGCTATTTTATACATCATTCGATTTAGAATGAAATATTCTATCATTTGATGTGTAACTCATTGCTGGATATTTACATTTTGATTATAGGTATAAAGTTCGAGCGTTTTGGCGCTGCCGGCAATATTCACTTGGCAGTTCAGCTATCGTCCGGTTGATGGCGCGGTAGCGGCCGAATTTAGGCAATAAATCCAGTAATTATTTTTCACTTTGAATAAATCAGTAGTGAGATTTAACACTAATTATAATTAAAATAGAGGGCATAATTTTAAAAATTGTAAGTCTACAATAAATTAATATAATTTTATGCACAATAAAACATATTTATCCCCTAAAGCATTTCCCTTTAAAAACCACCTCGAATTAATGATTATACCAAGAACGCATTAATCGCGTTTCCTTAATCTCCAAAATTGTATTTACAGTTAGAGCAGTAAATCGCAATCAAGTAAAGTTAATGAAATTATGGCAATAATCATTTAAACAGCTAAATAAAGTTATGATTATTATTATTATTAATAATAACATCAGCTGATTTTTTGACAGGTGCTGAACAGCAGACGTGTTTATTTATTGTTGAAACGAAATCAATTTAACTAACATAAAAGTGTCCTTTAACTGCGCTAGAAGACGAAGAGCTGTGAAATCAATTTAACAACAAATATAAGGCCTCTCTTATTAACTACGCTGGAAGGAAGGGAACTAATATAAGTGGCCAAGAAAGTAATTCATTTGAGAAGAGAAGAACTAATGTAAACTTGGGAAAACACGATGGAAGAAGTGAACGATAAGTTCTCGTACGTGTACAGTTCGTCGCTGGAAAGCAGGGTTCAAATTAAAATGTTAGTGGAGTGTGAAATTATTACGATTATTAAAAAAATAGTATATTACTAAACGAGTGAGAAAGTTGGCCATTGCCATGAGGGTGAAGTTTGCAACACGAGCCGTAGGCGAGTGTTGCAAACTTCACCCTCATGGCAATGGCCAACTTGTTCACGAGTTTAATACTATACTTTTTCGCATCATATTAAATAATTACCTAAAGAGTTTTCTGTTTGTATTAAATTATAACGAACAATTTTTCTATTTGGAAATTGCGGCAGTTCGCTGCCAAAAAACGAATCGTAACCATAGTAACAACTAAACTGTTGGGCAATGAAAATGCTATCATTTGATTGGACGTCACTTGTTGGGCAATGAAACTATTATCATTTTATTGGACGTCACCCGTGGAGAAAATGATTCGGCGGAATAATAGACAACTTTCTCAATCAAAAACGATTTAATAACGTTTATATTATTTAATAAGATGCGAAAAAAGACCTTTATTGGCATGTCCTTTACAACCTTACCCTTTATAATTACAATTATTATATTATTATTGAAGATTACTTTACTTCATAGGAATGTACGTTTTAGTTATTTTGTATTTTTCAAGGGCGATGTCCTGTTAATAAATGTATTATTATTAATTGTGTTAACATTTACAGCGGCACCCTCGAGGGGAAAAGGCAGAAGCCCGAGTATGACAAACTGCTGGAGGATCCGATGCTCAAGTACTCCGGTCTGTACCAGGAGGACTGCGCCGATCTGATGGTCGTGTGCCAGGTTTACGACCAGAACGAGCCGCTCGCGCTGCCCATTTCGACGTCCTACAAGTCCTTCACCACGAGATGGAAGTCCGTAATTTTTTGAAAGCGTTTTACAGAGAATATTATCTGTGGATATTTACAGCTGGAACGAATGGGTGACTTTACCCGTACAATTTAAGGACCTGCCTCGCACCGCGCTGCTGGCCATGACCATTTACGACTGCGCCGGTTTGAATAAGCTCTCGCCGGTCGGCGGGACGACCATCTCGTTGTTTAGTAAATACGGCGTGTTCAGACAGGTTAGTAATAAAACACCGAGTCTAAAGTTTCAACTAGTAGATTGTATAATATGTAGGGAGAGGAATGCGTGATCTTTCCTGAGGACAAATTTGTATCCCGAGGGATACAATGCACCGTGGGAAAAATAGTGTTTTCTCCTGAGATTACAAAGAGTAAAACATTCGTTTCTAAAACCTAACCTAGAAAAAAACGCTGTCAGCCGTGACAGTTAAAATAAATACTGGAACCTCATAGGGAGATAAATTATTACTTCTCAGCCTAAGGAGAGAAGTAATCATCTCTCTCTCCCTTGGGTTAGAAATGTTATATCGCTCGCGATTTTGAGAGAAAGTCGATTTCTCTCCCGTTTGTGAAAAAATATTTTTTATTGTTCTAGAAGGCCTTGAAATTTTACATTATAATACAACAATCAAAATTAAATTTTATCACGTTCGCTGCCACCGCAATTGGGATTGCATTTAAGCAAGTGTACAGTCG
Source organism: Ocypus olens (assembly GCA_910593695.2). Lineage (NCBI taxonomy): Eukaryota > Metazoa > Arthropoda > Insecta > Coleoptera > Staphylinidae > Ocypus > Ocypus olens. The sequence continues at coordinate 59,883,477 of OU343051.1, forward strand.
GTGGCAGCGAACGTGTTAATAACTCCATCAACATAACAATCCCCGCATTTTTTGTTTTCCTGTTGGTAAATTAGTTTCACTTATACATTCATCTTAAAATGTGCACACAAAACAGTACTATGATAACTTATTGTGGCTAGTGATTACCGTTACACCTTTTGTCAAATTTAAACAGGGCATGTTAGACCTGAGAGTTTGGCCCAATAAAGAGGCCGACGGAAGGGCGCCGAGCGCGACGCCGGGCAAGGCGAGGGACAACGGCAAAGAACAGATGCAGAGGCTGGCGAAACTGGCCAAGAAGCACCGCAACGGGCACATGACGAAGGTGGACTGGCTGGACAGGCTCGCCTTCCGGGAACTGGAGATGATACACGAGAAGGAGAAGCGCTCCTCCGACTACATGTACCTGATGGTCGAATTTCCGATAATAACCGTCGACAGCATCCCCCACTACATCGTCTACTTCGAGCAGGACGGCGACGACGTCTACCAGTTCAGGGCGCAGGCGGATATAGTCACGGTTCCCGATCATGAGATTTTAAAGGTAATTGCAAATTTGGAATTTTACTTTAAAAAAAACAGATTTTTACTTTCTCCGTTACGAAGTACGAGAAAGTATTGTGATCGTGATTTTTTTTCAAAACATTTTTTTACGGAAATATTCGTTTTGGGGTCCCTAGATGCCATTTCAACAATTTCGGGAAAAAAAAATTTTGTGTGTGTCTGTCTGTGCGCGCTGTATCTCAAAAACTAATAGCGCAATTGATATGGAACTTTGAACATACGTCTTATTTGATAATCTGAAGAACTGAAAAGCTTTTGGTAAAATTTCGTAGACCGGAAGTGGGCGTTTACCTTAACCGTTTTTTGTTTTTTGCCAATATTTTCTTAAATATGAAAAATTTCACAAAAACATTTAAACAAACTTTGAAGACAACAAAGAAATGAACATCTTTTGCTTGAAAACATTTTTCATAAAATCATTTTTATTCGAGAAAAAAATTTATTATTATTTTTTTAATTTTTGGTTTATAATTATGAAACGATAATAGTTACAGCAAATTTGTGTTAATAATATTTGTAGAGAATGCCAAAATGAACAACTTATAAAGAATAAGTTTTTTTCGAAATCCCTTTAGTTTTTGAGTAAACTGAGTTTTTGAATTTGAAGTATAATTTTTCCATCTTTCATAATTTTGACGTTTTAAACGTCAGTTTTATCCGAGTCTATAAAACGCTCGATGTTCATTTAAAATATGATTTAAATAGAAAATAAACCACGTAAGCGTAAATATAAATGATACCAACAAATCAGAGAAACTAACATGATGGTCACATCACCATTTTTTTTTATTATTATTGGATATTGGCCATATTGCCAATCACCTTTGTTAGCATAAGAATAAGAGAAGTTTACAGGGTTATTCGTTTCACGTCATGATGAAAAAGATCATTATTTGTAAACTTAGATTGATTTATTAATTGTAATCCAATTACCACTCTCGCATCACTGCGCTTGTAACGCTTCATTCGTGCACCGCAATGTGTTTCAACGTGTTACGTAGGTTATTTTGTCCGGAAACAGGAGAACCTGGTGGAGAACAAGCACCACAAGTTGGCCAGATCGCTGCGCAGCGGCATCTCGGACAAGGACGCTAAGCCGACGGCGACCGTCCGCGACATGCTCACCTGCATCGTCTCCTATCCGGCCACCAAGCAGCTCTCCAACGAGGAGCAGGACTACGTGTGGAAGTTCCGCTTCTACCTGAGCAACCAGAAGAAGGCGCTCACCAAGTTCCTCAAGTGCGTCAACTGGAACCAGAACAGCGAGGTGCGGCAGGCTCTGTCGATGCTGGAGATATGGGCGCCGATGGACGTCGAGGACGCCCTCGAGCTGCTCAGCCCCAATTTCGAGCATCCCTCCGTCAGGATGTACGCCATCTCCAGGCTGCAGCAGGCCCCCGACGAGGACCTGATGCTGTACCTGCTGCAGCTCGTGCAGGCCCTGAAGTACGAGAATTTCGATGTTATTAGAGAAGGTAATGATAATAATAATAATCTTTATTTAGCAATATTGTTATCTAATATATACATATACATTAGAGTGGTTCTTATTTTAGAAGTATATGAAAATCAACGGGACAACCCGGATACTTGTTCGTATAGATGAAAAACTAATAACCGTAAATTTTGAGCCATATCGAACATTGCGTAACCGAGCTCTAGCCCTCTAAAATTTGAAAAAGTGGGTTTATTCCCTTTTCTTTCATTTTGGTCCACCCTAATATTAAACGGTCCACCCTAATGGCTAAATTATATATTATGTCGATAGAGGACGTTAATGTGAATCCAAAACGTGTTTATTTGTTGAAATTGGACTAAAATTGACGAAGTTATTAATGTTTTACGAAACTACAAGCCAAAGATCCAAAATATCGGCCGGAAAATCAAAAACCCTGGACTAAAAGTAAAAAATGCAGACCGAAAACTTGAGAATTCAAGTAAAGGAAAATTAATTTGCCATTTTCACCCCCAAAATAATTCTTAAGCTCAAAGTAAATTTCCGGGCAGAAACTCGGAAATAATAGCCAGAAAATAAAAAACAAAATCAATAATTCAAGTTAAAGAATCTAAAAAATATGAAGAAAATCGTAAATTTAGACCAAAGTCGAAAATTCGGGACTAAAAATCAAAAACGCAGATTAAAAAAATTGAACAAAACTTCAGTAGTATAGGTAGCGGGGTTCTGTGACAGCGGATGGCATGTCCATCGGAAGCACCAAAGATTTAGCTGAAGAAGAAGAAGTCGACAATGACCAGAAGGTCTTGTGAAAGTTGTGCTTTGTAACAGTGTTACCAACTTTGCTGAAGAAGTGTCATCAACAATGACCAGAAGGGTAAAGTGGGGCTTTGGTACAGTGATACCACCCTAGTTAATAGTATTTTGGCGGAAAATTTTAAAAATTGTGTGGCGGCAAATTTGAATTAGTAATTTAAAATGGCAACATGGTAGCTTTAAAGTTTGCAGTGTTGCCTAATGGATGGTGAATAGTATGTTAAAATGTGTTGGTGTATAGGTAAAACGGCAACATGTGAACTTTGAAGTTCAACAGTGTTGTCAATGCTGATTTCTTCAGCTGAAGAAGTCAACAATGACCAAAAGGTAAAAATTCTTTAGCTAAAGAAGTCGTCAATGACTAGAAGAAGGTAAACTTGGCCAAGACAATTCGAGATTTCTTTGGGCCAACATTGATTTTACTTGGCCAGGCCAGGGCTTGTCTAGACATGACATCATGCAATTCTTGGAAGGTTGTCTAGACATGACATCATGCAATTCTTGGAAGGTTGTGCAATAATTCGTTGAAAGCAATAATTCTTTGTTCGTTGAAAGCAATAATTCTTTGTTGTTAGCAAGGTTGCTGTAAATTAATCAGAACTTGTTTTTTGTGGTAAAATAAATGTATAAAAGGAGTTACTTTGCAATTTTAATTCAGTTCATCACAATTTTAAGCCAGTTTGTTGGATGGAAACAGTTTCCACTGCAGTCAGCATGAGCCGGGCTACTTTTGATCTTGTACCTATAATACATTACTATTTGGTGCCGAATTATACGGGTGATATATGTTCACCACAAGTAGCAGCTGCAGATCGATTTAGATTTAAGCGACGAATTAATGAAACTGGAAAAATTTTGGAAGCAGTCTTAAGAAACCATATCAAACTTCAATTGATACGCCGCATAAAGGAAACTAAAAATAGATTGAGTCCAGTGCAGGTGAAAGAAAAAACATTATATGTGGACATCCAGGGCTTCAACGTTCCAGATTTTGTGCCAAAGGAATTGGCATTAACCTACGATGGTACAAATATTTCAAGTTATTATTTTAAACCTCCAAAACCATTCAATGAGTTAAACATTCCTGAGAAGAAAAGTGTTCGATTTTGCGAGCAGAAACATCATGGAATTCGATACAGCAGTGGTGACAGTGACTTAGATGCATTACCAGAAATATTCAAGAAATTCAGTGCGGACACCGTTTTTGTTAAAGGAAGCCAAAAGTTTACTTACTTATCAAAATTTTATAAAAATGTAATTAATTTAGAGCTTGATAACTGTTGTCCTAAATTTATGAAATCGAAATTTGGTTGTCAGTTCCATGAAAAAGGTTTAAATATGTGTAGTGTTCTTAATGTTCAAAAATTAGCTAAATATGTTAAAGGAAACGTATAAACAAATATTAAATATGTAGTATGCTGAAGGAAATGTATAAACAAATAAAAAATTAAAATGTATGTTTTATTTAAATATATATTTTTTTCCCTTAATTTATTAAAAACAAAATACACCACAAATATTTTTGTATTAATAGCAGGTAAGTATGCTGATCCTTGATATCCATATTATTTGGTTAGTTAGATATTTTGTTAGCGCTTAGTTTGAGTTGTCTTCTACATCTAATTAAATGATTTCCCAATCTGGTTGGAAGACATCTATGATATTTATTATAAGGGCAGGTAACAAGTCCTAAAAAATAAAATATGATTATTTTATATTTTTAAATAAACTCTTTTTACCGTCAGCTGCAATTGGGTATTTTGGTTTATAATCAGGATGGTTCCAATTAACTTGCTTATTGTTGTTGTTGTTGTTGTTGTCGGTACAGTTCTCCATGTTCAATATTATAAAAGTATTTCTTGTTGACACCAAATTTCTAACTATAATAAATACCCCCAAGGTTTGGTATCAGTACTAATATAGTTTACAACTCTTTTGTCATCATGTGGACTCAAAGCAATTTTTTTTTGTTTGATTGTATAGACATCGTGCTTATACGATCTAATTGAATGTTGATAGGTCTCTTGAACTGAATTGTTAAATAAACACTCAAAGTAGTCATTAAACGTAATATTTTTTAACGAAGCTTGTTTAATACCTTTCGCTTTTTTTATAATACTGAAATTATTTAAAAAATCATTGATTTCTTCTTCAGATTTACCTTTTACCAATAAATTTGTTTTTAAAGTTGAGATTTCATCATCATCCACAAATAGTTTTAAAGTATACATTTTAGAGCGCAAGCCAATAAATTCATACATAATTTTACCACTATTCTCATCTTTCATAAGGCCTATCACTTTTTTATTACATTGCGGGATTTTATAAATATTATTAATAGGATAATCTGATGTATCGAAACGGTTTAGATCAAGTTTTATATGCTTATATATATCTTCGCTAAAGAAATGATAAATTAACGAATCAGTGTCTGTATATAATAATTTAGCATTTTCATTAAATTTATTTTTTATATAATTATAGTGAAAATCGTACAGAAAAATTTTAGAGACATCTAGAACAGTAAAACCTACATATATTGGTTTATTAAATTTAATATTTATTTTTTTCATTTCGATTATTGCCATGTCTTCGTTAAATATTAAACAACTATGAAAATTTGGTTGTGAAATATAATATTTTGCTCCAAACCTTCCTGCCCATTTGCTAACAATTTTTATATCCTTGTATTTCCTAACATTCTCCATAGTTTTACCAAATACTGCATTATTCATTAATTTATATTGATTTTTTTCAAATTCATTTTTACTTAGTTTTCGTTTTTCAGTATTTAGGTCAATGTACTTTTTCATCCAGGCTGATTGATTAAATTTAAGTATTCTATATATTTTTGTAATTTTTATTCCAAGTTTTACAGCTTGTTGTAAATTTCTATAATGAATCACATATTTTTTTTTATCGTATAATGTAGTTAATAATTTAGGTATTTTTGTATTTGATGCGGGAGGAATCAAATGTTCAGGACAGAGGGGTAGATCTTTGTGGCGTTCATGTAATTCTTTAGGATAATGAAGATCAATTTCTAAAATGTATCCGAATTCATTATTTTCAGGTATATCCATTAAGTTTAAAGAGTACGCATCAACCCATTCAAAGTTTCCTGTTGGTAAATACTGACACATAGCAAGTCCATATAAGTTATTTATATCAAAATACATAAGATAGGAAATTTCTTCATTAGGATTAAAATGATTTTTCATATATTTATTGTTTGCTTTACCGTACCGATTTGAACATTGGGAAATTCCTCCTCTGATACCCTTTTCAATAAACATAACAATGTCAATATCTGTTATTAATTCTAATTCTACATTTGTTATGTTAAGCATAGCATCGAATGCAAGTCCTGGAGCTGTAAAATAATGTGCAGGATCCAACTTATATGTTTCAAGAGAACCATTTCTGAAGTTTTCAAAAATATCAGCTAGCAAAATTACATCGTTTTTTAAATATAATTCTGCATATTCTTGCAAATTTTGAATATTAAATATTTTTCAAACTAAACAAGCATGTTTATAATCATCTTCATTAATTTCTGAATTGTTCATAGTATTAAAAAAACAACTTTTATCAGGTAATCTTTCATCGTTTAACTTTTCCCAGCAATCTAAATAGTCATAGGGAAATACTCCCTTTTTTTGTAATAATTTAAATTGCTCATTGTTAGTACAAAATTGTCGAGTGACTGTTTTTTGATAATCGCTGAGATATGATGCTAATTTAGAAATACTATTTGGCATAAACCTAAAAGAATCTAAAAATCGAAAACTAACTTTTGTATTTTGAATATATTTTGTAAATGAAATATATCGTTCTTTATTTAGAGGTAATAATTTAATAGCACCTTCAATCGTGCATAGAGATTTAATTATGAAGTGGCTATCATATCCTGATAAGTTGTGAAAAAATACAGGTATAAAATGAGCTTGTTTGTAATTTACGTTACAATCATTATGTGCAGCACCTCGAAATTCTCCAGTAAAATGATTATGATCTTTTACTTTTATTTCATCAGGAAGAATAGGTTTCCCACATATATAGCATATAAAACAATTTTTAAATTCAGTCTGCTGTTCTAATGATAAAGGTTTCATTTCAATAGGATTTTTTAATTTATGATTTAATTTAATTGCTATGTTTTGCAATTGTTTTACAAACCATATATCACAATCCTTCCCTGTATATAATTGATATTCTGAAAGAGAGTCATCATAAGAGCATTTTAAGTAATATGCAATACTGAATGGTATATGTTTTTGATATTTCTCCGTTTTTTTCATTTGGCTTTCATCATCATATTTTTGTAAAATACTTTCTAAATCTGCGTAAATAACGAAAGGAACTTTATCTTGATGTTTAAAATTTTTAAATTTCATAATTTTTTCTTTTTGTTTAGGTAATGTGATTTTTGTTTCATTTAAATTCTTACACAAAATTAGATGATTTTTTAATGAATTTTCAGAAATGAAATGGTTTAAGCAACGATTACATAACCATTTTTTATTTTTTATATTGCCTAATTGTTTGCTTAGTAATCGTGATAAACTTGTAATTAAACAGAAATGATAAGTATGTTTTTTTAATATGATGGTATCATCATCATCATCATCATCACTACTATTAGCATTATTAATTGATTCTGGTATCATTAGCAAATTTACATGTGGATTAAAATCAAATTTACTTAGGCTCACCGGAAATATTTCATTTTTTGTATATGAATATACATTAATCGATATATTATTAAGCATTTCAAATTTCGAAATATTTTTTAAACTTATAGGAAAATTAATATTATCATATTTAAGTACGTTGCTGAAATGTGGGTATGATGATACTCTAGTTTTATTTTGATGTGCTTTAGCTGGATGTAGATATGCTACAATTGACCACAAAAAACAATATTCATCATTATTCTGTATGTTTAAAATAGCTTTCTTTTTAAGTATAAATTTGGGTAATGTAACAAATGCACCACAATTTATCGGTGTATAATTATTTATATTAATTTTTAAAGACAAAATTTCAAAGAGAGCCCATCCAGAATCCTTTTCCTGAAATTCTTCTAATTTATGTAGAATTTTATTAATCACATTTTCTTGATACCATTCTTTTAAATTAGTATTATGATCAATAATATTATTTTTAGTGTTAAAATGTTTAATTTCAGTTTCACCATCATTAGGTTTTATAAAATTTCCATAAAAAATGACATTTACTTTTAAAAGTGACTTTTGTAATTCCTTTTTTATTTTAATTGAAAAACTTCTGAAGGATCTAGTAAGAAAATGTTTAGGATCTTTAATACTTAAATTAGTTATTACACCTGTTCTTATTCTATTCATAAAACACGATTCAGTATCTTCCCAGATCAATTTTTGTTTAGTATTTTTATTGTTATTAAATTTACATCGTTTTTTGTGTTTAAATGTTTGTTTGTAATATTTCAGCATTGCTAAATTAGCCTCCACATGAGAATAGTTTTTAATATTACCATCTTTATTCTTTATAAATGCTTTAATTAAAACTATTTGCTTTTTTAAAATATCAACCCATCTTAAATAATCACTTTGAGTTTTTAATAAATTTTCAGCTTTTCCAATTTTTTTTAAAATATTTGCAGATATTTCTATTATTGAATTCATTATAAAGAGAAAAATTGGTGTTTACAAATTATTTTGTGAACAATACTTTGTTCTAATTTTAATTATTTAACCGAAAATCTTCAGAATTTCCCAGTACCTCTGTAAAATTTTAATCAATTTTAGATAATGTCCGTTTGATACAAATATTCACAAGAAAAAAGGTACTTACAGTTTTGTGGAAAATTCTTTACAAACACTAGCCCCTCTAAAATTAAAACCTTCTTTTATACGTGATAGAAGATCCTTGAGAATCAAAATTTCCTGGTATCTCGACGAATTATAATTTTCCATTTTGCTTCATTTAACATAATAAGTAACACGATTTGACCACAAAGAAAAAAAAAAAAAAAGCCGCTGATATTAATTTAATAATTTATGACGCTTTGCAGATATAAAGAAAAAACCACAGATAATTATTCTGAGAAATTGTATTTCCTTCTTGATAATTGATTATGTAAACGTAAATTATTTATAAAGTAATGCCTAATTGTATTCATTTACGGTGTATATATATCAGAAAAATTGTATTGCTAAAATCACATCCAACCATCATGTCCAACGTGCCATGTACTCTGTTGTTCCAGTCCAAGGAGCCATTCGACTTAACAACAAGAATGTTGTATGTAGTATGTAAACAACTGTTTAGGTAAGTGCTTTTATATTATTTTTTATTGTAAATAAAAATGCTACGATATATTTTTATTATTTTAATAACTTTTTTCATTATTATTTCAAGATTTGGTGTAAAAAAAATAACAGAACGAAGAAATCAAGTTATGGTTTCATTAAGCTATACGCCGAAATCGGAGACTATCAAAAGGAAACTGGGGAACCTTCCGGTTGCTTATATGAACATAGCAATGGAAAACGAAGAAGAAGTTTCGATATTAGAACATGTGGCCTCCAAATATACTTTAGACCAACGAGATGAAGATGCTATCAACAAAGCTCTGCTTGAAGAAGATAATCCTGGTCTGGATGTTGTGGAAGGCCCCACAAAAATACAAGCTTTAACATCACCGAAAAGAAAACAACGTTTAGCTGAGCTCAAAGAAAATTCAAATGATTCAGGGTTGGACGTCGTTGAAGGACCATCAACATCAAAGAAAAAACTGAAGATTGTTGAAGTTATGGATGATGATGAAGACCAACATAACGCACAAAAATTTCATTATGTTGAAGTATAAAAAAATAAATATTTGATCTTTATACTTTATTACTTATTTAATTTTAAAACTCTCTTTACCCATATAAAAAAATAAATATTTGATCTTTATACTTTATTACTTATTTAATTTTAAAACTCTCTTTACCCAATCCTAAAATTAAAATAAGTTGTCTTTTACTTACCTTATTTGATATTATAAGAAAATGATTAAATAAATAACATTTAATTTAAAAAATATTTATTCATAAACAAAAAAAATAATACAATTTTAATAAGTAATTTTATTTTCCTCCATGCTTGATCCCTGCGTGTTCAGCGATTCTTTGAATCGCTGAACACGCAGGGATCAAGCATGGAGGAAAATAAAATTACTTATTAAAATTGTATTATTTTTTTTGTTTATGAATAAATATTTTTTAAATTAAATGTTATTTATTTAATCATTTTCTTATAATATCAAATAAGGTAAGTAAAAGACAACTTATTTTAATTTTAGGATTGGGTAAAGAGAGTTTTAAAATTAAATAAGTAATAAAGTATAAAGATCAAATATTTATTTTTTTATATGGGTAAAGAGAGTTTTAAAATTAAATAAGTAATAAAGTATAAAGATCAAATATTTATTTTTTTATACTTCAACATAATGAAATTTTTGTGCGTTATGTTGGTCTTCATCATCATCCATAACTTCAACAATCTTCAGTTTTTTCTTTGATGTTGATGGTCCTTCAACGACGTCCAACCCTGAATCATTTGAATTTTCTTTGAGCTCAGCTAAACGTTGTTTTCTTTTCGGTGATGTTAAAGCTTGTATTTTTGTGGGGCCTTCCACAACATCCAGACCAGGATTATCTTCTTCAAGCAGAGCTTTGTTGATAGCATCTTCATCTCGTTGGTCTAAAGTATATTTGGAGGCCACATGTTCTAATATCGAAACTTCTTCTTCGTTTTCCATTGCTATGTTCATATAAGCAACCGGAAGGTTCCCCAGTTTCCTTTTGATAGTCTCCGATTTCGGCGTATAGCTTAATGAAACCATAACTTGATTTCTTCGTTCTGTTATTTTTTTTACACCAAATCTTGAAATAATAATGAAAAAAGTTATTAAAATAATAAAAATATATCGTAGCATTTTTATTTACAATAAAAAATAATATAAAAGCACTTACCTAAACAGTTGTTTACATACTACATACAACATTCTTGTTGTTAAGTCGAATGGCTCCTTGGACTGGAACAACAGAGTACATGGCACGTTGGACATGATGGTTGGATGTGATTTTAGCAATACAATTTTTCTGATATATATACACCGTAAATGAATACAATTAGGCATTACTTTATAAATAATTTACGTTTACATAATCAATTATCAAGAAGGAAATACAATTTCTCAGAATAATTATCTGTGGTTTTTTCTTTATATCTGCAAAGCGTCATAAATTATTAAATTAATATCAGCGGCTTTTTTTTTTTTTTTCTTTGTGGTCAAATCGTGTTACTTATTATGTTAAATGAAGCAAAATGGAAAATTATAATTCGTCGAGATACCAGGAAATTTTGATTCTCAAGGATCTTCTATCACGTATAAAAGAAGGTTTTAATTTTAGAGGGGCTAGTGTTTGTAAAGAATTTTCCACAAAACTGTAAGTACCTTTTTTCTTGTGAATATTTGTATCAAACGGACATTATCTAAAATTGATTAAAATTTTACAGAGGTACTGGGAAATTCTGAAGATTTTCGGTTAAATAATTAAAATTAGAACAAAGTATTGTTCACAAAATAATTTGTAAACACCAATTTTTCTCTTTATAATGAATTCAATAATAGAAATATCTGCAAATATTTTAAAAAAAATTGGAAAAGCTGAAAATTTATTAAAAACTCAAAGTGATTATTTAAGATGGGTTGATATTTTAAAAAAGCAAATAGTTTTAATTAAAGCATTTATAAAGAATAAAGATGGTAATATTAAAAACTATTCTCATGTGGAGGCTAATTTAGCAATGCTGAAATATTACAAACAAACATTTAAACACAAAAAACGATGTAAATTTAATAACAATAAAAATACTAAACAAAAATTGATCTGGGAAGATACTGAATCGTGTTTTATGAATAGAATAAGAACAGGTGTAATAACTAATTTAAGTATTAAAGATCCTAAACATTTTCTTACTAGATCCTTCAGAAGTTTTTCAATTAAAATAAAAAAGGAATTACAAAAGTCACTTTTAAAAGTAAATGTCATTTTTTATGGAAATTTTATAAAACCTAATGATGGTGAAACTGAAATTAAACATTTTAACACTAAAAATAATATTATTGATCATAATACTAATTTAAAAGAATGGTATCAAGAAAATGTGATTAATAAAATTCTACATAAATTAGAAGAATTTCAGGAAAAGGATTCTGGATGGGCTCTCTTTGAAATTTTGTCTTTAAAAATTAATATAAATAATTATACACCGATAAATTGTGGTGCATTTGTTACATTACCCAAATTTATACTTAAAAAGAAAGCTATTTTAAACATACAGAATAATGATGAATATTGTTTTTTGTGGTCAATTGTAGCATATCTACATCCAGCTAAAGCACATCAAAATAAAACTAGAGTATCATCATACCCACATTTCAGCAACGTACTTAAATATGATAATATTAATTTTCCTATAAGTTTAAAAAATATTTCGAAATTTGAAATGCTTAATAATATATCGATTAATGTATATTCATATACAAAAAATGAAATATTTCCGGTGAGCCTAAGTAAATTTGATTTTAATCCACATGTAAATTTGCTAATGATACCAGAATCAATTAATAATGCTAATAGTAGTGATGATGATGATGATGATGATACCATCATATTAAAAAAACATACTTATCATTTCTGTTTAATTACAAGTTTATCACGATTACTAAGCAAACAATTAGGCAATATAAAAAATAAAAAATGGTTATGTAATCGTTGCTTAAACCATTTCATTTCTGAAAATTCATTAAAAAATCATCTAATTTTGTGTAAGAATTTAAATGAAACAAAAATCACATTACCTAAACAAAAAGAAAAAATTATGAAATTTAAAAATTTTAAACATCAAGATAAAGTTCCTTTCGTTATTTACGCAGATTTAGAAAGTATTTTACAAAAATATGATGATGAAAGCCAAATGAAAAAAACGGAGAAATATCAAAAACATATACCATTCAGTATTGCATATTACTTAAAATGCTCTTATGATGACTCTCTTTCAGAATATCAATTATATACAGGGAAGGATTGTGATATATGGTTTGTAAAACAATTGCAAAACATAGCAATTAAATTAAATCATAAATTAAAAAATCCTATTGAAATGAAACCTTTATCATTAGAACAGCAGACTGAATTTAAAAATTGTTTTATATGCTATATATGTGGGAAACCTATTCTTCCTGATGAAATAAAAGTAAAAGATCATAATCATTTTACTGGAGAATTTCGAGGTGCTGCACATAATGATTGTAACGTAAATTACAAACAAGCTCATTTTATACCTGTATTTTTTCACAACTTATCAGGATATGATAGCCACTTCATAATTAAATCTCTATGCACGATTGAAGGTGCTATTAAATTATTACCTCTAAATAAAGAACGATATATTTCATTTACAAAATATATTCAAAATACAAAAGTTAGTTTTCGATTTTTAGATTCTTTTAGGTTTATGCCAAATAGTATTTCTAAATTAGCATCATATCTCAGCGATTATCAAAAAACAGTCACTCGACAATTTTGTACTAACAATGAGCAATTTAAATTATTACAAAAAAAGGGAGTATTTCCCTATGACTATTTAGATTGCTGGGAAAAGTTAAACGATGAAAGATTACCTGATAAAAGTTGTTTTTTTAATACTATGAACAATTCAGAAATTAATGAAGATGATTATAAACATGCTTGTTTAGTTTGGAAAATATTTAATATTCAAAATTTGCAAGAATATGCAGAATTATATTTAAAAAACGATGTAATTTTGCTAGCTGATATTTTTGAAAACTTCAGAAATGGTTCTCTTGAAACATATAAGTTGGATCCTGCACATTATTTTACAGCTCCAGGACTTGCATTCGATGCTATGCTTAACATAACAAATGTAGAATTAGAATTAATAACAGATATTGACATTGTTATGTTTATTGAAAAGGGTATCAGAGGAGGAATTTCCCAATGTTCAAATCGGTACGGTAAAGCAAACAATAAATATATGAAAAATCATTTTAATCCTAATGAAGAAATTTCCTATCTTATGTATTTTGATATAAATAACTTATATGGACTTGCTATGTGTCAGTATTTACCAACAGGAAACTTTGAATGGGTTGATGCGTACTCTTTAAACTTAATGGATATACCTGAAAATAATGAATTCGGATACATTTTAGAAATTGATCTTCATTATCCTAAAGAATTACATGAACGCCACAAAGATCTACCCCTCTGTCCTGAACATTTGATTCCTCCCGCATCAAATACAAAAATACCTAAATTATTAACTACATTATACGATAAAAAAAAATATGTGATTCATTATAGAAATTTACAACAAGCTGTAAAACTTGGAATAAAAATTACAAAAATATATAGAATACTTAAATTTAATCAATCAGCCTGGATGAAAAAGTACATTGACCTAAATACTGAAAAACGAAAACTAAGTAAAAATGAATTTGAAAAAAATCAATATAAATTAATGAATAATGCAGTATTTGGTAAAACTATGGAGAATGTTAGGAAATACAAGGATATAAAAATTGTTAGCAAATGGGCAGGAAGGTTTGGAGCAAAATATTATATTTCACAACCAAATTTTCATAGTTGTTTAATATTTAACGAAGACATGGCAATAATCGAAATGAAAAAAATAAATATTAAATTTAATAAACCAATATATGTAGGTTTTACTGTTCTAGATGTCTCTAAAATTTTTCTGTACGATTTTCACTATAATTATATAAAAAATAAATTTAATGAAAATGCTAAATTATTATATACAGACACTGATTCGTTAATTTATCATTTCTTTAGCGAAGATATATATAAGCATATAAAACTTGATCTAAACCGTTTCGATACATCAGATTATCCTATTAATAATATTTATAAAATCCCGCAATGTAATAAAAAAGTGATAGGCCTTATGAAAGATGAGAATAGTGGTAAAATTATGTATGAATTTATTGGCTTGCGCTCTAAAATGTATACTTTAAAACTATTTGTGGATGATGATGAAATCTCAACTTTAAAAACAAATTTATTGGTAAAAGGTAAATCTGAAGAAGAAATCAATGATTTTTTAAATAATTTCAGTATTATAAAAAAAGCGAAAGGTATTAAACAAGCTTCGTTAAAAAATATTACGTTTAATGACTACTTTGAGTGTTTATTTAACAATTCAGTTCAAGAGACCTATCAACATTCAATTAGATCGTATAAGCACGATGTCTATACAATCAAACAAAAAAAAATTGCTTTGAGTCCACATGATGACAAAAGAGTTGTAAACTATATTAGTACTGATACCAAACCTTGGGGGTATTTATTATAGTTAGAAATTTGGTGTCAACAAGAAATACTTTTATAATATTGAACATGGAGAACTGTACCGACAACAACAACAACAACAACAATAAGCAAGTTAATTGGAACCATCCTGATTATAAACCAAAATACCCAATTGCAGCTGACGGTAAAAAGAGTTTATTTAAAAATATAAAATAATCATATTTTATTTTTTAGGACTTGTTACCTGCCCTTATAATAAATATCATAGATGTCTTCCAACCAGATTGGGAAATCATTTAATTAGATGTAGAAGACAACTCAAACTAAGCGCTAACAAAATATCTAACTAACCAAATAATATGGATATCAAGGATCAGCATACTTACCTGCTATTAATACAAAAATATTTGTGGTGTATTTTGTTTTTAATAAATTAAGGGAAAAAAATATATATTTAAATAAAACATACATTTTAATTTTTTATTTGTTTATACATTTCCTTCAGCATACTACATATTTAATATTTGTTTATACGTTTCCTTTAACATATTTAGCTAATTTTTGAACATTAAGAACACTACACATATTTAAACCTTTTTCATGGAACTGACAACCAAATTTCGATTTCATAAATTTAGGACAACAGTTATCAAGCTCTAAATTAATTACATTTTTATAAAATTTTGATAAGTAAGTAAACTTTTGGCTTCCTTTAACAAAAACGGTGTCCGCACTGAATTTCTTGAATATTTCTGGTAATGCATCTAAGTCACTGTCACCACTGCTGTATCGAATTCCATGATGTTTCTGCTCGCAAAATCGAACACTTTTCTTCTCAGGAATGTTTAACTCATTGAATGGTTTTGGAGGTTTAAAATAATAACTTGAAATATTTGTACCATCGTAGGTTAATGCCAATTCCTTTGGCACAAAATCTGGAACGTTGAAGCCCTGGATGTCCACATATAATGTTTTTTCTTTCACCTGCACTGGACTCAATCTATTTTTAGTTTCCTTTATGCGGCGTATCAATTGAAGTTTGATATGGTTTCTTAAGACTGCTTCCAAAATTTTTCCAGTTTCATTAATTCGTCGCTTAAATCTAAATCGATCTGCAGCTGCTACTTGTGGTGAACATATATCACCCGTATAATTCGGCACCAAATAGTAATGTATTATAGGTACAAGATCAAAAGTAGCCCGGCTCATGCTGACTGCAGTGGAAACTGTTTCCATCCAACAAACTGGCTTAAAATTGTGATGAACTGAATTAAAATTGCAAAGTAACTCCTTTTATACATTTATTTTACCACAAAAAACAAGTTCTGATTAATTTACAGCAACCTTGCTAACAACAAAGAATTATTGCTTTCAACGAACAAAGAATTATTGCTTTCAACGAATTATTGCACAACCTTCCAAGAATTGCATGATGTCATGTCTAGACAACCTTCCAAGAATTGCATGATGTCATGTCTAGACAAGCCCTGGCCTGGCCAAGTAAAATCAATGTTGGCCCAAAGAAATCTCGAATTGTCTTGGCCAAGTTTACCTTCTTCTAGTCATTGACGACTTCTTTAGCTAAAGAATTTTTACCTTTTGGTCATTGTTGACTTCTTCAGCTGAAGAAATCAGCATTGACAACACTGTTGAACTTCAAAGTTCACATGTTGCCGTTTTACCTATACACCAACACATTTTAACATACTATTCACCATCCATTAGGCAACACTGCAAACTTTAAAGCTACCATGTTGCCATTTTAAATTACTAATTCAAATTTGCCGCCACACAATTTTTAAAATTTTCCGCCAAAATACTATTAACTAGGGTGGTATCACTGTACCAAAGCCCCACTTTACCCTTCTGGTCATTGTTGATGACACTTCTTCAGCAAAGTTGGTAACACTGTTACAAAGCACAACTTTCACAAGACCTTCTGGTCATTGTCGACTTCTTCTTCTTCAGCTAAATCTTTGGTGCTTCCGATGGACATGCCATCCGCTGTCACAGAACCCCGCTACCTATACTACTAGTATAAAATAAGGAAAAATTTATACCGCAAACTCGAAAATGCAAGTAAAAAATCTAAAATAGAGGCCAAAAAATTAAAAATTAACAATCGTGGCCAAAAATCAAACATTTTGACTCGGGCCTAAAAATAAAAAATGCAGACCAAACAAATCGAAATTTTCTGCCAAAATAAAGGAAATGTAAGACAGAAGATCTTGAATTTAGACTACAAAATCGAAAATACAGGTCAAAAATCAGAAATATATACTAAAAAATAATCCACAATCGGGACCAAAAAATCAAAAATTTTGACCAAAACTCGAAAACTCTGGTTTAAAAATAAAAAATGTGACACAATAATCAATCATTCAGGTTACAAATTCAAACTATAGGGCCAAAAATAAGAAATTCGAGCCCAAAAATAAAAAATACGGACCAGAAAATTGAAAATTTAGGCCAAAATAAAGAATATTTCAACTGAATAACCGAAAAAGACCAAAAAAAATAGTCAAAAATCGAAAAAAAAACAGGCCAAGGATCTTAAATATGAGCCAAAAAATCAAAAATCCCGGTCTGGAAATAAAAAAAGGTGACCAAAAAATTGAAAATTCAAGTAAAAGAAAAACAATTGTTATATATTTTTATATTAATTGAATTAATATAATTTCGCGCTCTGTTCACAAAATTGTATCACACAATTTGAGCAAGGTGTGTCCAGCTTTTTCCAAAATCTTCATGTCGAATGAATTTTGAGTTTTTTAGGAAAGTTTAAAATCGATTTTTATATTTATTTCAAGCCACCAAAATTATGACAATTTTTTGCGATTTTTCGCAGTGATTACATGAAATTATGACAAAATCTGGTGATGGTGTGTAAGAAGTTTTCCGCATAATAATAACCTCAAATGATTTTTAAGTAATTTCGGAAAATTTAAAGTTTTTGTTTGACAATTGTTTTTGTATATTCTTGACATCAATAAAATAATTAAAATTTTTCATGTTGGCGTGCTGTTCAAGTAAAAAATTGGTTTTGATATTTATCCAGATTTTCCCAAAATCATAATTTCGAATACATTTTGAGTTATTTTGGAAGGTTTTAAATCGTTGGCAGTTGTTTTTATATTTATTTCAAGCCACCAAAATTATAA
This sequence comes from Ocypus olens, assembly GCA_910593695.2. Taxonomy (NCBI): domain Eukaryota; kingdom Metazoa; phylum Arthropoda; class Insecta; order Coleoptera; family Staphylinidae; genus Ocypus; species Ocypus olens. Next base: position 59,901,866 of record OU343051.1, read on the forward strand.
CAATCTTTTTCCGATTATTCGCACTGATTACAAGAAATTATCACAAAATCTGGTGATGGTGTGCAAGTATTTGTTTACGTAATAATAATCTCTAATGATTTTTGAGTAATTTTAGAAAATTTTGAGTCCACAACAATTGTTTTTGTATTTTTTTGAGAGCATTAAAATTATTACAATTCTTCATAATTTCACGCGCTGTTCGAATAGAAGTAAAACAAAATTTCGTTCAGGTGTGTATCCAGATTTTCCCAAAATCGTAATTTCGAATGAATTTTGAGTAATTTTGGAAAGTTTCGAATTGATGGCAATTGTCTTTATGTTTATTTAAAGCCACCAAAATTATAACAATTTTTCACGATTTTCCGTGATAACTGATTACATAAAATCTGCTGATTTTTCACATAATATAATAATTTCGAATGATTTCTAAGTAATTTTAGAAAATTTTAAGTCCACAACAATTGTTTTTATATTTGTTTGAGAGCATTAAAATAATTACAATTTTCCATAATTTTGTGCGCTGTTCAAATAAAAGTACACAAAATTTGGTTTTGGTGTTTATCCAGATTATTCCGAAATCATAATTTCGAATGTATTTTGAGTTATTTTAGAAAGTTTCAAATTGCTGGCAATTATTTTTGTATTTATTTGAAACCATAAAAATTACTACAGTTTTTCATAGTTTCGCGCGCTATTGAAATAAAATGTATGTAAAATTTGACGTTGGTATGGATCTACCTTTTCAGGAAAACATAATCTCGATTGAATTTTGAGTAATTTTGGAAATAGAACCGTAACCACAAGCATTGCATTTATCAGTGAAGGGATCTCATCTGCTTTAGACAAGTGTAAAATAAGTGACAGAAATGCAGCGCATCTTCTAATTACCATCGATGAAATAAACATCGCCACGTGTAGATTATCCACCAATTTATACACACCCGATATATTTACAATAATTCTATATCTATAATAATACTTATTTTTTATCAAATAACTACATTTTACTCACAGATTTTTACACACAGTGTGCTTTCAGCTTTGTATACATTTTAATGTACTCGCAAAATACCGACGCACCTATTTCATTCCTTTATTTCTAAAATACATTTCAGCGTACAAAAGAGTCTCTCCCGGCAGAGAAGCTCTCCCGACGACGACGACGCAGGACGACAAAGAGAACGTCCTGGAAAAGAAGGACAGCAGGGAGAGCAACAACGGCACTCTGATAAACGAGCCGGTCGTCATGAACAGGTCGGCCAGCTACAACCAGGCCGATCAGATAGCCGCCTCGAACGTGAACAGCGTGATCGAGGTCGACCCGATCCAGAGGGCCGTCACCCTGCCCGAGAACCTGCTGCAGAACATCAACCTGAACACGGACTCGGGAAACACGGACACGCTGCAGAGCGAACTGAAGGACGAGGAGGACGCCCAGGACCTGGCCTCGTTCCTGATCAAGAGGGCCTGCAAAAATTCCGCCCTCGCCAACTACTTCTACTGGTATCTGCTGATCGAGTGCGAGGATCAGGAGCACACCATCAAACAAGACGTAAGAAAAAAATTATAAATTATAAAATTTAAACAATTAATATTTCCATTATTTTTTATTTTGACGTAGGTTGTTGTACATCGTTGAAAGAGAAAAAAAAAAGTCTATTTATGCGTGTAAAAATCAAATATGGCGGCCATTTGAAATAAGAAAGTTGATATTAATATCTCGGAAACCGCCATCTTGAATTTTATTTTGACTTGATTTCTATGTTTGCCTAATTAAACCAAGTATCTTTTATTTAAAACTTTTTTTCGCATCTTTAATAATTATTGAGATATTTGATTTTTTTGAAAATCGCGATTTTCAGTTTTTTTTAAATATCTTCTAAACTGCTCGGAATTTTGAAAATTTCTCAACATAATCTGAGTCAGCATAGAAAACTGCACAACATTGCCCATTTAACCAGATCTCTAGCTTTAAGAATAAGAAAGATACCCATGCAATTCTACTCTATTTAGGACACCCTGTATAATAATTTTAAAATTATAATATATAATATTTGTACTATATTCATAAAAGATTCGTTATTCGTTATTGCGATTTATTTTCCTCGTCATTGCTTCAGGTCGTCGTGAGAGAGATGTACTTAACGGTGATGAAAACCTTCTCGAGGACCCTGTTCAAGGGCAGCCCCGAGATGCAGAAGAGGCGCGACTTCCTGGCCAGACAGCAGAAGTTCATCGATAAGCTGGTGAGGCTGGTGAAGACGGTCTCCGGCGAGAGCGGGAACCGCAAGAAGAAGGCGGAGAAGCTCCAGCAGCTGCTGGCGAGCACCGACTCGAAGTTCAACTTCATGAAGTTCGACCCGATGCCCTTTCCCCTCGATCCGAGCGTCCAAATCAAGGGGATCATCCCGCCGAAGGCGAGCCTCTTCAAGTCGGCGCTGATGCCCTCGAAGCTCCACTTCACCACCACCAACGACACCGAGTACGTGGCCATTTTCAAGCACGGGGACGACCTGAGGCAGGACCAGCTCATCCTGCAGATGATCACGCTGATGGACAAGCTGCTGAGGAGGGAGAACCTGGACTTGAAGCTGACGCCGTACAGGGTGCTGGCGATGAGCACGAAGCACGGGTTCGTGCAGTTCATCGATTCCGTGACCGTCGCCGAAGTGTTGGCCAATGAAGGTAGTGTACCGCATCTGAAGATTAATTTTAAGACGGGTGCGAAGTTGGCAGCAGATTTTAAAATTCAAAAAGTAGGTTTTTGTTTTATGTCGTGTGAAAAATGGGGTGGGGGTGGTTCATGTGTATTCTTTAGTAGTAATACCACCCTGCTTATAATAATAATGATAATAAGTTTATTTCCCAACAGAATAAAATATTTCAATTACATGGAAATTTTACAATTAATGTATAAAAAAGTAAATAACTCTAACGCCTCGTATTATCAACTTTTTTAAACGGGCATTTAGTTAAATGATGTTTACAATAAAAGTACATTTAAAATTGTCATGGGTATTATGAATCTTTTTAAAGGAGTTTTAAGTAAATGTCATTTTAAGATCTGTTGGCAATATATTGTATACCACAGAACACACCTTTAGAAATGAAACCTGCATGTTAAATTTCGGAAACACGATTTTTGGCGCCGCCTGGTGTCGGGGTGGCAAATTACTACGATTTCCGCCAAAATTTAAAAATGTTCTACTCGTCTACACGATATATTTCAATTTAATAACACTAAAAATATAATCAATTATGTTTTTTGAGCACATAATTGATTGTACTTTTAGATAGTACATAAATGAAGAAGTTACTGGTTTTGGTAAAAGAAAAAAGATTGGATTTCACAAAATAAAAATAAAAATAGGCCTACATGGAAAAAATATATTTAACAGAATAATTATATACATTATTATTAACAAAATCATCAAATATAAAAATATCACAACAATCGGGTATTAGGGTCTAATCCAGGTGCAATGTTCCATCAGGTCTCTTCGTTCTTCTTAGGATATTTCTTACAGGCGTCGTAACAGGTCAGTTGTTTGCTCGTATCCAGGATTCATGACATTGAAACAGTTCAAAAGTAAATTAGTGTAGTTATATTGTCTTACTTCTTGGTGTCGGAACAGCATTGCAATTCAATTTTTTTGCGGAAATGGTTAACAAAATGTTTTTGAATAAAATGATCTTCACATGAATGAAAATTTTAAACAATGAAGACTGTTCAATATCACAAATGGTTTTCCATATTTTAAGATATTCTTCATTTTTGGGAAATTTATAGAAATGTTTATTTTTGTAGTCGACATTAGTTATAGGTATCGGAAAAGAAAGAATTTTGACATTCTGGATATTTACAAGAATATTTAATACGGCCATTTGATGTTTCCATTACTAATAAATACAATTGACGAGTTTATAAGACAGAATATACAATGTGTTTGTAAATGATTGTAGAAAAGGCGCCAAAATTTAAATGAAATTTAGGATTTTAATTGCCGTTAAGTTTTTCCATGTCGGTGCTTAGTGTATTTCACCGCAATTTGTCAAAGTTTAATGTCATTTTCGCCAGTAGCGTGCAATCATTGTACAGTTAATCTAGGTAAGTTATTTCAAGTTAGTTATTTATGACGGGGAACGGGTCAACAGGGTTTTTTCGTCCAGTGTGGGTCAGTTAAGTTGTTATGTACTGATAATTTTCTCTTTTGTATCTATTTAATTTTCAGAAACAAACAAGAGTTAGTTTTTTAAAACTATGGTGTTTACACCAAAACATGACGCCTTTATTCTCATGGCGTATTTCCATAGCGGGCAATTAACTGAGAACGGAACATGGGTGTACTCATCTCAGTCATGCAAAGAACAATTTCGTGAAGAATTTCCCGACGTAATTGTTTCTGATAAAACATTTTCAAGTCACAGAAACAGGATAGTTAGGCGTTTTACAGAAAAACATTGTATTTGCAAAAGCAAGAGTTCTGGACGGCCGACAGTTCTTACGCAAGATAATGTAGCTGAATCTTTAACATTATGTTACACCAATGAATCCTTAGTGATATTTTTGTTGTGTTACCAACGTGTGTGTTTGGTTGCCTAAAATACAATCTACACTCATTTACAAACACACGTTATAATAACTTACCTTCAAACATGAATTACTAGCACTCACAGCACTATTGAGGTTAGTTAATAAAAATGGTGAGATTCATTAAGCGTTGCCGCATATACATCGGAGTATAAAATATACAATGCACATGATTATATTTAATAAACTGTAATATTATACTTTCATGAGTTATTATGACAGATATAAGTGATGATGAGTCTAATTATGTTTAAAACATAATTTTAGTTGTTAAAATTATTACTTTGTAGTGAAATTTTAAGATTATTAAAAACGGTAATCCCCATAATAAGATCTTTGATAAATCTGGCAACATCGAGGGAACCATCTTTACAAAAGCGGCAAATTTGAAATTCCCCCTCGCCCCATTGTCCTGGGGTGGCCCACATACTTTCGTGTTGCCGATATTCGTATCTTGGCTTCACACCCGTGTTGTATGCGTGAATTTTATATTCGTAGGTAGGCAACACTGAATTTTAACCTTTAAAAGCCGTCGATCCACTGACGCGACTGATCCGCCATCGCCGCCGGTCAGCTGAACATTGAGTGAAGTGTCTTTGGCTTTTATTTTCTCCCGTGACTCAAACATTTTTGTCATCCTGCGTCAATAATAGCGATAGTGATCGCTCCAATCCGCTCTTCTCTGCCTCGCATCCCTCTTCCTTTGTGGTGTAGCAATTCTCATCGAGACGCCGACTCCATGAGCTAGTCGGAGGTCAACGAGGTGGGGATCGCCCCCTTTCTTTCGAAAACAAACTTTTCTTCATCAAATCGCTGTAACCTAACCTCAAAACTAGAAAGGTCAAGTTAAATCGCCTTTAAAATTTTTAAAGGGAGAAACTTCGACATTCAACATTAACAGGAATTTATGGGCTAAAGAACATTTAAACTGATTGGTAATACTGCACATATTTGCTCTTAAATCTCGTTTAGCCTCAACTGTCTTTTAAAATGTGTTGATAATACCGTATCGGCGTAATGTATCGCTAAATAACGGGTGCGCCATCTGTTGCGATAGCATTTGAAACTTGAATAGTTCCGCCATTTTTTGACGTATTGACATATACAGTGGCTTGTTCGACGCGTCATTTCAGTCTATTTTGTGCCATGAATCAACTAACACCGATACAACGAGCAGAAATCGTCAAATTGCATTTTGAAAATGGGTCCTCCATTGTCAGAACGCAACGTGCCTACAAACGTTTATATCCGCGTGAAACACGGCTTTCACACACAACAATTCGCAATTTGGTGCAAAAATTTATGGCCACCGGCAGTTGTGCGACCAATTGGCAACCCAGAAGGCGCTCAAATGAAAATATCGCTGCCGTAGAAGCCGATGTTCGTGAAAACTCAAACACATCGTATCGACGCCGTGCATTGCAGTTGGGTTTGTCTGCTGCAACGACATTGCGGCGCATTTTGAAGGACGACTTGCATCTCCCTTACAAAGTGCAAATTACAGAACGTTTGTTGCCGCAAGACAAGCCGCGACGTCTTGCGTACGCTCATTTCGTCGAAAACATGCTCCATGGTGATGGTGAGTTTTGGTTCAAAATCATCACGAGCGATGAAGCTCATTTCACATTAAATGGCGCGGTTAATAGGCAAAACTGCCGCTTTTGGGCCGACGAAAATCCTTGTGAGATATTCGAGGAGCCTCTCCATGATCAAAAAGTGACCGTTTGGTGCGGCGTATCGGCCAAAAAGATCATCGGGCCGTATTTTTTCGAGAACGAGGCTGGCAACACCGTTGCGATCAATGGCGCGCGCTACAGAGCGATGCTGCGTGACTTTGTGTTTCCGGAAATGACTGAAAATGACATGGCCTACTTCTGGTTCCAACAGGACGGAGCCACAGCACACACTAGCCGCGATTCAATGACGCTACTCCGCACGATGTTCGACCGACGCGTCATATCGAAAAACGGCCGCCGCGCTCACCCGATTTGACGCCGCCGGACTTCTTTTTGTGGGGGTATTTGAAGAGCAAAGTTTACATCGACAAGCCGCAGACCATAGCTCAGCTCAAAGCCAATATTCGCCGGGAAATATCGCCTATTACCACCGAGACGCTGGAAAATGTGATGCAAAATGCACGAAAAAAAGCATCTTTTTGCATCAAAAATAAAGGCGGTCATTTGTTGGATATTATATACAAAACATGATGGAAATAAAATAGAAAGGAAAAAATAAAATTTGTGTAAAAAAAGTTGTCCACATCAAAAGTTATTCAAGTTTCAAATGCTATCGCAACAGATGGCGCACCCGTTATGTCACATGAATGTTGTATTCTCAATTGCAATCATCGTTTTAGGTAGCATACACAATTTCTTCAGGAAGCACCATCCGTCGGAGAGCGGGCCCTACGGTATAGCCCCCGAGATAATGGACACGTACGTGCGGTCCTGCGCCGGCTACTGCGTGATCACCTATCTGTTGGGCGTCGGCGATCGCCACTTGGACAATCTCCTGTTGACCACGTCGGGGAAACTCTTCCACATCGATTTCGGATACATTCTCGGACGGGATCCGAAGCCCCTCCCTCCCCCGATGAAGCTGAGCAAGGAAATGGTGGACGGGATGGGCGGAGTCAACTCGGATCATTACCAGGAGTTCAGGAAGCAGTGCTACACGGCGTTTCTACATTTGCGAAGGTATGATTTTATAATAATAATAATAATAATAAACAACTTTGCTATATAATAGTTATTTAAGCAACAAGGAACGTAAGGACGTATTAACATTTGAGGTAGGCGAATACGAACCGAGGCGGAGCCGAGGCTCGTCGCCTGCCGAAAATGTTAATTGTCATTACGTTCCGTGTTGCTTATTAATTTTTTTCCGCTACCGGAAATATAATACTTAAAAATGATCAGAAAATATTCTAAAATACGGCTTGTAACTTTTGGGATTCAAATTTTTATAGTCACCTATGCGTTCTATGCGTCCTATGGCAACCCAGCAACGGAGAAAACAATGTCGAATTTTGTTTGTTTGTGTCAATCCAGTGACAGTTTTTGCGGGCACGGATGCAAACGAAGCTGCGAATATTGCGTGTTAGAATGTGTTACCGACAAAATCTAAAAAGGTATGTGTCCTGTTGCGACTCTTTTTAAGCAGTGGTCATGTAAAACGGATGCCGATTCTGTAGGTATAGACGAAAATGTGTTGCTCGCCTATATGTTGGAGCGTTACGTTTCTGTTTATTATTTTCCTAGGTCCGTAAGTAAAAATTAAGTTCCGTCGTCAAAGACAACAAACACCACGAATGTTATCAGCCACTTACGGTACCTGTAACCATGCATGCAATGCGTATTTACGTTGTCGGTAGCGGAAAAATTACATTATGTATAAAATAACTGTATATACAGGGTGCCCGTTTTTCGAGCGGCACCATGGGGATTTCAGTTATCTTAAGAGATACAAGGTTGGTTAAATTAGGGCAAAGTTGTGTATTATAACGTTGATTAATAATCTGTTGAGAAATTGGAGTTACCTTTTTTTGTTTTCAAAAAATCGCGAAAAAATTTAAATTTTCATTTTTACTTTTTTATTCGAAAACTATTACTATTGCGCATTTTACACTAAGACATGATTAAAGCCCTTTTTAATGGAGGATATAAATATGTTATTAGATTTATTGTAGCTTTCAAGACGGCGGAGAAACAATAGACAACTTTTGTTTTTCTTATGGCCGCCATATTGGATTTTTACATTTTCTAATGCAAGATTTTTTTCTGTTTACGATGATATATCACACATTATGTTTTAATTTTACATTTGAGCCAAAATTTTAAATTTATTATTTTTGTAAAGAGTGCCATGTAAACAAAATCAACACTTTTGTTCAAAACAAAATGTGACAGTTCCATTTAAACTTCATTCTTGAAATTTACTTTACTGGTAACTTTATCGTAAAAATGAAATTTTCAAGTGAAGAATAACGCGATATGTTACAAATTTATTACAATTCCCATAAACATGTGCAAGTCTCAATGGAGGTGTATCTTCAGAAATATCCGAGAAATTTATCCTCATTGGATTACTTTTTATGGGGAACTTTGAAAAATAAGATTTATTAAAGCGTTTCAGCCAACATTAATGAATTGCGTAGAAGTATCGTTGATTCTATAAATAATATTAGAAGAAGAGATATTAGTAGGGCAATTTATAATTTAAGAAAAAGCGCAGAATTGTGTTTGGAAGTGGAATGTGAATGTGAATAATTTGAACACTTATTGTAGCATTATGTTTTCTAGTAGTTTTAAATGTTGTAATAAATTCCTAAGATTGTTATTCGTTTACAAATTGTATTTTTTATGTAAACCCAACTTTACCCAAACAGAAGTGTTGATAAATGAATGCATATTCCCTTGCTTGATTGTAGATGAGTTAAATAATAAAATAAAATGCCACAGTTTGTTTTATAGGCTTTGTAATACTCATTGTTGTAGAAAAGTGTGATGTTTGCATGGCACTCTTTACAAAAATAATACATTTAAAATTTTGGCTCAAATGTAAAATTAAAACATAATGTGTGATATATCATCGTAAACAGAAAAAAATCTTACATTAGAAAATGTAAAAATCCAATATGGCGCCCATAACAAAAACAAAAGTTGTCTATTGTTTCTCCGCCATCTTGAAAACTACAATAAATCTAATAACATATTTAGATCCTCCATTAAAAAGTGCTCTAATAATGTCTTAGTGCAAAATGCGTAATAGTAATAATTTTCGAATAAAAAATTAAAAATGAAAATTGAATTTTTTTATTTTTTCGCGATTTTTTTAAAACAAAAAAAGGTAACTCAAATTTCTCAACAGATTATAATACACAACTTTGCCCTAATTTAACCAACCTCGTATCTCTTAAGATAACTGAAATCCCCATGGTGCCGCTCGAAAAACGGGCACCCTGTATATATTTACAATAATTGTATAAAGCTAGAAACGCCATCTATTGAACTAAACCCAATCCGAGTGGCATAACCACAGACAGATATAGGAATATGCCAATGACGGCAAATATAACAGTGATGATAATAATAATACAGTGAGATCATAAAGTCGAAAATAGTTGGCAGCACATTTTCTGAAAATTGCTAGAATAATTCAAGTAAAACTATATTGGATGCCTGGAATGGAGTGTACATTTTGTTAATTTTGACATTTTGCGATTTTTTAAGGTTACAGTTTCGTGTGTTTTAATCTGCCGATTTTGCCCATTTTAAACATTAGCAGTTATTTCTAGAACCGAACATCACTATTAATAATACACGTAGAATTTATAATCCAGCTGTTTTTTTTTAATTCATTAAAAAATTCTCATTCTTATGGTGTTATTCTGAACAAAAATGTTAGCGTTAACAGCGGGGTTATTTGCTAACATCGACAGATGTTATGAATATACTATTCTGTAACTAACGTCGATGTAAATTAACATTTTCGATGTTAAACAACACTTGTCAAAACGGTCGACATTACGAGATATTTTGAGGTTATTTCATAGTTTGTGTTTTTCGTCAATAAAAAACTCAAATTTGGAATTTTATTCCAATATTTATGTGCATGCTTTATGAAACACTCATTTTCTTTCTAAAAATATCCTCAAAACGTATTATTAACCATCTATTATAATATACATGAAGTTGGTCGCTCTGTAGACGTTGCACTGTTGCCAATTTGTGTACATCGGGCTGTTCAGAATCACAGAACACATACCTTTAGAAGTGAAACCTGCATGTTAAATTTCGGAAACACGATTTTTGGCGCCGCCTGGTGTCGGGGTGGCAAATTACTACGATTTCCGCGCCAAAATTTAAAAATGTTATACTCGTCTCGCGATATATTTCAATGTAATAACACTAAAAATATAATCAATTATGTTTTTTGAGCACATAATTGATTATACTTTTAGATAGTACATAAATGAAGAAGTAACTGGTTTTGGTAAAAGAAAAAAGATTGGATTTCACAAAATAAAAATAAAAATAGGCCTACATGGAAAAAATATATTTAACAGAATAATTATATACATTATTATTAACAAAATTATCAAATATAAAAATATCACAACAATCGGGTATTAGGGTCTAGTCCAGGTGCAATGTTCCATCAGGTCTCTTCGTTCTTCTTAGGATATTTCTTTCAGGCGTCGTAACAGGTCAGTGGTTTGCTCGTATCCAGGATTCATGACATTAAAATAGTTAAAAAGTAAATTAGTGTAGTTATATTGTCTTACTTCTTGGTGTCGGAACAGCATTGCAATTCAATTTTTTGCGGAAATGATTAACAAAATGTTTATGAATAAAATGATCTTCACATGAATGAAAATTTAAACAATGAAGACTGTTCAATATCACAAATGGTTTTCCATGTTTTAAGATATTCTTCATTTTTGGGAAATTTATAGAAATGTTTATTTTTGTAGTCGACATTAATTATAGGTATCGGAAAAGAAAGAATTTTGACATTCTGGATATTTACAAGAATATTTAATACGGCCATTTGATGTTTACATTACTAATAAATACAATTGACGAGTTTATAAGACAGAATATATAATAACTTACCTTCAAACATTAATTATTAGCACTCACAGCACTATTGAGGTTAGTTAATAAAAATGGTGAGACTCATTAAGCGTTGCCGCATCTACATCGAAGTATAAAATATACAATGCACACGATTATATTTAATAAACAGTAATTTTATACTTTCATGAGTTATTATGACAAATATAAGGAATAATGAGTCTAATTATGTTTAAAACATAATTTTAATTGTTAAAATTATTACTTTGTAGTGAAATTTAAAGATTATTAAAAACGGTAATCCTCAAATAAGTTCTTTGATAAATCTGGCAACATCGAGGAAACCATCTTTGGAAAAGCGGCAAATTTGAAATTCCCCCTCGCCCCACTGTCCTGGGGTGGCCATCATACTTTCGTGTTGCCGATATTCGTATCTCGGCTTCATCCCCGTGTTCAGAATACAGTTTTTAACAGCGCTGTTCAATTTCACATAACATTGCAATGTTAATAACATCGATGTTAATAACATCGCTGTTAATAACAGTTGTTCAGAATAACACCATTAGTTATAAAATAACAGGAAGCGACAAGGTTTGTTGATAATTTGGAATAGATAAGCGCCATCTGTGATTAGCGGCGTGAATTAACGCCAACACATGCACACAATCGTTACGTGTGTGTGTATATATTATTTCGTATTACATTGAAATATTGGTAATCAAAAACACTTGGTTTTACTTGTCTTGCAATTTATATTAATTAAGCATTATGCTTCAACAAGTATTCTGCATCCTTTTTTCGAGAATGTTCGTGTGAACAAAACAAGTTAGGCAAGTTGTATAATATTTATTCTACTTAATATAAATAGTAAAACAGAGTGATTTTGTTTAACAATATTTACCTTGTTAATAATGTTTTATCAGGTGATGTATTTTGTACATATTTTGCTATAAGACCAACACAAGAAATTATTGTTTTATTCGTCCTCGATTTCCGCACTCTTTGATATTCTACGTTTCGAGTTACACGGGAAATTACACTGCATGTAGATACATTTTATCGGAAAAGCGCCGTCTATAGTACAATCGCGCAGAGGTGACAGTGACTCATGCTTTTTCGATCTAATCATCGCTTCTGGATAAATATCTATACTCGTTCGCAGGCTTAAAAAAAACGAAATGAAATACGAAACGTTTGTCGATATGTAAATTCAAGGGCCAAGTGCAACGTATGTCTTTTCTCATTCTATCTATTCTAACCTCAAAATTCACGTTGTGTGACCGTCTCCGATTTCGATTTAGTTAAGAGCAGAATTGATTGTACCCATTTCATTAATAAAAAGGTTAAATTGAATGACAAATTTCCAGTTGTCTTTACCGATTGCCGAAAAATGCACTCGCAAAGTTTCGACGGGAAAATATTTGCACGCTCGAGAATTTTTAAATTTCCCGCCTAGACTGAATCGAATTATTTTATGGACATACGTTTACTGGAAACTTAATTCAGGCAACATGGAGCGATGAGTCACTGTCACCTCTGCACGATTGTACTATAGTGTTAGCAACAAACATAATTTACATAAATCTATCGAATTTCTATTGCGGCGCCAAATATTAGCGGTGTAAAGCTCAATTTGTTACGTCCTGTTTCCCATATCTCTTGTCATACCCCCGTTCTTAGTGACGTCATTGAACTTCTGTTACACCTCATTTAATAACCAAGCTGACTAAAGCCGAGAGTCACATTTACACTATAAAAAGTAACTAGAAATGTTTTGGCGGTAAAATTCAAATTATTTAAAATTCGTTTACCCATAACATTCATTCAATAATTTTAACAATACATAAATCAATTTTAGGCAAATTTTCTTTCTAATTTTGCGAAACACCGTACTGCTAGCCTGTCCTAAATGTTATACATGCTTATGATTTGATTACTTGCACTACCCTTACCTAATGAATCGACAATTTTGTGTACAACGACAGTAGATTTTAAAGCCTCTTGTATTAAAAGTTTATATACGTTAATTTTGGATTGTCTTTAAACAAGCGTTAATGCTCTCAAATCCAACCTTTTCCGTTTCTTGGGGGTAGAAAATGTCTCCGAACTAGTGCTGGGCATCTATCCGTAGTTAAAAATGAAATAACTATTTCCTAGAAGATCGCAGGATGAGTTTTTGATAGAATCGATTCGTACACTTTCAACGGGAGGAATAACTGGTTAAAAACACAAAAACTGACGCGAAATACGTGGAACCGGTGTGACACAAGTAAACGGTAACAGATCAGCTGATCATAACAGCGGCCATTACTGTTTTAAGCAGTTTGGGCCAATCACAACAACGTATTTTCGCGGCTATAATTTGATTTAGTCCGCCTGGTTATTAAATGAGGTATAGGGTTGCCAACTATTTTCGACTTTTTGATCTTACAGTATAAACAGTATAATATACACCCCAAGGACCAGTTTTGATGTTTATTAATACCGAACATCATTGTTTTTGTTAGAATTTTAATTTCTTGTTCAGGCATGCAAACCTGATGTTGAACCTGTTTTCCCTGATGGTGGACGCCAGCGTGCCAGACATTGCCCTCGAGCCGGACAAAGCGGTCAGAAAAGTTCAAGACAAACTCCGCCTAGATTTGGGCGATGAGGAGGCGGTGCATTACATGCAAAATTTAATAGATTTATCCGTCACCGCGGTGGTGGCCGTCGTAGTTGAACAGCTACACAAATTTGCTCAGTATTGGCGAAAATAATTCCTTATTTAACCGAAAATATTTTTATATTCCCAATAAGAACATCTCCACAGTTTATTTAATTATGTATATATTTTGTAACAGCCAGCTTATTTATTTATTAATTTATATTAAATGTATTATAAAAAATATAAAAAAAACTCCTGTTTTCTTAAAGAAAAGCAGCTTCGGGTAGTATAACTTTTTTCGGGATCGACATAATGACGGATTTGACTTCCGTGTACTGCCTCAATCCGTACTGGCCCAACTCCCTCCCGTGTCCGGAATCTTTGTAGCCTCCGAAAGGCACGCCCACCCCGAACACGTTGTAGCAGTTCACCCAAACCGTTCCCGCCTTCAATCCCTGCAGCAGGTAATTGACCTTGTCGATATCTTTCGAGAAGATGGCGGCGGCCAGCCCGTAGTTGGTGTTGTTCGACCTTTCGATGATCTCGTCCAGCTTTTTGAACTTCAACAGCTGCTGCACCGGCCCGAAGATCTCCTCCTTGGCGATCCTGTGGTCGTCGCTGACGTTGGAGAAAACGGTGGGCTCCACGTAGTACCCCTCCTCGCCGATCCGCTTCCCTCCGGCCAGCAGCTTGGCTCCGTCCTTCACGCCCGACTCGATCATATCGAGGATCTTCACCATCTGCGCCTCGTCGACCTGCGGGCCCTGCTCGGTCTTGGTGTCGAACGGATTTCCGACTACCCTGCTCTTGGCGCGCTCCACCGACCTCTCCACGAACTCGTCGTAGATCGACTCCTCGACGAAGGTCCTGGACCCGGCGCAGCAGACCTGCCCCTGGTTGAAGAACAGGGCCTGGTGGGCGGCCTCGACGGCCTCCGCCATGTCCACGTCGGCCAGGATGATGTTGGGGCTCTTTCCGCCCAGTTCCAGGGTGGTGCGCTTCAGCTTGCCGATGCCTGAATTCCGTTGGATCTGCATGCCGACTTCGGTGGATCCGGTGAAGGCAACTTTATCTACCTTAAAAAAATAACGAATTTTATTTATTTTGTGTTTCAAAAAATGAAACCGGTGAGATTTTTTTGAATATCACGATATTGTTTCAAAAAATGAAACCGGTGAGATTTTTTTGAATATCACGATATATAATTAAACTTAAAATATATTTAAATATGTTTATGGTTTAAATTATTTGTAAATAATGGAGATAAATGATAAACTTTATAATTCACGTTTCGAAAGACGTCTACGTTCATGGACAAGCCGAGCGGTAACTTTTGGCTGAGTGGTACAGCGTTCGGGCCACGTGTTCAGCGAGATATGAACGAACTATCACAAAAAATATATTGATCCACAGCCTATATCCTCGAACACACGGTGAACAGAGCGGCCCATTGAAAATAACATGCCAAAAAAAATATTATTTCCTATTTCATCGCTGCGCTCACCTTTTTAAAGGCGCATGCTATTTACATTCTTTAAATTCCATAGCTCTCTATTTCTATAGCTTGCCGAACAAAAAGTAGTACTTATGAAACTTTTCGGGAAATGTAAAAATTGTAATTTATTATGGAAAATGCACGGAAATTCGAAAAATAGACAAAACTCGAGAACAATAACAAACTGTCAATAATGTGTCTGTATATGAATATATTGACAGTATACCGGTGCTCCAAAAATTACATTTTTTTATAGCCATGTTGGTACTTTTCACTTTCTAACGTTTGTCACTAAAGATGTCAAAAAAATCTAATCTATCGGCGGATGTAACGGGTGCGCCATCTGTTGCGATAGCATTTGAAACTTGAATAGTTCCGCCATTTTTTGACGTATTGACATATATAGTGGCTTGTTCGACGCGTCATTTCAGTCTATTTTGTGTCGTGAATCAACTAACACCGATACAACGAGCAGAAATCGTCAAATTGCATTTTGAAAATGGGTCCTCCATTGTCAAAACGCAACGTGCCTTACAAACGCGTGAAACACGGCCTTCACACACAACAATTCGCAATTTGGTGCAAAAATTTATGGCCACCGGCAGTTGTGCGACCAATTGGCAACCCAGAAGGCGCTCAAATGAAAATATCGCTGCCGTAGAAGCCGATGTTCGTGAAAACCCAAACACATCGTATCGACGCCGTGCATTGCAGTTGGGACTTGTCTGCAACGACATTGCGGCGCATTTTGAAGGACGAATTGCATCTTTTCCCTTACAAAGTGCAAATTACACAACGTTTGTTGCCGCAAGACAAGCCGCGACGTCTTGGGTACGCTCATTTCGTCGAAAACATGGTCTATGGTGATGGTGAGTTTTGGTTCAAAATCATCATGAGCGATGAAGCTCATTTCACATTGAATAGGCAAAACTGCCGCTTTTGGGCCGACGAAAATCCTTGTGAGATATTCGAGGAGCCTCTTTATGATCAAAAAGTGACCGTTTGGTGCGGCGTATCGGCCAAAAAGATCATCGGGCCGTATTTTTTCGAGATCGAGGCTGGCAACGCCGTTACGATCAATGGCGCGCGCTGCTGCGTGACTTTGTGTTTCCGGAAATGACTGAAAATGACATGGCCCACTTCTGGTTCCAACAGGACGGAGCCACAGCACACACTAGCCGCGATTCAATGACGCTACTCCGCACGATGTTCGACCGACGGTGATTTCGACTGACGGCCGCGCCCACCCGATTTGACGCCGCCGGACTTCTTTTTGTGGGGGTATTTGAAGAGCAAAGTTTACATCGACAAGCCGCAGACCATTGCTCAGCTCAAAGCCAATATTCGCCGGGAAATATCGCTTATTACCACCGAGACGCTGGAAAATGTGATGCAAAATGCACGAAAAAGGGCATCTTTTTGCATCAAAAATAAAGGCGGTCATTTGTTGGATATTATATTCAAAACATGAAAGGAACAAATAAAGATTGTGTAAAAAAAGTTGTCCACATCAAAAGTTATTCAAGTTTCAAATGCTATCGCAACAGATGGCGCACCCGTTAGTATAGTTACCTTTGGACTGTCGACGATGGCTTCGCCGGCGTCCGCGTGTCCGGGCACGATGTTCAGTACGCCCGGGGGTAGCCCCGCCTCCTTGGCCAGCTCGGCGACGTACAGAGCGGTGAGGGGGGTCTGTTCGGCGGGCTTCAGCACGACCGTGTTTCCCATGGCGAGGGCGGGCGAAATCTTCCAGGCGAACATCAGAAGGGGGAAGTTCCACGGGATGATCTGTCCGCAGAGGCCGACGGGCTCGTGACGCGTATAGGCCATGAAGTTTCCGTCGATCGGAATCGTCTTTCCGTGGTCCTTGTCGGCGTAGCCGGCGTAGTACCTGATGCAACCTATCGCCGCTTGCACGTCGACGTTGTAGGCGATCTCGTAGGGTTTTCCATTGTCCAGTGTTTCCAAGCTCTTAAAAAAAAAATTGTCATTTAAAATATACTGGTTTGAATGAAAAATGCAACACCAAGAAAAACAGCCAGAATTTATTTAATTTTTCTACAATTGATGGCTTTCGGTATAAAAAGTAACTCATTAAAATTTCAATAAAAAACTCCTTCGTCAAACCTCTTTTTAGGATGATTTTATATACGAAAAATAGCAATATCAAATGGTGTTTTTATAAACATGGAACATTTTGGATTAGTTTTCTCGTGATAATAGTGCGAAGAACATCATTTAAAATGCCCAGAGTTCGTAACCGTCGAAACTTTGTACAACCAAGTGATTTCGAGCGAGGTCGTATTGTTGGCATGAGAGAGGGTGCTCTTTCGTTTAGAGAAATTGCCAATAGAATGGAACGTGACGCAACCACAGTAATGAGGTGCTGGCGAAGATGGTCTGAGGAAGGTTTTCACGGACGTCGGAGAGAATCTGGACCACAGAATCAAGAACGACAGACCGCGAAGATGTCAGGTTGAGACTTTTGGCGATAAGAGAAAGATTATCCACTACGCGGGCCATTGGAAACACTTGGAGGGATACGTTAAATGTTAGAATCTCAATGGCATCGATATATCATCGAATACGGAGTTTTGGAATGCGTAGTTATCGTCATTTTTGTTGCCTTCCCCTGACTCCACGTCATAGAGCTTCTAGGTAGGAATGGTGTAGAGAACGGGTGAATTGGAGACAAGAATGGCAACATATTGTGTTCACTGACGAATCCAGATTTTGTTTGTGGGCCAACGATGGACGTGGACGTGTCAGACGTTTCCGCGGGGAACGCAGAAATATGGACTTTGCGCTTCCTCGGCATACTGCTCTCATGCAGGGGGTGATGATTTTGCCATCGGTGCCATCGCGTAAGGTGGTAGGTCCCCTCTAGTTTTTATTCCTGGCACCCTAAATGCTTGGCGCTACGTACAGACTATTCTAGAGCCCGTTGCACTGCCGTACTTACAAGGGTTGCAAAATCCTATCTTTCAGCAAGATAATGCTCGCCCACATACAGCAAGGGTAACAATAGAGTGTTTAGAAGAAGCTAACGTTGTAGTGCTTCCATGGCCTTCTCGTTCACCAGACCTTTCGCCCATCGAACATGTTTAGGAAATGTACCCCGTGCCCCAGACACTTTGGACGAACTTCGTTTGCGGATTCAGGAAGCTTGGGATGAGCTATTGATCACCTCATTCAAAGCATGCCGAACCGCGTGAATGAGTGCATTAGAAACAACGGAGGACCGACTCATTATTAAAAAAAATGCTTGTGTAAGTAAGTTTTTCAACTGAAATTTTGATCGTTTACTTGAGACATTCAAACACAAGTTCTGTGAAATTTTCATTAAAATCTGACCATAACTGAGTTGCATTTTTCATTCAAACCAGCATATATAAAAATACGCCTAATAATTAGTCCACAAATTTAATTTAAAAAAAAAACCTTCCAGTTAGCACACTTGTATCAGTAACATATCTGAGCAAGCTTAAACTGAGAACTAGTGACACGAACAGGTTATTTTTCATCTTTGTTAAATTTATTTAATGCATCTGCAACAAGTAAGGTTGTCTCAAATTTATTTACAGTGGAGTACGTTTGAATTGAGAAGAATCCTGCGCATACTCAAAAAGGAGCTGAATATGCATGTTTGCGATTTTATAATCATCTACCAAATCATGTCAAAGAGGAACCAAATTTTGTAAGATATAAATATAAGACTCGTGAGCTTCTTTGTATTATCGAACCTTATACTATTGAGGAATACTTTAAATATAAAATGTAAATTGCATGTATAACTGACGCTGTTTTATACACTATATATTGTTATGTATTTGTATGAAATAAAGAAGTATTATTATTATTATTATTATCAACAGAAACTGGTTTACAGCCATTAGCCAAATCTATTATCTACAACAAAGTGTTATAGTGCCTCATTGGCGTAGTTGCTTCTGAATGTCATACAGCTTTTTATCGTTCGTTGATTTGCTTAGATACATTTTTCGAGTATTAAAATCAGTTCTTTTTGTAACTTACCACTTAGCTGCTTGTACGATAGTGGTTTATATTAGTTGTTTCGTTTTTAATTAAATACAATCAAATTAAACATTTTGGTTCAACAAACGAAATGCATTATCGTTGATTTATTTTAATTACTACGAGCAAAACCTAGGCGGCGCCACTGACGTACATTTTCTGAAATGCTCATCGATGGATTTTTAATTGGTGCGAACGAAACCCAGAGGGCGCCACTAAAAATTGTGGCATGGAATTTTCTAAACTGTATTTTTCGCCTGCCTCTACCGAAACCATTTATTTCGGCCATAAAAATCGGGCCGAAACTACGATTTAGCGTATCTAGGGCCAAAAAAATAGACAACCTTCCGCGGAATATGAGTAGGCTATGCAAAAATCTGACAGTGACAGTTCAATGGTGCGCGATATAAAATTTCCTGAAACACTGTTTTTACTTAAGGCAGGCGAAAAAATATCGAGTGGGGCAAATAAACGATTCTCTACTGATGATACGTTAAAAATTTTATATCTTACTTTAGTGCGGTCCAAGTTGGAATACGGTTCCATAATTTGGAATCCTTTTTATACTAATGCATCTCATAAATTAGAAATGGTCCAGAGTAAATTTTTAACGTTTGTATCGTTTAAACTTGGAAGATTACGGTGTGAATTTAGTCACTCAGAAATGTTGAATTCGTTAAAATTACAAACTTTGCATTATAGGAGAATAATGCTTGATTTATGCTTTGCATTCAAATTAATAAATGGACATATTGATTGTCCTTAGGGTCATTCCATGCTATTTCAACAAAAGGTTGTGCTGCACCATTTTAATTTTTTTTTATATTTTGCACAGATATTTATACATGTTTCTGGAGTTCAAAACTAATTTAAGAAAAATAAAAATTCTTTCCATGTGGCAGCAATGTCCCCGGATGGAGCATGAAACATGTACATTTTTGTAAATGCAAGCGTTTGCGCAAAGTGGCATAACTTTCTTTCCAATTGTGCAAATTTAAAAATTTTAAAAACTCTTAACTCAGATTAAAGTGCCGAAGAGTTTAGTGTAATTTTCATTCATTATTTGTTTTATTTTTTCAAATATAATGGCCGTCAAAGTTTAGCATTGAGATTTGCATTTTTTTCATTTTTCGGCCTTGCTTTGGACTGAGAAGGGGGCAATACACTCAAACCAAAATTAGTTTCCAAGTACAACGGTAATAATAGATTTTATCTGAGGCAAAAAATCTAAAGTGTTTTAAACCCTTCTAATTTTTTTTCGCTGGAGAAAATTGGCATTTTCAAGAAAATCCGTATTTTTCTAAAGCTGTATCTCCAGTGGGGTACATAGTAAAAATCTGAAATTTATACTATCAATGCTTCTATCCGGGAGCAACACCATTACAAAATTTGGTAACTTTGTTTTGCCTAGTAATAAAAATATTTAAGTTCAAATTTGTAATAATTTTTATGCAATCGGATTAAAAATTGAACTTTAAATATTAGAAGCCCATACTAAAATGGAACTCACCAGTACTAGCAGTGATTATAATACACTTGTGAATATTATAATCTCTGGTACTAGGCATTAAAGTACTTACCAAGGGTTTCCGTACAACGAGGTGATTGGCGACTCATTAATGCAAATCATCGTCCTGGTGATGAAATTTAAAAAAAAGGTACCATGGATCCTGAATAGAAACTTATTATTATTATTCAAAATGATTAAAGAATCAAATTGAATAAAACCATAAAAGTCATTAGACAATTGTCTTAAATTTGCGGCTGTTGGGAGTCAAGCTGCTGATTACGTTCTAGAATTTCTGTGTTAATCATTTTATTACAATTCTGTTAATCCTTTTATTACTATTGAATTTAATTTAAACTATAATATTAATGAAAGGGCACTTTAGTGCTGAGGTAAATGTATTTTTTATGCAATCGAAAATACTCTATTTTCAGATTTAAAATTGTAATTACTTACGTTTTTCATCTAAAGATGTTCTAGCGTTTCAGTGGTAGAACTTGCAGATGTAATTATAGGTTATGTTGATATTTGTTTAACGCAAGATCAGTAAATTCTTAAGGTTGGATTAGCATCGCGCGCATGGTTTAAACAATCACAGAAATTCTAGAACGTAATCAGCAGCTTGACTCCGGACAGCCGCAAATTTAAAACAATTGTCTAATAAATTTTACGGCTTTATTCAATTTTATTCTTTAATCATTTTGAATAATAATACGTCTATATTTAGGGTCCACGGTACCTTTTTAAATTTCATCACCAGGACTATGACGCATTAATGAGTCGCCAATCATATCGTTGTACGGAAACCCTTGGTAGGTATTTTAATGCCTAGTACCAGTGATTATAATATTTACAAGTGTATTATAATCACTGCTAGTACTGGTGAGTTCCATTTTAGTGTCGGCTTCTAATATTTAAAGTTCGATTTTTACTCCGATTGCATAAAAATTGTTACAAATTTGAACATAAATATTTTTGTTACTAGGCAAAACAAAGCTACCAAATTTTATAATGGTGTTGCTCCCGGATAGAATCATTGGTAGTATAAATTTCAGATTTTTACTATGTACCCCACTGGAGATACAGCTTTAGACAAATACGGATTTTGTTGAAAATGTCTAATTTCACCAGCAAAAAAAATTAGAAGGGTTTAAAACACTTCAGATTTTTTGCCACAGGTAAAATCTATTGTTACCATTCTACTTGCAAACTGAATTTGGTTTGATTATATTGCCCCCTTCCCAGTCGAAAACAGGATCGAATAATGAAAAAAATGCAAATCTTGATGGTAAATTTGAGGGCCAATAAATTTGAAAAACATATCAAATTATGAAAGAAAATTAAACCAAAATATTCACCACTTTAATCTGCGTTAGGAGATTTTCTAATTTTTAAATTTGCTCAATTCGAAAAATTGTTATACCACTTTGCGCAAATGCTTGTAATCGCAATAATGTACATGTTTCAAGCTCCATCTGGGAACATATCTGCCACGCGGCAACATTTTATTTTTTTCTAAAATTAGTTTTGTACTCTAGATACATGTATAAATATCTGTGCAAAATATAAAACAAAATAAAAATGGTGCAGCACAACCTTTTGTTGAAATAGCATGGAATGACCCCTTACTTACTCTCTGCAATGAATTTTAATTTTTCATTGAGTATGAAAACTCGTTCAACATTTATTTTTCGTGTGCCTCTTCATACTACTAATTATGGATCTAATAACCCGATTAGTAGGATGATGAGGTTATGTAATGATTTGGGTTCAAACCCTAATTTTCAAATTTTTCATTCATCGTTCAATGTATTTAAAAGGAGTCTAATGCGTATTGATTTGTCTCTTTGTACTTAAATTTATTTTTATTTTTATTTTCTTTGTGTTTTTTAATTTCTGTTCATTAATTAGTTACTCCACTTAGGTTAGTACAGTGTATATATATATATCTATGTTTATTATGTATAGGTTAGTATTTTGTGTATATATTTTTGTATATTAGTTATAATTGGTTGTGGTCACCCATTTGAATTTCGTTTTGATTTTGTGTTCATTTTAGTTTTTATTTTATTTTATTTTTAAGCATTTTCGTAAATTTGTTTTGTAATTTGTAAAAAAGGTGTTATCCGTTTAAATGAATAAATAAATAAACTCATGCCGAAATGCTTTAGCAACCCTTATACACTATACAGGGTGCCCGTTTTTTGAGCGGCACCATGGGGATTTCAGTTATCTTAAGAGATACGAGGTTGGTTAAATTAGGGAAAAGTTGTGTATTATAACGTTGATTCATAATCTGTTGAGAAATTTGAGTTACCTTTTTTTGTTTTCAAAAAATCGCGAAAAAATAAAAACAAATCAATTTTCATTTTTACTTTTTTATTCGAAAACTATTACTATTGCGCATTTTGCACTAAGACAATATTAGAGCACTTTTTAATGAAGAATCTAAATATGTTATTGGATTTATTGTAGCTTTCAAGATGGCGGGGAAACGATAGACAACTTTTGTTTTTCTTATGGCCGCCATATTGGATTTCGACATTTTCTAATGCAAGATTTTTTTCTGTTTACGATGATATATCACACATTATGTTTTGATTTTACATTTGAGCCAAAATTTTAAATTTATTATTTTTGTAAAGAGTGCCATGTAAACAAAATCAACACTTTTGTTCAAAACAAAATGTGACAGTTCCATTTAAACTTCATTCTTGAAATTTACTTTACTGGTAACTTTATCGTAAAAATAAAATTTTCAAGTGAAGAATAACGCGATATGTTACAAATTTATTACAATTCCCATAAAAATGTCTCAATGGAGGTGTATCTTCAGAAATATCCGAGAAATTTATCCTCACTGGATTACTTTTTATGGGGAACTTTGAAAAATAAGATTTATTAAAGCGTTCCAGCCAATATTAATGAATTGCGTAGAAGTATCGTTGATTCTATAAATAATATTAGAAGAAGAGATATTTGTAGGGCAATTTATAATTTAAGAAAAAACGCAGAATTGTGTTTGGAAGTGGAATGTGAATGTGAATAATTTGAACACTTATTGTAGCATTATGTTTTCTAGTAGTTTTAAATGTTGTAATAAATTCCTGAGATTGTTATTCGTTTACAAATTGTATTTTTTATGTAAACCCAACCTTACCCAAACAGAAATGTTGATAAATGAATGCATATTCCCTTGCTTGATTATAGATCAACTAAATAATAAAATAAAATGCCACAGTTTGTTTTATAGGTTTTGTAATACTCATTGTTGTAGAAAAGTGTGATATTTGCATGGCACTCTTTACAAAAATAATACATTTCAAATTTTGGCATAAATGTAAAATTAAAACATAATGTGTGATATATCATCGTAAACAGAAAAAAATCTTGCATTAGAAAATGTAAAAATCCAATATGGCGCCCATAAGAAAAACAAAATTTGTCTATTGTTTCTCCGCCATCTTGAAAGCTACAATAAATCTAATAACATATTTAGATCCTCCATTAAAAAGTGCTCTAATAATGTCTCAGTGCAAAATGCATAATAGTAATAGTTTTCGAATAAAAATTAAAAATGAAAATTGAAATTTTTTATTTTTTCGCGATTTTTTTAAAACAAAAAAAGTAACTCAAATTTCTCAACAGATTATTAATCAACGTTATAATACACAACTTTGCCCTAATTTAACCGACCTTGTATCTCTTAAGATAACTGAAATCCCCATGGTGCCGCTCGAAAACCGTGCACCCTGTATACTATTGGTTACCACGGGTAAAATTTAGGTGGCGCCACTGACACACACATTGCTCTTTCGAAATGCTCATCGGTTTTTTTTTTTAGTCGGTACGAACGAAACCCAGAGGGCGCAGCAGTCAAAATTGTAGCATTATATTTTTTAAACATAATTTTAACGCGGCAATTAGGGTTCAGCTGAATGGATAAGAACCGTGCGTAATGCGATAATGTAGACATGTACTTACAGCAATGTGAGCGGCGTTTTGTTCGATCAGATCGCTCAGCTTGTATAAAATTCGCCCCCGCTGCGAAGGGTCCATCAGTCTCCAGGGGGACCCCAGTTTGAAGGCATCGTGGGCGGCGTCGATGGCGGCTTCGACATCCTCTTTCCCTCCCTTCTGCACGTCGGCGATCGGTTTTCCGGTGGCCGGATTGACGGTCTTGAAAGTTTCGCCGGACTTTGATTTGTGCCACTCGTTGTTGTAGAAAATCTAAACGTAAAATATGTGCGTCTGATTTATGCAGGTAAACGGTTCAAAAAGCAATTTTGTTAGTATCACACATTATTGAATCTTCAGTTTTGTAGTTTTAGTTATCGCACGGTAGCAATCAAGTAATTTGTTCCTTAAATAATTCAATATGTTTAAGCCTTCACAATTACTTATTGAATTATATTGTTTTATACACAATGTCCCATTTTCGGTTGCCACCCCAACTATTCCTGTCAGAAGACAGGATTCAAACCTTAGTAAATAAATAAAAAATGGTGATGTGGCCATCATGTTACTTGTTTGACTTGATGGTATCATAGCCATTTATATTTACATTTTCATTGTTTATTTTCAATTGAAATCCTATTTTAAATGTACTTCGAGCGTTGTGTAAACTCGGATGAAACTGACGTTTAAAACGTCAAAATTATGTAAGATGGAAAAATTATACTTCAAATTCAAAAACTCAGTTTACTCAAAAACTAACGCGATTTCGAAAAAAACTTATTCTTTAGAAGTTGTTCATTTTGGCATTCTCTACAATTATTGTTCACATAAATTTGCTGTAACTATTATCGTTTCATAATTATAAACCAAAAATTAAAAGAAAATTAATAATTTTTTTTCTCGAATAGCAATGATTTTATAAAAAATATTTTCAAGCAAAAGATTTTCATTTCTTTGTTGTCTTTAATGTTTGTTTAAATGTTTTTGTGATATTTTTCATATTTAAGAAAATATTGGCAAAAAACAAAAAACAGTTAAGGTAAACACCCACTTCCGGTGTACGAAATTTTACCAAAAGCTTTTCAGTTCTTCAGATTATCAAATAAAACTTATGTTCAAAGTTTCATATTAATTGCTCTATTAGTTTTTGAGATACAGCGCACACAGACAGACACATTTTTTTTCAGAAATTGTTGAAGTGGTATCTAGGGACCCCAAAACGGATATTTTTTGAAAAAAAAATCACGATCACAATACTTTCTCGTACTTCGTAATGGAGAAAGTAAAAACAGCAAATGGAGATATTTTAAAATTTAATATTTATTATGCAGTCGACATGTTTAATTGTTAACGTCGACCGTAACATATGTTGTGGTCGTTTACTATTTTTTTGCTCACATAAGTTTGAAAACAATGTAATCTGAATAATTTCGAAGGCGTTTAAAACCTGTAATTGGATACAAAATATTTCGCCCATATCAGCACAATTAGTGGTTACTGAGGTCAACGCTTAATCAGCACAATGTGAGTGTGTAATCTGTTTCAAGAATTCACTTAAACTTTTTAAAACAATTGTTTTGTTTACGCTACGAGATTCTTTTTACGTCGCTTTTTTATTTTGACATTAGTTGTTATACATCGTTGAAATTGCACAATTGAACCGAGTAACTTTTTTATTAAACTTTTTATTCGCATCTTTAGTAACTATTGAGATATTTGATTTTTTTAGAAAATCGCGTAAACATACCCATTCAATTTTACGTTATTTAGAACACCCTGTATGTTTGGCTACTTTTTGTCTCATGCAATTTTAATTGTTGGCTTACATATAATTTGTCCTAATGGAATTTTACTCCCAAACATATAAAAAATAACGTTACTGTGGGTGTAGGCAGTGGCGTAGCGTATGGGGAACCAAGTTTGCCGGTCTAATTTGATTAAGAGTTATTGAAGATATAACAAACACGTATATTGCAGTGACGATTCGCGGGTTTTTTTCTGGTACGGCCGAGGAACAAGAGGTGGTAATATAGATAGGTGCGGTCTCTGCAACTGACCCTACCTATCTGTATTGCCACCTCTTGCTCCTCGGCCGTACCAGAAAAAACCCCGCGAACCGTCACTGGTATACACCAGTGGTTCCCAAACCATTTTGTCCCACCGCCCCCTTTCCAGAAAAAATATTACTTAGCGCCCCCTATTTTCGTCAGCAGTAATCTTAAATCACCAAGATTGACTAATTGCAATTCGTTTCTTTTTTTTTGTTAATAAATTGATTACCGCACCGAACCCACGTTCCACTAAATCTTCTCTTCTTTCTTTTGTACTATCACCACCCCCTTACACTTATTCATCGCCTCCCAAATTCATCTGTGGCCCCCCTGAATCGCTGCAGCGCCCACCAGGTGGCGGTGGAATCACTGATAATATACACTTTTTAGTAGGCACCGGCGTCCGAGAGAAAATTTCCACCTCCGCCCAGCAACTCACGCTACGCCACCGGGTTTAGAAAACATCAAGTCACGGCTCGCGGATTTTTTCTTTTTGGTACGACCGAGGTAGTAATACAGATCTCTTCAACCGACCCTACCTATCTGTATTGCCACCCTTGCTACCCAAAAAAAAAAACGCGAGCCGTGGTTTCGGTCAAACTCCAATCAATTTAAATAAAAAAAAAAAACAACGTCAGATACAGACGTAAGGAATTGAATAATTGTAGGGCAATAAAAACCAGTTCACTTTCTACTAAGCATCTAAGGAGGACCACAAACACCAAATAAAGCGTATGACGTGCGTTTCCCACTTCACGGAGACCCAATTATATAATTTATCTCAAAAAACATATCAATTATAAAGTAAACAAAGATAACACAATAATCAACATGTTGCTGTACAATAATGCAAATATTGTCCGGGAGGATTAACTGGGCCGAATATTTATAATTTCGTGTTGACACAACGAAAAGTAAAGTACTTACCCCGCTGTACAAGATTTCCGGTTCGGTTTTAGGTGCCGGTGTTGAATATGCGCATCTTTGCACCTTGTAGGCGGTACGTAGGAAGCGCAGCATGGTTGAGTGACCGTCGATACGGGAAATTTCAAATGCGATGCGAGATGCGAGGTTCTCGGGAATTATACGTCAGCGTCAAGGTCGATTAAGACGGTGCGAGCCGATTGGTCGAAAGTGCGGTATTTTTGGAATGCGCTGTTTAGAATGGGCCTCGCGTCGAAAGAAGTAAAGGAGATGGATAGGGTTACCACCAACTGTCAAAATTAAGTGATGTGTGCACCATAGGTATTTATGTAATTCAATTAATTAAAAAGGTCGTGACTGAATGGCGAATAGCTAAGTCAACACAAAAAAAACCATTTGTCACAAAATCGTTTTAATTCACGTGTCAGATTTTAACAAACAAAACTGAAAAGAAACGAAATCTCAAATACTTATGGTTTTGTTTATTTGCACGAGCTCACCGTTTCATAGTATTTATTGGTGTTATTCAGCGGTGACGATTCGCGGGGTACTAAAAAAAACCGCGAACCGTTATTCAGAGACCAGATTTTGCTTTGACTATAGGTATACTAATAGACTGCTATTCCCCCTCCATATGAATACTTTCTGCACTCATTGTATTACCTTTAGGTGAACACGTTCAGGAGTTATTTAGTTTAAAAAAATCTCCATAAGAAATTTAAAAATAAACAATAATTTTCGAACATCAACAAACCTTACTTGATTGTTTATTATTAAACGAATAATTCCCCATAAATTAACGTTTGAATCATTAAAGTGAATTCAACCATTAAATAATTGCGACGGCAGTATTTATTATTTCAGGATTTTCACAGCATGTTTATTTAAAAATATCAAATAATTATAAGTTTAGTGATGATTTAACGTTCCAATTATCAAAATTGTCCCTCAGAATTACGATCTAAAAGCTTAGAAAGCAAAACATATTAAATTCGCATTTTTGCGCGTTTTCGCCATCTACCGGACGATAGATGAACTGCTAAGTGCGTTTTTACGGCAGCGCCAAAATGCTCGAACTTTATACTTATAATTTAAGTGTTAAAATTCAGCAATGCGCCACACATGAAAGGATAGACGATTTAATTCTAAATCGAATGATGTATAAAATAGCTAAGGAAATTTAGCGGTTTTCTTGTAATTTGCGAATGAAAATTAAGCACGACCCCTTTACCGACAATTACAGTTCCCTATAACTTAAAAATTTAATCAAGAACAATTTTCAATATTGTTCAATCAAATACGGGTCCCAATACTTATTACTTATTAATTATTTCACTTTTGATTTTGTTAATGCCTTACTTCATGAGAAATCCTAATCTTCATATAGGTTGCCCTCTGTTATTGTATGGATGAAATAGTGAATCATTTGTAGATTTAATATTTGTTTTAATGTTTTAAAAATATTTAAAAACTTAAGAAGAATCTTATCTCAGAATGGTAGAATGAGTTTACTTGTAAATATTCAAAAATTTAAATCAAAAAACAATGGTAAATAGACGTCTTATTTCAGGCAACCCAATATACAGTAAACTGAATTACCGGGTAAATTTTCGTTTGCAAATAACTGAAAACCGCAAAGTTTCCTGAGCCATTTTACAGATAATTCGATTTAGAATGATATGCTTTATTATTTGATGTACAGCTCATTGCTGGATTTTTACATTTTGACTATAGTTCGAGGCTTTTGGCTTAATAGTTTACACCTTGTCCGACAGATGGCACAGTAATGACCAGAATTATATAAATGTTTTACATTTTTAATTGATTTGTTGATTTCAATCGTCATTAAAACGTTTAATTATATTTTAAATTTATTTAGTTGAAGGTGTCATTAAAATTAAAAAATAATAAATGTTGGTGTGTCAATTATGCCAGTATTGGGTTAAATAAATTATTAATAATTCCCTCACCTAAGATTTGATATTTGAGTTTAGTTTAATCCTTTAAAATTGGTAGTTTTTAGTATTAATATGTTAATTGCAGTTA
The DNA here is from genome assembly GCA_910593695.2 of Ocypus olens. Taxonomy (NCBI): domain Eukaryota; kingdom Metazoa; phylum Arthropoda; class Insecta; order Coleoptera; family Staphylinidae; genus Ocypus; species Ocypus olens. The sequence goes on from OU343051.1 coordinate 59,931,697, forward strand.
CCGGTATATTGGGTTGCCTGTTTTAGGCGTTTATTTTAAACTATTGTTTCTGCAGTTTAATTATTCAAATATTTATTCTTTACAAGTAAATTCATTCTACGTCAACATTCTTCTTAAGTTTTTAAACAGGCTTTTATTATTAAATCAAATATTAAATCCAATAATGGTTTAGTAGTTTATCCCCACGATAACAGAGGGTACACCGGTATGGAGATTAGTATTTCTCATATTGTAATGCATTAACAAAATAAAAAGTTGGACGATTAATAAGTAACAAGAATAGGGACCCGTATTTGATTGAAGAATATTCCAAATTGTTCCTTATTTAGTATTTAGGTTACAGTGAACTGTAAATGTCGGTAAGTGTGTCGTGCTTAATTTTTATTCGCAAATTACGGGTAAACCGCTTAATTTCCTCAGCTATTTTATACATCATTCGATTCAGAATTAAATCGTCTATCGTTTTATGTATGGCGCATTGTTGAATTTTAACACTTTGATTATAAGTATAAAGTTCGAGCATTTTGGCGCTGCCGTAAAAACGCACTTAGCAGTTCATCTATCGTCCGTTAGATGGCGAAAAGGCGCAGAAATACGAATTTAAATTGATTTTTAAATAAATTTGAGATCTCTTGTTGCAGAAGTGTTAAATACATTAGATAAAGACGAAACCGTTGCTTGAAGACACACATAAAGCGACGCTAGCAGCCCATTAGTATATAGTCAAAGCCATTACCTAAATTAATTGGTCATTTTTTTAAATGTTGGCTATAACTTTGCTAGGTACTACAAAGACCATACACCTCTAAATAATATTAGTCTTTAGTGGCAACACCATCCCGGACTACCCTGTACCATAGCAATCCTGACGAAACTAGGAATAAGAAATGCTCATTTTTAAATTTAAATCCATTTATTATCTCAATCTTCCGGGTACAAATATTTACAAAACAGAAACCAAACCCCCAACAGTCTCCATTCCTCCCGCTTGCATCGCGTTCCATCAGCACAGCTCGTCGTACTTTTTGAATTATATCCATTTCTCCTTGCAACGAGGTTCCACTCTCCCTTTCATCATCCGCAGTTACAAGCAATATCATAAGGGTACTAAAAATGAAACACATTAGAATCGAATATCACAGGACGCACAACGAGTATTATGGTATCACATTGAAACGAAATAAATAACAGTGGAGACAACAACACACGCAAAGGACAGCAGATACAAGAGATCCAACTAAACCCAAGAACGGATGCTCCTCAATCCTCCCCCTAATATCATCAAATAAACATTATCTAAGTAAAGATAGAACATTGTACAACTTACCCTGAAAACCACCTGAAGAACGCACAACAAGAAAACCTACAACGTGCGAGCCGCAAAGAAACGGGTCGAGCCCCCCCATTAGAGATAAATGAGGAGCGGAGAACAAGAGCCGAGGAGATTGTGGTCGGTATATTTAGTGATCAGCACACACATATATAATTTTTACATCACACTAAACCTATGATAAAAATTAAAATTAAGACATGAAATGAACGTAAGGGAGTACTCAAAACACAATAATAATATTCATTAAAAATAACATAACGAATGTGTCGGGTCTGGTTTTCTACCTGAAACTCATAATTATATAAAAATAATATTTTCTTAAATCTATAAAAATAAGAAGGTTGTCGGGGAAGTTTAAATTAAACGAACATCGATTGTACGACCATCAATCCTAGCACGATCCATATTTTCTGTAAAGTACATTAAGGAAAAATTCATGTTAATATGCGAGACGAGTCCAAGCTCCCATCTTTTTTTTAAGGTTGATGCTGAAGAACAATTTATTAGTACTTTGTTTACAGTACTCACCAAAATAAACAAAACTACTGATTTTGTAAAAACCATTCGTTTAGGAGTTAGTAATTTCAATAGAGATTTTGGATGCAATAACAAGTTGTAGTCTTAAAATTGTAAAAGACGAAAAGTATCGTATTATAAAGTGTTAATTCCTTCAGCAGTCATTAATTTTTTTGTTATGTAGAACCGAACATATTCCCAAAAAATACTTTGAAACTCAAAAATACGGCTACAAGACCAGAGGCAGACGACGTAGCGAATTCATATTTTACAAAATATTCTCGCCAAGATTTGTTCATTATTTAAAACAAAAATATCGGATTATTCGCAACAGTTACTGGCAGGAAAAATGGATGGTTACGACCCCACAAAAATTAATTAACAGCAAGAACACCCACGAATTCATAAGTATAATAATAATAAATGAACTATTTTGTAAATCAAAGGAAGGGCCCTCAAATATCCTCTTAAATTGTTATATTTTCAGAAATTTAGGGTTTGTCAACAGCAAACCTGAATTTGCCAAAAAAGCGTAAACAACAAACTCCCAAATGAATGTTTATTATTATACATGTTTTGTTCATTTTGATGGATACCACCATTTTTACATGTACGAATGAAGATCATCACATACTCGCAATTGACAAGGATGTGAAGTAAATCGGTGAACAAAGAAGAAAACTTTAATGCGCAAAGGATACTTATAGCACGTTCGGCTTCCCACTCAGAGTGGAAGGTAACAACAATGCCTCCTGAACCATGCTCTTCCACATGCTCGACAGTCCCGAATTCCTGGCACTTATCGTTCAACATTTTGTAGCTCGCGGTGGGAGGCAGCTGCAAAAATCCCTGTGGTGAACCGAAACGGCCTACACTTAAACAATAATAAGACTTACGTTGGCGATCAAGATCTTCTTAGAGAAATTCTGCTTCATGTTCGAGCCGCCGCCGCCGCCTCGCATCTGTCCCCCGTTGTTCATGCTGCTGTACATGTTTGTGTTGTTGGAGGCGGAACGGCTGTCCCTGTCGCTGCCTCCGAAATTAAACCCCGGTTTCGAATCGTACGACGAATAGTTCCTGTTGCCCATGTTTCCCATGTTCGAACTGTTGCCGGAGTTATTGAATCCGGAGTTTTGATTGGACATGAAATTCGATTGACTGTCGGACCGATTGAAATTGCTCGACTGATTATTCAAGTTGGTCGTTGACGCTGCTAGTGCAGCCAAAGAAGGAGTGTTCTGAACGAGATTGGCGGCCAGGCTCAAATCGCTATTTCCGAGGCCGCCGGCGAGCAGATTACTAGACAATCCCCCGACTCCTGCCAAGTTCGCTGCTTGGAGGACAGCGGACGTCGAGCTCAAGTTACCCAAATTACCGACGTTCAAATTACTCAAAGCGTTCGCCGCGTTCACGCCCAATTGCAAATTGGGAACGGCTCCCAATATACCCGGCCCACTGTTGGAATTCTGCTGATTGCCATTGTTCGCGAGGGAAGGTAGATTCCTAGAGACGTCACGAAGAGGCTCGCCATTCGTTCCCAGACCAGGACCGATGGACTTCAGACCCTCCGGCATCTTGTCCCTCTCGCCGCCGCGGTCCATGCGGACGGTCATTATGCGATCGTACAACGGTTGATTGTGGAACATAGAAATAGCTTGAACAGACTCGACCGGATGATCAAACTCGATTACAGCGAAACCCCGACTCTGACCGTCCTTGCCCAGAGGCATCTCAACATAGTGCACTTTTCCCGCCATCCTAAACACCTCTTTCAGCTTCTTCTTATCAACCTTATATTCCAACTGTAAGACAAACCTGTTACAGAATTTATTCGACAACCACGTACAACTAAAATTCTAAACTTTAAATTTTTCGGAATTTAAAAAAAAACTAAAATTTATAAAAAAATACCACCTACCGCAGCGGAGTGCAGTAGCTGTACGACCAAGTTTCAACCAATTTAATTCTTAGAAGATTCACCAGCAACACACCAATCTTATTGCCAGAACAAAACGTGATACGTACATCAAACAATCCGTGTTTAAAAAAAAAACAACACAAGACGGAATCGTGGAGCAACAAAATATAAAAAATTTAAAAAATGATACTTACATTTGCCACAAACACGCGCGTATTGAGGGGTGTGTTTATTCCCAGTTCTTCCAAAAACGCAGGGCTCAGTCCGTAAGTATTATTACACCACCCTTTGTCGAGCATCGACGGCGGTCCCATATTTTGATTATTTCCGTGAGACATGGACATGTTATCGAATCCTCCTCCTCCTCCCCCACGTCTATCATCCCTCCTGTTATCCCTGTTATCGTCCCTGTTCTCCCTCCGCTTTCCGCCGATCAGGTTTCCAAATTTATCGCGGGAATTACCGAAATCTTCCTTGATGACGATCTTGCGGCCCTTCAGCTCGAACCTGTGCATGCTCTCCAGGCACTTCTTGACCGAGTTCGGGTCCGAGAATTCCACGATGCCGCACCCCCTGGGCTTGTCGTTCTCGTCGACGAAGAGCTCCACGAAGGCGACCTCTCCGACCTGGCTCCTGAACAGGTCCTTCAGGTCCTGCCAGCGGTACTCGTAGGGAATGTTCGACACGTAGACGCGGCAGTTGGAGGACTTCATGCCGCCGCGGTCCTTCCCGCGGTCCATGCTGCGGTCGCGGGAAGTGTCCGAGAAGCGGGTGGGACGATCGCGCCTGGTGCGTTCGCGGTCTCTGGATCTGTCCCTTTCTTCTTTGTCCATCATATTCTATATTTGGAAATAATGTCAGTTAATACGAAGAAAGGATATTATAATGAGTAAGAGGTTTAGTAATATTTTTTGAAAATATTATTTAATCCCATGCCTCTCTACCATTTTTGGTATAAGGCTAAATATGAAAATAATCTATGCATTAAATCACCGCTGTCCAACTCTTGGCCAGCGGGCCATTTCTTCTTTAGCAAATATTTTGCGGGCCGAAAAGGATAGGTAAATAATGTCCATATAAATATTTGTTGTGGCAACTCTAATTATATTTTCAAGAGTGGAGTCTTTCAAGCTGTTTCTAAATTTTGATTTTATATATTTCATGTCAGAGAACGCAAGCTCGCAGATATATGTACTTCCGAACATAATAATGATTTGAAGTCCAAAATTTCTCATTTTTGGATACACTTGTATTTCTTGTATACACTTGTATTCCAGTTGCTCCACTAGATGCAATGAATGGGTCAGTCAAAATTTGATGTACAGTTTACTATAACTCGCGGGCCGTAAAAAAAAAAAAGCTTCGCGGGCCGCCAGTTGGACAGCGCTGCATTAAATCATACTTTTATATTTAATGCATGGTTATTATTATGATAATCAGATATATTGTGAGGTCAAAACATTGAAAATAGTTGGCAGCCCTTAAAACATAACCTAATTAACAGAAATTCAGTGGCGTCGCTAAGAGAGGGAGTTTTGGTATGAAAAATCCTGAAATTTAAATAAAACAGCTAGATTATGAATCCTAAATGTATTATTCATAATTAAAAATAACTGCTAATGTTTAAAATAGGCCAAATCGGCAGATAAACACACAAAACAATTCTTAAAACAAGCAGCCTTAAAAAAAATCAAAATTAACAAAATATACACTGCATTGCATTGTGGGAATGCCAGGCAGCCAATATAATTTTACTTGAATTATTATTGGGATAATTCAAGTAAAATTATATTGGCTGTCTGGAACTCTCCAGTGTTGCCAAGCCAGAGGAAAATCCGCTGGATCTGACGGATTTTTAATCCAAATTGCAGAATAATTTTTTTCGTCAACCGCCGTGAAAGTGACGACTTTCCGACTTGACACCATTAATCGAAAATTGATAATTCCAGTACACCGAGAGGTTGCTAGGCTACGATGAAATAACAACCCAGGAAAATTTTTGTCGGACAGTAGATGTAGCGATTGACGAAAATAATTTTTGTTCTAGCGGCCAACAGAATTATGTTGGATTATTGAGAAAACTGGCACAATTCTGGCGGCACGAAGCCGGAGCCAGAGTTGGAATAAAAAAAATTAAAGAATCGGAGTCGGAGCCTCTACATTTTTGTCACGACTCACACCACTGGTTTTATTGTTAATATAGTTAATTATTCCAGAAACATGATGTATTTATTTATTTCGTTCGTTATTTATATTCAATTTTCTGGAGGAATTCAAGCGGAATTAGGTTGGCTTTCTGGCAGAAAAGTTAAGTGACCAGTTGGCAACACTGCGCTGCACTGGGGGAAGTCGTAACAGCCAATATAATTTTACTAGAATTTTTGTAGGGATAATTCAAGCAAAATTATATTGGCTGTCTGGAACTCTCCAATGCAGTACAGGACGGCAAATCTAAGTTGGCCAGACGCGCAGAGAGCAAGCGAAAGCTCTCTCTCTACAGCCGGCTGAGTACAGTCTCTGTAATAAGCAAGCACATATTCTTCGCGTGCGCTATTCATTTACAACTCTATCGGGCGCTCTCCTCCACATAATTGAATGTACCAGGCGCGCGAACTCTTCACGAAATCTATCGAGAGCGCTCTTCGAAGGTTCCGCCCACAATTTTGCCACTGCGCAATGGCAAGTTACGTTTGTCGTACTGTACATTTTGTTAACTTTGACATCTTGTGATTTTTAAGGTTACGTGTTTTCATCTGCCGATTTTACCTATTTTAAACATCAGCAGATATTTCTAGAACTGATCATCACGATTAACAATACATTTAGGATTCAAAACTACCTGTATTATTTAAATTTCAGGGTTTTCCCTAGCCGAAAATCCCCATTGTTAGCGACGCCACTGATTTAGTTAGGTTATGTTTTAAGGGCTGCCAACCATTTTCGACGTTTTGATCTCACGGTATTACTTAATCCTATGCCTTTCTACCATTTTTGGTTGTAAGGCTATGAGAATAACCATCAATTAAATCATACTTTCATATGTAATGCAATTATGATAATCATGTATACAACGAAAAATCAAATTTTTCATTCAAGATCAACAAAACAAACCAAAAGACCGCATTTTTTTTAATTACGCCACTTGTTTTCGCAAACACCTGAGAATACACCGGCGAAGCCGCCGCCATTCTGTGTGATCGTTAATGGCGTCGCAAAGGAGGCACAAGTCTTTCACGGATTTTCCGCACCTCTTAATCAAACTACCACTTTGCCGATTAGTCTGCTGTAATAATAACCCTAACAAGTACACGACCTCGTACTCTTTGCATCCTTTAAATCAACGACGCTATGACGGCAAGGAAACAAACACCACCGCCATTTTACCATCACGAAAAAAAAACGCGGTATAATATTGCAAAACCGTAGAATGCACGCAGATCAACAGAATTTAACGAATGAATTGAACCAAGACGGTAATTTTTAACACAAAGCCGTAACGTTTCGGCAAATTGATCGAATGACGCGGACTGACGCTAAGGCGTTTCTCGGGTTTATTCCGGGAAAAAACGGTTTAACTTAATCGGCAATGTGTTGTTTGCGTTACAGGCGCTTAAATGCAGCAATTAAAGAGGTACTTACGTTATTTGCAAGCCGAGTGTGGAGGAGCGAGCGAAACAAAGCAGCAGAATCAATGGTCGGGCGAGAACTAACGGGAAAATGGCGTGGCTGCAACGGCGTCGGTTTCGGGACGATTCACACGCGACCAAAAAAATATTTCATAGTTAATTTTTTACAGGCAGCTATTTTATTTATTAGTGTTTCTAAACACTGCTCATATACATGATGAATGCGTTTGGTACATTTTTCCTGCTATTTAATTAGTTTTAACGCGGGTATTTTAATGGGAATGATTTGATCGTGTGGTGTGCTGTAAAACGGGTTTTGCAATGCCACCAACTTAAATTGGTCGCGTTTCCAACTGCGGCATGAGAAATTTTACCAATGATGCGATTCAAACTCGAATCATCAATACACTACGATATATTAATTGCTGAGGCTGTTATTTATTGAAAATTCATATCATGCCTTGGGCACTCTATACGAATTAAATTGTTCGCGTTGGAGCTGCACACTAGAAACATCGGATGGCGCAACTATCGCCATGCAGACTCGAATTTGTTACGGCAAATGGCGCTAGATGGTGCAACCTGCTAATACAATTTGAAAATTGTTCGTAAATCACCAAACGATAATCAGCGAGGACTGAGATTGATTTCTATACGAATTAAATTGTTCGCGTTGGAGATTCACACTAGAAACATCGGATGGCGCAAGTATCGCCATGCTGACTAGAATTTGTCACGGCAAATGGCGCTAGATGGTGCACCTGCTAATACAATTTGAAAATTGTCCGTAAATCATTCAACACCAAGCGATAATCAGCGAAGACTGAGATTGATTTATAATTTATTCTTAGGCATGCAGGCTGTAAACAGACCTGATTTATAGGAGAAAGAAAAAAAACATCAATGAACTATTATTATTCACTAACCATAATAATTTCTCTTTAATCTCAGTACTCCTATATTGTGAAATCGCGCAGAGGTGACAGTGACTCATGCTTTTTCGATCTAATAATCGCGTTTGGATAAATATCTATACTCGTTCATGCTTAAGAAAAACGAAATGAAATACGAAACGTATGTCGATATGTAAATTCAAGGGCTAAGTACAACATATGTCTTTTCTCATTCTATCTATTCTAACCTCAACATTTACGTTTTGACCGTCTCCGATTTCGATTTAGTTAAGAGCAGAATTGATTGTATCCATTTCATTTATAAAAAGGTTAAATTTAATGACAAATTTCCAGTTGTCTTTACCGATTGCCGAAGTTTCGTCGGGAAAATATTTGCACGCTCGAGAATTTTTAAATTTCCCGCCTAAACTGAATCGAATTATTTAATGGACATACGTTTACTAGAAACTTAATTCAGGCAACATGGAGCGATGAGTCACTGTCACCTCTACGCTATTGTACTATATTTGATTTTAAACAAGTACTGTAAAATTTAGAAACCCACCAGCTCTGCAACCCGTTCTACCCGCACCTGCTTTTGAACAACAGCGCCATCTCATGTAGCTAGTGACGAATTAAAAACGCAGCAAATGTTTTTTTACGAGCAGCCGATCTATTTTACATTATCTATGATTCAAATCGCCCAAGTTTTTAATAATAAAATACAAAATTGTAGTTGATGAAATGAGGGGCAGAAAATTAAAGATAGGAATACACACAAAGACATATAATAAAAACAATTTAATTTTAAAACGTCGTGTGTAAACAATGATTTTTAATAATAAATAATACACATCCTCGAATGAAAGATTAGTTGGTAACACAAGCATGTTTTAAGTTATCGTTACGCTATTTTATAAACTACGACTGCACCATGGACTTCAGCTTTTTCTCCAGGTACTGCACCCGGTGCACCAATTTATCTCTAAGTTTGTACTCGTAGTACGGTATATGGAGGATCCTGTAACCTCTGGTTTCGAGCAGTTTCGCGACGAACACGTTCATTCCGGTGGGCTCGACCCGTCCCCTGCACATGTCGTGATATTCTTGGATCATTATCGCAACTCTGAAAATAGTCATTGTGATCAGTAACTTTCAAATATTCAATTGTGCAATTTGCTACAATAAGTGGATTCACAATTACCAGATTTTTGAATTTATACCGTCGAAAATAGTTGACAGCCCTTAAAACATAACCTAACAGAAGTTCAGTAGCGTCACTAAGAATGGGAATTTTGGTATTAAAAACAGGAAAATTTAAATAAGACAGCTAGATTATGAATAATAATAAAAGTTAAATCAAAATCAACACTTAGTTTGTTTTACAAATTTGTTGTTTATTTACTCAACTAGTTTCGCTTGTTACAGCATTTTAAAGAGTAAGATTATGAATCCTGAATGTATTATTAATAGTGATGATCAGTTCTAGAAATAACTGCAAATGTTTAAAATGGGCAAAATCAGCAGATAAAACACTCAAAACTATTTAAAAAAATCATAAGATGTCAAAATTAACAAAATGTACATTGCACTGCATCGGAGAATTCCAGACAGCCAATATAATATTACTAAAATTATAATCAGGATTTTCAGAAAATGTGCTGCCAACTATTTTCGACTTTCTGATCTCACTGTACACTTACTTAATATGTTCGGGTGGATTGTAATTGCTCTTCATTACTGGAGTGCATTTCTTATCTAGCACACATTCTGCATCTGTAACGAAAAGTTTAATTAACCCAGATATGCCTACAGTAGGACGACTATTTTAAAATTCCTCTTAAAATATCGTCAGTGCCATCTATTATTTTTTTATTCTAATAAGTACGTTCAGTGATTATTCATTGACATTTGACAGGAAGCGAAAAATAATCTTAAAATTACATCTAGAATATCGTCAGCGCCATCTATAATTTTTTTTTTCTAATAAGTACATCCAGTGATTATTCATAGACATTTGACAGGAAGACGAATAATAACCTAAATCTTAATTACTAGATTTAGAGAAACATATCATTTACTTTCCTTTAATTCAAATCTTGGGCAAATGGGTTAAGTGAAATAAGCATCAGTGTGAACTACTAGTTCGACACTTTAACGACTTAAATTTGTCAACGAATTTAGTTAAATATTACTGGATATGTTTTGTGTTTATTGAATTTCAAAAAAATATTACCCGTCACATCAACTCGCAACTTACCTATATAAAATCCCATCCCCGTATTAACGTTTGTCGTTATGAACTTATCGGATGGAATTAAGTTCCTCAATGTTTCCAGCACCGAAAAGACGAATTCCTCTTTCTCTTTCGTTCGTGCGAGCCCCAGATTAAATAGTGGCGATTCCGGATCGATTTTGGGGCCGGAGTAAGGCGGTAGGTTGCACGCGGCCGCATTTATATTTAGCAATTTCAGTTTACTGGATACGCTCATCGGATTATCCGCTGGAAAAAATATTCATAAATTAACTTTGAAATGAGATGGATAAACCAATTCATTCAGATATAACACTTCCATTAAAAAAATTATAAAATTAATTTAAAAAAAAAATGTTTCTTCTAATTTTAGATCATACCCTTATGCAGTTTTTAATCCCACTCTGTAGAACTAATAAATTTGCAAAGATGTTAAACTTATTACGATCCCAAAAAAATATTAAGTGATACAGATTCATTTTGGTTTTCGAGCTGAAGAAAATCGTAACTGTAATTGCAGCTGTCACTAGCTGTCAGAATCGATTAAGAAATCATCAGACTGTAATATTTTGCATTAATCATAACCAAACCTCCATTGGTGACAAAATGGCGCCAGTTGAAAGTTAAAGTTTTTAATTTAAAATTGCACAAAATTGGTTTTCGAGCTGAAAAAAATCGTTACTGTCATTGCAGCTGTCACTAGCTGTCAGAATCGATTAAGAAATGATCAGACTGCAATATTTTGCATGAATCATAACCAAACCTCAATTGGAGACAAAATGGCGCCAGTTGAAAGTTAAAGTTTTTAATTTAAAATTGCACAAAATTGGTTTTTGAGCTGAAAAAAATCGTTACTGTCATTGCAGCTGTCACTAGCTGTCAGAATCGATTAAGAAATGATCAGACTGCAATATTTTGCATGAATCATAACCAAACCTCAATTGGAGACAAAATGGCGCCAGTTGAAAGTTAAAGTTTTTAATTTAAAATTGCACAAAATTGGTTTTCGAGCTGAAAAAAATCGTAACTGTAATTGCAGCTGTCACTAGCTGTCAGAATCGATTAAGAAATCATCAGACTGTAATATTTTGCATTAATCATAACCAAACCTCCATTGGTGACAAAATGGCGCCGGTTGAAAGTTAAAGTTTTTAATTTAAAATTGCACAAAATTGGTTTTCGAGCTGAAAAAAATCGTTACTGTCATTGCAGCTGTCACTAGCTGTCAGAATCGATTAAGAAATGATCAGACTGCAATATTTTGCATGAATCATAACCAAACCTCAATTGGAGACAAAATGGCGCCAGTTGAAAGTTAAAGTTTTTAATTCAAAATTGCGCAAAATTGGTTTTCGAGCTGAAAAAAATCGTTACTGTCATTGCAGCTGTCACTAGCTGTCAGAATCGATTAAGAAATGATCAGACTGCAATATTTTGCATGAATCATAACCAAACCTCAATTGGAGACAAAATGGCGCCAGTTGAAAGTTAAAGTTTTTAATTCAAAATTGCGCAAAATTGGTTTTCGAGCTGAAAAAAATCGTTACTGTCATTGCAGCTGTCACTAGCTGTCAGAATGGATTAAGAAATGATCAGACTGCAATATTTTGCATGAATCATAACCAAACCTCAATTGGAGACAAAATGGCGCCAGTTGAAAGTTAAAGTTTTTAATTTAAAATTGCACAAAATTGGTTTTCGAGCTGAAAAAAATCGTTACTGTAATTGCAGCTGTCACTAGCTGTCAGAATCGATTAAGAAATCATCAGACTGTAATATTTTGCATTAATCATAACCAAACCTCCATTGGTGACAAAATGGCGCCGGTTGAAAGTTAAAGTTTTTAATTTAAAATTGCACAAAATTGGTTTTCGAGCTGAAAAAAATCGTTACTGTCATTGCAGCTGTCACTAGCTGTCAGAATCGATTAAGAAATGATCAGACTGCAATATTTTGCATGAATCATAACCAAACCTCAATTGGAGACAAAATGGCGCCAGTTGAAAGTTAAAGTTTTTAATTCAAAATTGCGCAAAATTGGTTTTCGAGCTGAAAAAAATCGTTACTGTCATTGCAGCTGTCACTAGCTGTCAGAATCGATTAAGAAATGATCAGACTGCAATATTTTGCATGAATCATAACCAAACCTCAATTGGAGACAAAATGGCGCCAGTTGAAAGTTAAAGTTTTTAATTCAAAATTGCGCAAAATTGGTTTTCGAGCTGAAAAAAATCGTTACTGTCATTGCAGCTGTCACTAGCTGTCAGAATCGATTAAGAAATGATCAGACTGCAATATTTTGCATGAATCATAACCAAACCTCAATTGGAGACAAAATGGCGCCGGTTGAAAGTTAAAGTTTTTAATTTAAAATTGCACAAAATTGGTTTTCGAGCTGAAAAAAATCGTAACTGTCATTGCAGCTGTCACTAGCTGTCAGAATCGATTAAGAAATGATCAGACTGCAATATTTTGCATGAATCATAACCAAACCTCAATTGGAGACAAAATGGCGCCAGTTGAAAGTTAAAGTTTTTAATTCAAAATTGCGCAAAATTGGTTTTCGAGCTGAAAAAAATCGTTACTGTCATTGCAGCTGTCACTAGCTGTCAGAATCGACTAAGAAATGATCAGACTGCAATATTTTGTATGAATCATAACCAAACCTCAATTGGAGACAAAATGGCGCCGGTTGAAAGTTAAAGTTTTTAATTTAAAATTGCACAAAATTGGTTTTCGAGCTGAAAAAAATCGTAACTGTCATTGCAGCTGTCACTAGCTGTCAGAATCGATTAAGAAATGATCAGACTGCAATATTTTGCATGAATCATAACCAAACCTCAATTGGAGACAAAATGGCGCCAGTTGAAAGTTAAAGTTTTTAATTTAAAATTGCACAAAATTGGTTTTCGAGCTGAAAAAAATCGTTACTGTCATTGCAGCTGTCACTAGCTGTCAGAATCGATTAAGAAATGATCAGACTGCAATATTTTGCATGAATCATAACCAAACCTCAATTGGAGACAAAATGGCGCCAGTTGAAAGTTAAAGTTTTTAATTTAAAATTGCACAAAATTGGTTTTCGAGCTGAAAAAAATCGTAACTGTCATTGCAGCTGTCACTAGCTGTCAGAATCGATTAAGAAATGATCAGACTGCAATATTTTGCATGAATCATAACCAAACCTCAATTGGAGACAAAATGGCGCCAGTTGAAAGTTAAAGTTTTTAATTTAAAATTGCACAAAATTGGTTTTCGAGCTGAAAAAAATCGTTACTGTCATTGCAGCTGTCACTAGCTGTCAGAATCGATTAAGAAATGATCAGACTGCAATATTTTGCATGAATCATAACCAAACCTCAATTGGAGACAAAATGGCGCCAGTTGAAAGTTAAAGTTTTTAATTCAAAATTGCACAAAATTGGTTTTTGAGCTGAAAAAAATCGTTACTGTCATTGCAGCTGTCACTAGCTGTCAGAATCGACTAAGAAATGATCAGACTGCAATATTTTGTATGAATCATAACCAAACCTCAATTGGAGACAAAATGGCGCCGGTTGAAAGTTAAAGTTTTTAATTTAAAATTGCACAAAATTGGTTTTCGAGCTGAAAAAAATCGTTACTGTCATTGCAGCTGTCACTAGCTGTCAGAATCGATTAAGAAATGATCAGACTGCAATATTTTGCATGAATCATAACCAAACCTCAATTGGAGACAAAATGGCGCCAGTTGAAAGTTAAAGTTTTTAATTTAAAATTGCACAAAATTGGTTTTCGAGCTGAAAAAAATCGTAACTGTCATTGCAGCTGTCACTAGCTGTCAGAATCGATTAAGAAATGATCAGACTGCAATATTTTGCATGAATCATAACCAAACCTCAATTGGAGACAAAATGGCGCCAGTTGAAAGTTAAAGTTTTTAATTCAAAATTGCACAAAATTGGTTTTTGAGCTGAAAAAAATCGTTACTGTCATTGCAGCTGTCACTAGCTGTCAGAATCGACTAAGAAATGATCAGACTGCAATATTTTGTATGAATCATAACCAAACCTCAATTGGAGACAAAATGGCGCCGGTTGAAAGTTAAAGTTTTTAATTTAAAATTGCACAAAATTGGTTTTCGAGCTGAAAAAAATCGTTACTGTCATTGCAGCTGTCACTAGCTGTCAGAATCGATTAAGAAATGATCAGACTGCAATATTTTGCATGAATCATAACCAAACCTCAATTGGAGACAAAATGGCGCCAGTTGAAAGTTAAAGTTTTTAATTTAAAATTGCACAAAATTGGTTTTCGAGCTGAAAAAAATCGTTACTGTCATTGCAGCTGTCACTAGCTGTCAGAATCGACTAAGAAATGATCAGACTGCAATATTTTGTATGAATCATAACCAAACCTCAATTGGAGACAAAATGGCGCCGGTTGAAAGTTAAAGTTTTTAATTTAAAATTGCACAAAATTGGTTTTCGAGCTGAAAAAAATCGTTACTGTCATTGCAGCTGTCACTAGCTGTCAGAATCGATTAAGAAATGATCAGACTGCAATATTTTGCATGAATCATAACCAAACCTCAATTGGAGACAAAATGGCGCCAGTTGAAAGTTAAAGTTTTTAATTTAAAATTGCACAAAATTGGTTTTCGAGCTGAAAAAAATCGTTACTGTAATTGCAGCTGTCACTAGCTGTCAGAATCGATTAAGAAATCATCAGACTGTAATATTTTGCATTAATCATAACCAAACCTCCATTGGTGACAAAATGGCGCCGGTTGAAAGTTAAAGTTTTTAATTTAAAATTGCACAAAATTGGTTTTCGAGCTGAAAAAAATCGTTACTGTCATTGCAGCTGTCACTAGCTGTCAGAATCGATTAAGAAATGATCAGACTGCAATATTTTGCATGAATCATAACCAAACCTCAATTGGAGACAAAATGGCGCCAGTTGAAAGTTAAAGTTTTTAATTCAAAATTGCGCAAAATTGGTTTTCGAGCTGAAAAAAATCGTTACTGTCATTGCAGCTGTCACTAGCTGTCAGAATCGATTAAGAAATGATCAGACTGCAATATTTTGCATGAATCATAACCAAACCTCAATTGGAGACAAAATGGCGCCAGTTGAAAGTTAAAGTTTTTAATTCAAAATTGCGCAAAATTGGTTTTCGAGCTGAAAAAAATCGTTACTGTCATTGCAGCTGTCACTAGCTGTCAGAATCGATTAAGAAATGATCAGACTGCAATATTTTGCATGAATCATAACCAAACCTCAATTGGAGACAAAATGGCGCCGGTTGAAAGTTAAAGTTTTTAATTTAAAATTGCACAAAATTGGTTTTCGAGCTGAAAAAAATCGTAACTGTCATTGCAGCTGTCACTAGCTGTCAGAATCGATTAAGAAATGATCAGACTGCAATATTTTGCATGAATCATAACCAAACCTCAATTGGAGACAAAATGGCGCCAGTTGAAAGTTAAAGTTTTTAATTCAAAATTGCGCAAAATTGGTTTTCGAGCTGAAAAAAATCGTTACTGTCATTGCAGCTGTCACTAGCTGTCAGAATCGATTAAGAAATGATCAGACTGCAATATTTTGTATGAATCATAACCAAACCTCAATTGGAGACAAAATGGCGCCGGTTGAAAGTTAAAGTTTTTAATTTAAAATTGCACAAAATTGGTTTTCGAGCTGAAAAAAATCGTAACTGTCATTGCAGCTGTCACTAGCTGTCAGAATCGATTAAGAAATGATCAGACTGCAATATTTTGCATGAATCATAACCAAACCTCAATTGGAGACAAAATGGCGCCAGTTGAAAGTTAAAGTTTTTAATTTAAAATTGCACAAAATTGGTTTTCGAGCTGAAAAAAATCGTTACTGTCATTGCAGCTGTCACTAGCTGTCAGAATCGATTAAGAAATGATCAGACTGCAATATTTTGCATGAATCATAACCAAACCTCAATTGGAGACAAAATGGCGCCAGTTGAAAGTTAAAGTTTTTAATTTAAAATTGCACAAAATTGGTTTTCGAGCTGAAAAAAATCGTAACTGTCATTGCAGCTGTCACTAGCTGTCAGAATCGATTAAGAAATGATCAGACTGCAATATTTTGCATGAATCATAACCAAACCTCAATTGGAGACAAAATGGCGCCAGTTGAAAGTTAAAGTTTTTAATTTAAAATTGCACAAAATTGGTTTTCGAGCTGAAAAAAATCGTTACTGTCATTGCAGCTGTCACTAGCTGTCAGAATCGATTAAGAAATGATCAGACTGCAATATTTTGCATGAATCATAACCAAACCTCAATTGGAGACAAAATGGCGCCAGTTGAAAGTTAAAGTTTTTAATTCAAAATTGCGCAAAATTGGTTTTCGAGCTGAAAAAAATCGTTACTGTCATTGCAGCTGTCACTAGCTGTCAGAATCGATTAAGAAATGATCAGACTGCAATATTTTGCATGAATCATAACCAAACCTCAATTGGAGACAAAATGGCGCCGGTTGAAAGTTAAAGTTTTTAATTTAAAATTGCACAAAATTGGTTTTCGAGCTGAAAAAAATCGTAACTGTCATTGCAGCTGTCACTAGCTGTCAGAATCGATTAAGAAATGATCAGACTGCAATATTTTGCATGAATCATAACCAAACCTCAATTGGAGACAAAATGGCGCCAGTTGAAAGTTAAAGTTTTTAATTTAAAATTGCACAAAATTGGTTTTCGAGCTGAAAAAAATCGTTACTGTCATTGCAGCTGTCACTAGCTGTCAGAATCGATTAAGAAATGATCAGACTGCAATATTTTGCATTAATCATAACCAAACCTCAATTGGAGACAAAATGGCGCCGGTTGAAAGTTAAAGTTTTTAATTCAAAATTGTGTAAAATTGGTTTTCGAGCTGAAGAAAATCGTAACTGTAATTAATCTTAAATTCCAGGACCGTGATCGCATACCTTACCTTCAATTTCCTTCAAAAACTCTTCGCTCAGCACACTAGAGAGATGTTCCTGTTTGGCCTCGTTCAGTAAGACCAGCGACCACACAAAATCCAGCCACAGCGTCGGCTTTGCCGAGTCCGAGTAGACCATTTGCGGTATTAGAGTCTGCAATTTTAAACGTTTCATTCACGATAAACACATTTTAACCGTTTTATCCGTCTCAAAGTGAATCAAAAGTTGACCCCTTAACCTCTTCACGCCCAGGTTCGCCACATGTGGCAACAAGCAAAAAATGAAAACAATAGCATTGTACAAAAAAAATTACTTCTTTAGCGCCATCTATGGAATATTTTTTCATATAAGAAAATTTGATCGAAAAAGCAACGGAATATTTGCTTCCTCTATTAGAGTAGGTAGTGCAGCACGAGCGGCATCTTTGTCTTTGCCTCACCTACGGAAATACACGAGCCGCCGCTGCACTGAACATTTTATAATATTTTCTCTAAGTATTCAATCACCTGATAGAGTTGGCGCGCGTTCACGGGCTCAAAATTGAGCACGGCCATCGTCTGGAACAAAGCGAAGAGATCTTGCGGCCGGCAGATGTCGTGATTTTTTAACAGCCACGTCGACAGGGCGTCCAAAATACCCACTGGAATAAATAATAAATGTTATTGTATATTTTCCCTCCTAAAACACTTCATCCGATCCATCTTTCAAATGGTAAACGGAATGCATAATTTGAGGTTAGGTTCTGCGATTATATTACATATATTTTGTTCTGCGATTATATTACACATATTTTGATCATTATTTACTCTTTCGCAATGTTAATTATCACATTCCTTTCTATTTCAATGTAATTTTTAACCTTAAATCCTGTTTTAAGTCTCCATTTTTAATTTAAAAAATGTATTCAGTGACAGATAGAGAATGTTTACATAGCTGAAAATATACGAAAAACTTTGCTTCAACAAATGTTTGTGAAATCCACATTAAATGAATGAATGAGTTGTTAAAGGGATCACATACTTTCATCCTTGTATCTCAAGAGACCGAGGCTGGTCAGGATGGACCCGACGACGGCACTCTTCTTCAGGGAGTCGTCCAGCGAAGCGACGACGTCGTTCCCGATGCGCTCCAGCAGATTGTCGTCGGGAAAATTGAGGACGGCCATGCTGTACAGCAGGTCCGCGCACTGTTTCAGGTCCAGTTTCTCCTTGTTCCTCGTTATGTTAAAGGCCAGAGAGCGCAGCAGCATCGTCGACCTTCGTCTCTTCATGGCTAAATTTTGCATGACCTAATTCAAAGAAAATCAAAGTGCAAATTCAGTATTCGTCGTGGCATCAGCCAAGAAGGAAGAGTATGCTTATTCTTTGAATATTCGTCGTGGCATTAACCAAGAATAAAGAATATTATTGTTAATTGAATATTTGTCATGGCATTAGCCAAGAATAAATATGCTTGTTAATTGAATATTCATCGTGGCATTTGACAAGAATAAATGTTTATTAACACATTGACTGCTGACTCGGTCAATATGACCGAGACACATGTACACGATTTTCTTCGCATAGGTGATAAATATTGTAAAATTTCTTTCGTAAGACTTCAATATTCGTGGATACCTACAATTGCGCAATATGGGCCAAAAAAATGAAATTTTTGCCCAATATGAAATATACCGCCCGGCCCTAACGTAAAATATAATAAAAAGCACTCCTGCAGTGAACGCGTTAATTGTGGTCTTTGCAAGATGCATATTGTAGAAGACAAAAAGTATTGAATTTTTTCATTGTAAATCAAAGTATACTCGGTTCTTTTTTATTAGCCAACCAGATTTTGGATTTATTTTTCTTTCCTTTCATAGCAACCATGTGCAAAACATAACCTCAAATTTATTTTGAAGGCAAAAATCAGAATTACAACCAGAGTATCCAACATTATAAAAAATTCACCTGATCTGGTTGGTCAATAAAAAAAAAAAACAAGTATACGTGCATAATTGGGTTAGTGTTAGACTAGGGTGACCATGATAATTAAAAAAACCATTAAAACCTTTCTACAGTTATGGGCATTCAAAACTGCAAACGAATCATCTCAACAATTCCCGCTGTGATTGCGCCATCTGTCGGAAAAGGAGTGAACTGCTAAGTGCATGTTTGCTTTACGACCATTGGCTGTCGATTATAAAGCTACCTGTAATGCTTAACATTTTTAACAACATTTAACAACAGTATTTTCTCAATACACATGGGTTGAATTAATGAATACAATATATTTTAATCTTTTTGCCTATTAATTCAATAAATTACAGATGAACATAAGTTCTAACTCTTGCCCCAAAAGTGCCAACACCAACATCTAGAATTTTCCGATTTTTAAAGCGCATTTAGGTAAACATATTTTAACCGTAATTAAACATTTCACTGTTGATTAAAACCTTCAAAACCTTTCTATTTTTTGGCATCTAAAACTGCAAACAAATCTCAATAATTCCTGCAGTGATTGCGCCATCTGTCGTGCAAACAATGAACTACTCAGTGTATAATAATAATAATAATAAACTTTATTTAGCACTGCTGCTATAAAATACAATTGTTATAATATTTTGATAAAAATTATGCATAAAAATATAACATGGTATCAATATAATATATTTTACTTAAACTATAAAAATATGTAAATAATATTAAACCTATAACTATTCACTAATTTACACAGCCACCTTCAATACTTAAATGCTTTACGACTATTAGCTGTCGACAAAAGAGTTACCTGTAATATTTGACTATATAATTATAACATTATAAAAAAATCACCAGATCTGGTTGGTCAATAATAAAAAAAAACAAGTATACGTGCATAATAGGGTTAGGGTTAGACTAGGGTGACCATGCCCTGCACACTCCATATGAATGAAATTGTTCCCCTTAAATCTATCGCCCCAGGGCCACAGGATGGCGCTGGTCTGACCAAAATTTAAAAACAAGCGGAAAATTGTTACACAAATTAGCAAAAAATATGTCATAATCTATTCGAAATACATAAGAAAATGCATCACCATTATTGTGCATTTAAGGGCCGTTTTTACAATCGTCGGATAAATGATGGTTAACCTATACCCTCTTTACCTAATCCCATCGTTTATCTCTCAGTAAACGCACGCTGCCTTTTACAAACGCTTAGATAGATTTTCTCCCGAAACGCCAACGTTGGCAGCATTGCGGATACATGCGGTTGCGCAGTTTATAGAATTGGCATTTTTCGTTTTGCTTGCGGAAAGGTTAGAAAGTTGTGTTTGTAATCATTGATGCCACCCTTGACCCCCTCGAGCTTCTTTTCAATATTCCACCTAGAAATATGCCAGAATGCATGTTTTTTTAGAAACTAGTTTGTCGCCCTCTAACGGCCCCTGTATGTAATACCGATTGCAGATCGCTATAATGCCGGTATGGTGCGTGTGCTTGCTGTGCGCATTACCTGCGCGTTAACCGAGATTTATCTGCTGCTCCAAGCACCGGATAAGATAACTGCGAATTATCTGCTTCTTAACCCTAACCCTGCTTTAACTTGGCATTGTAAAAGTGTATTTTCGCATTTAATCCGGAGATAGTGTTAACCTTAATTTAACCGACTATTGTAAAAGCGGCCCTAAATGGGTTAAAAACACGGAAAAACCAGTTATGTGCATCAATTTACCCGACGTGAACTGGTAAGAAAAATTGCAAGTACCATATTTATGTTCCTATTTTGTGTTTTGTATTTTGTATTAATATTTTTATTATAATGTAGCTCATAATTACCAAGTAATAACTAACAAACTTTCATGGCTGGTTTCTTTGTGGTAATTAATAAATATATTATTTTAATCAATGACTTCTTATTATTCCTACATGCAGTGACGGTTCGCGGGTTTTTTTCTGGTACGGCCGAGGAACAATAGGTGCAGTCACGCAGCCAGCCTAACACTACCTATCTGTATTACCACCTCTTGTTCCTCAGCCGTACCAGAAAAAACCTCGCGAACACTGCTTACATGTTATTTTAAGTACGGTAAAAATTGAAAATGATTGTAGCACCACATCATGTCGGTGGCCCTGGGGCGAAACTAAAAATGCGTTAAATGTTATGTTCATAGAGTCGCCCAGCTTCTTTTCTATTGTATCCTATTGATGAAAATGAAGTTATACCTATAGTTATGAATACGGCAAATAAACGTAGTTACGGTTTTGATGGAATTCCAATAAACGTAATGAAATCTGCTGTCACTTCGATGGCAAGTCCACTGTGTGACATAATAAATACTTCTTTTTCCACTGGGACTTTTCCCACTAATTTTAAATTTGTCATTGCTAAACCATTATTTAAAAAAGGCGATCTTAATAACTATGAAAACCATCATTTTATTATTTTAAGCACATTTTCAAAAATTTTAGAAATTGCACTCTCCAACAGGTTAGTTGATTTCCTTTGGAAACATAATATATTTAGCAAATCACAGCATGGCTTTCTAAGAAATCGAGGAACGGAAACTGCACTGTTTGACTGCATCTCGTCAATACTAAATGCATTAGATCAAAGCAATCTTGCATGTGGCATATTTCTTGATCTGTCAAAAGCTTTCGACAGCGTAGAAATATTGCTACAAAAAATGGAAGCGTACGGAATCCGAGGTGTAGGCAAAAAGTGGGTAACAACTTATCTAAGTAACAGAACGCTAATTTTTCAAGTGGTAAAAGATGGAGCCAAATGCCAATCAAACAAAATGTCCGTAAATGTGGGTATTCCACAAGGTAGCATATTGGGACTGTTACTTTTTATAATATTTACAACAGATTTAGACAGTATCTGCCAAAGTAATGAACTTACTTGTTATGCGGATGATACAAACCTATTTCTTCACCGAGGTAGTAAACAAAGGAACAGAACTTCTTAGTAAAGTAAAAAATGGTGATGTGGCCATCATGTTACTTTCTCCGATTTGATGGTTTAATAGTTATTCATATTTATAGATTAATTCATTATTTTCAATTTAAATCATATTTTAAATCGAGCGTTTCACATGATCGAATGGTGATGACGTTTGAAAGGTAAAAATGACAATGTTATAAATTCTAATAATTTAAGTTTACTGAAAAACTAAAAAAAGTCTTGAAAAAGATTTCTAAAAATGGTCTCGATTAAAAAGTCCTAAAAAAACCGAATAAAAGCCCTGAACAAGAAAGTCTTGTAAAAGATTTCCAAAAATAGATCTAATTAAAAAGTACTTAAAAACCCAATAAAAGTCCTGAACAAGAAAGTCTTGAAAAAAGAGTCCTGACAAAAAATGTCTTGAAAAACAGGTCCTTCAAAAAGACCAGAAATAAAGTCCTGAAAGAATGTCCTAAAAAAGAGTTCTTACAAAAAAAAAGTCCTGGAAAAACAGTTTTGGAAATAAAGTCTTGAAAAAAGATTCCTGTTAAAAAGTTGTGAAAAAGAGCCGTGAAAAAAGTCCTGAAAAAATTACTGCAAAAAAAACCTGATAAATTAAGTCTTCGTATAAAACACCAGAAATAAATGTCGTTTAAAAAATCCTGAAAGACGTCCAAAAAGAGTCCTAAAAATTCCCGAAGGATAGTCCTAAAATACGTCATGCCAAAGTCCTGAAGAATGTCTTGGAAAAGTTAAAAAAATGAGTCTTGATAAAATATCCTGAAAAAAAGTCCTGTAATAACAGTTTTGAAAAAGAATTATGGAGATAACATCGTAAAAGAATCATAAAACAACATTTATGAAAAAAAAACCCTGTAAAAAGGTTATTAAAAAAGATCTGAAAAAGTTCTGAAGAAATCCCAAAAATAGTCTTAGAAAAAAACCGGAACAAGAAGTCCTGAAAATTAATCCCATAAAAAATGTCCTGAATTATAGTACTGAAAAAAGTCCTGTAAAGAAGGTTTGAAAAAAAATTCCCGAAAAAATTATACTGAAAAAATGCAATGAAGAAAATTCTGAAAAGAATCCCAAAACGAAGTCCCGAACAAGAGGTTCTTAAGAAATAAAGTCTTGAAAAACTGTCCAGATAAAAGCCGTAAAAAAAAAACTCCAGAAAAATAGTCTTCATACAAAATACCAGAAATAAATGTCCCGAAAAAGAGACCTAAAAAGTCCTAAAATAAATCCTGAAGAATTTTCAGAAAAAGAGCCCCGATGAAATATCATAAAAAATTGTCCTGTAAAAACAGTCCCTGAAAAATTACCCCGAAAATAACATCTTTAAAAAATAAACAAACAAAAAAAATCTGAAAACAAAGCATTGTAGAAAGTTCTTAAAATGGTCCCTAAAAGGATCTAAAAAAATTCTCCTGAAAAAAATCCCAGAGTCCTGCAAAAAGGCATAAAATAAGTCCTTAACAAAATTCCTGAAATAAAAAGTTTAGAAAGTAGTCTTAAAAAAATGCCAAAAATATCTGAAAAAATCCTTACAAAGGTCCAAAAATGGTTGTGAAAAGAAAAATTCTAAAAAATGTTATGAAGAAAATTCAGAAAAATTTTTTCTGAAAAGAATCCCGAAAATAAGTCCTCAACAAAGAATTCTTAAGAAAGTCCCAAAAAAGTCCCGAGCAAAAATTCCTGAAAAAAAAAATCCTGTTAATAAAATTTTGAAAAGAAATTGAAAATAAAGGTCCTAAAAAAATTTCTTAACATATTCTGAAAAAGAATCCTCTTCAAAAACTCGGTTTACTCAAAAACTAACGAGATTTCGAAAAAAACTTATTCTTTAGAAGTTGTTCATTTTACTATTTTCTACAATTATTATTCATATAAATTTGCTGTAACTATCATCGTTTCATAATTATAAATCAAAAGTTAGAAAAAATTAATAATTTTTGTTCTCGAATAGCAGTGATTTTATGAAAAATATTTTCAAGCAAAAGATGTTCATTTCTTTGTTGTCTTCAATGTTTGTTTAAATGTTTTTGTGATATTTTTCATATTTAAGAAAATATTGGCAAAAAACAAAAAACTGTTAAGGTAAACACCCACTTCCGGTGTACGAAATTTTACCAAAAGCTTTTCAGTTCTTCAGATTATCAAATAAGATGTATGTTTAAAGTTTCATTTCAATTGCTTTATTAGTTTTTGAGATACAGCGCACACAGACAGACAGACACACACACACACACAGACACAAAAATTTTTTTCCAGAAATTGTTGAAATGGCATCTAGGGACCCCAAAACGGATATTTCCGTAAAAAAAAATTTTGAAAAAAAAATCACGATCACAATACTTTCTCGTACTTCGTAACGGAGAAAGTAAAAATTGGTTTAAAGAAAACAAGCTGTCCTTAAATGACAACAAAACAGACTGCGTTTTATTCAAATGTACTGAACATACAAAGACTCCGTCACATGTACATTTTGGTGAAGATATTATCAAATTAAGTAAGCAATCGCGTTTCCTTGGAATAATTTTTGATGATGGGTTAAAATTTGATAACCATATAATTCAATTAAACATAAAATTAACCAAAGTTCTATATGCTCTCCGAGTACTAACCAAACAAAGCAATGTGAATGCAGTGAAAACAGCTTATTTTGCAAACTTTTATTCATTATTGAGGTATGGATTTATTTTCTGGGGTAGTAGTAATTCAGTTGATAGCGTATTTGTAATACAAAACAAAGGCTATTCGTATAGTTTTCCAAATGAACTTTTTATCTAGTTGTAGGGGCGTTTAAAAAAAAAATAAAATGCTTACTGTTACGGCATTATATATATTTGATATTTTCAGTGTATAAAATTTGCTTTGCAACACCATTATAAATTTTCATTAAACAGTAAACCTATGTTTTTTAACACCCGATACTGTCACGATTTTATTTTGCCGAAGCACCGAACAACGTCTTTTGAAAAAGGAGCACATTATGCCTCATTAAAGATTTTTAATCATCTACCACAACGGATAAAAAATGTAAAAAGCTACAGAATAATGAAAAACGAAGTTCATGATTTACTCTATAAATTGGAGCCATACACTCTTTGTGAATTCTTCAACGCCAACAAATAATATACTGTTGTATATTATTAAAAATTACGCTTTCTTGGACGCTTTCTTTGTTGCTTGTATATAATATTTTATCATATGTAAGTATGTTTCAAAGAAATAAACGCTTTATTATTATTATCTATTTAAGTTTATCCATGAGGGTGACCATTCAATCTGTAATTAACTGATCAGCTTCTCGTTCTCGTTCAAATGTTAATAATAATTATTAGAAATATTCTGTACGTAAATTAATAATATACGATTAGAAAAATGCACTCACTTTTACCATCTGCGGCACCGTAATGCTGGCCACCAATTTGGCAGCCTCGTCATCGGCCGTCACGCTCATGATGGTGGATAAATCCTCGCTGCGGTTGTTATGGATTCGGTTGCTCTTTCCGACGAAATTGGCCTTCGTCAACACCTTGCACAGTTTTATGAACCTCGGGTCGGACTCGAAATCCGCCAACTGAATTTTTCCCGCCGATGACCAATCGGCCAGTGCGGATACAACCTGAAAAAATGGTGATGTGGCCATCATGTTACTTTCTCCGACTTGATGGTATCATTTATATTTACGTTTTCATGGTTCATTTTCAATTGAAATCATATTTTAAATGTACATCGAGCGTTGCGTAAACTTGGATGAAACTGACGTTTAAAACGTCAAAATTATGAAACGGAAAAAATATACTTCAGATTCAAAAACTCGGTTTACTCAAAAACTAACGAGATTTCGAAAAAAACTTATTCTTTAGAAGTTGTTCATTTTACTATTCTCTACAATTATTATTCGTATAAATTTGCTGTAACTATCATCGTTTCATAATTATAAACCAAAAGTTAAAAAAAAATTAATACATTTTTTTCTCGAATAGCAATGATTTTATGAAAAATATTTTCAAGCAAAAGATGTTCACTTCTTTGTTATCTTCAAAGTTTGTTTAAATGTTTTTGTGATATTTTTCATATTTAAGAAAATATTGGCAAAAAACAAAAAACTGTTAAGGTAAACACCCACTTCCGGTGTACGAAATTTTACCAAAAGCTTTTCAGTTCTTCAGATTATCAAATAAGACGTATGTTTAAAGTTTCATTTCAATTGCTGTATTAGTTTTTGAGATACAGCGCACACAGACAGACACACACACACACACACACACACACACACAGACACAAATTTTTTTTTTCCAGAAATTGTTGAAATGGCATCTAGGGACCCCCAAACGGATATTTCCGTAAAAAAAAATTTTGAAAAAAAAATCACGATCACAATACTTTCTCGTACTTCGTAACGGAGAAAGTAAAAAATTTAAGTTTCGAGGTAAAATCAGGATTTATCAACGTCGAGCGAAGAAGTCGATAGAAAACCCATTAAACGTACATCACGTCCCCTTCCCAAATTTTCCTTCAACCTCTCCCTACGAAGGGAAGTGTATTTTCCAATTTTCTCTTCCCTCTTGAAGTCCACAATGTAAAACCAAGTCGGTACACCGTTGTTATTGTTTTGAAAACAATGTCGAAAACAAATCAGAAGAGTTATCTTAAATTATAAAGACTTATGCCCACTTGCACCGCAGAACTTAATCATGATTAAATTTTAATCATGATTAACTTTAATCAGAGTATTTCTGTTGCACCGTCGGCTGATTAAGCATCCATCGACCAAGGAGTATTATTATAGAGAGCACACGTTTTTCTAGGGATTTTAAGTTCTGTTTTGGTTGTTTTACGTTGTTCTATTGAGAACAGAGGAAACAAATACGCGGTAAATATGAATACTAAATGCTAACCTTACGTATACTATTATTATTATTTCTTATTACGTGAACCTGTGAGCAAAGTAATTGTATTTGTGCATTAGCGGCTTTTGACCATCTTCATTTGTTAATTTAAGATACGTACTGCAACGAAGTATATGATTCGATAGTATCACATTTTTAATAACATACCGAGAAATTGTAAATAAATATCACCAATTAACCATAAATTCATTGTCGCCTTCAATTAAATTTAATAAATACACGATGCACTCTCGTTTATCTGAATTGACGATGGAAATTATCATCAAAAACATCGACAGTATTTAACCTTACATTTATTGGACGAGGTAAACAAACCAAAATTAATAAAATCATTAACCTCCAAGCCATCGATTTCATCAATCTGCTCAACTATTCCCAAATCCATCGTTTTTAATAACAAAGACAAAACAAAGGTTATTAATTTTTAAATCGTCTGCCAAATGTAAATAACTTCACGACTATATTCGTCGTGAAGTTATTAGTTTTTGAATTAATCGGCCAAAATCGGCTGGTTAAATATTTGACGTTTCTTGGGGACTTTAATCATGATTAAGTTGTGGTGCAAGCCAATTCTCTGCTAACCATTGATTAACTTTTTAATCATGATTAAGTAGCTGCGGTGCAAGTGGGCATTAATTATCCAGATTTAAAGTCGAGAGTCTTTATTCAACTTTAAATCAAATACTGGACTGGATAATTAAGTCTTTATAATTTAACATAACTTGGCTGAACATTGTTTTCAAAACAATAACAATGGTGTACTGACTTGGTTTTACATTGTAGACTTCAAGAGGGAAGAGAAAATTGGAAAATACACTTCCCTAATCTGTTCTAAGAAAGAATTCTTTTTGAAGATGAAATTTGTTCCTCGAAGAACAATTTTTGAATGTAATGTTCATTAAAAAAAAAACCTCAAGTGTGCCATGATTTTTTAATTTTAAAAATTTAAGTTGGTAACACATATTGAGGTTATGTTACTTGTGGCATGTTCCCGCCGATGAATTAATTTGCTGTGATAAACGACGCAGAGAAGACGTAGGTTCACCTTCCAAAATGCCTTGGGCCGTGTTAATAGCATCCTGAGTACGTTTGACTGGTCTACCACTTCCTGGTTTACGGAAAATACTACCCGTTTCATGAAATAATACAACAGATCGTGATAAGGTATTTTTAAATTCATCATAAATAATGGGCACGTTAGGAAATTCTTCCTGAAACTCTACTAAAGGTGCGTCGAATGAATACACCCAATTTCCGTCCACTTTAGTCCCATTTCGGAAATAACTTTCAAATAGAAAGGTTGCTGGTTGCTGAAACCATTGTGAGCGCGGAATAATTGTGACTTCTAGAAAGATCTGACGTTTTGTATGGCCATTCCTAACAAGTGTGCCAACTTAAATTTTTAAAACGAAAAAGTCATGGCACACTTTTTTTTTTAATGAACATACGATATTTCCTCACCCTAAATCCATCATACACCCTTGAAAACAGAAAAGTCAAGGGCAGAAAAACCTGTCCGTATGAAAAATCATGATTTAAATCATATGCATCAACTTACCTCGTCTAAATCCCCATATAGATGCCACCCTCAGACACACAGCAATTCCAACAGTTCTCAACCAGTTTTGAGAACTTTAACCGGTGCACTCGTAAACTTTAACACTTCACCATTGATCACGGCAAGCCCACAAAGCTATTGTGAAGTGTTAAAATTCATGGGTGCACCGGTAAAACGCATAAAAAGTTTAATATAATTAATTTAGAATTCAAACTGAGCTTTTATTTTATTATGAAAACAAGAGTAATCATCGTTAGTGGCTGAATGGTCAAACCTATGCCAAAAAAAACAAAAAAAAAAAAAACAAGAGCGAATTTCGGACCTGCATGTTTGAGGGCGACACCTACACTGGGATTCTCCCCTCACCTTGAGCGCATGTAGCCGAGAAACCCCGGCGCCGTCCGATATCGACAACAAATCATCGACGGTGTCCGCCCTGCCTATCTTATTATCGGTGAACGGCGTTTTTAAATCGTCGCCCTTCGCATTCTCAGTATACAAGGAGGCGAACGCCGCCGCAACGATACTATTGCCATTCCTCCCAGTCTTCTTGTCCCTCACCGAGTTCTCATTAGTCCTCACCGGATTCGCAACGTCCGCGTTCGTCTTCAATTCCGTCGTTAGATTCGCCACTCTGTTCGTGAAACCGCCCAGGGCACTCTTGGGGCTTCTGATCAGCGCCCTGGTGAAGTTGAACATGTTCGAAGCTGGCGAGTGTGAAATAACCTAAAAATTAATTTCTGGTGAGCGATTTTCGGTTGATTTCGGTGCGGGTTTTCCGGCTTACCGTTTCTGCGTCGGGGCGTCGCGTTTTATTACATTTACGCACCGCTTTCCGATCAATTGATAAATAAAACCACTATGACATAACCTTCTTTCGCCGATTGATCACATTCGAATCATGGATGGGTTCTGTACATAGATGAACCGGTGGTTACGTTTGTGTTGGTTACCCTTTTGTGCTACGAAATTGCGCTGTTGCCGGATTTAATATTAAGCGTTTCAAGTTATGTTTTTATTTTTAATATACGTATGTTATATTTTTTTTATACGGGACGGAGATGGAACAATTATTTTTGTTCACGAAAATGTTATAATGTGCGCATTATTTAATTGTACGGGCAACATTAATGGGGTACATTTAACACTGAATTTGCGTGTTTAATATGCTTACTAAACACGCACACGCATTTGCGTCTTTAATATGGTCATTAAACACGCTAATTCGCGCTTTGATTCACAGAACGCGATTTATGATAATATTTTGTTTACCCTATTTAATATTGAATTTAACTTTGATTTTAATTTTTTTTTCAATTGTAATTGTAATTACAACTTTAATTTTGATTTTGATTCTAATTGTAATTTTAAAATAAATTTAGATCTTGATTTTAATTTTCGTGAACAAAGTATATGGTGTTATTCTGAACAAAAATCTTAGCGTTAACAGCGGTGTTATTTGCTAACATCGACAGATGTTATGAATATACTATTCTGTACACTATCTGTCAACTAACATCGATGTAAATTAACATTTTCGATGTTAAACAACACTTGTCAAAACGGTCACATTACGAGATTGTTAATGGTGATATTTTGAGGTTATTTCGTAGTTTGTGTTTTTCTTCAACAAAAAAACTCAAATAGATAGTAGTATTCCAATATTTATGTGCATGCTTTATGAAACACTCATTTTCTTTCTAAAAATATCCTCAAAAACGTATTATTAATCATCTACTATAATTAATATACATGAAGTTGGTCGCTCTGTAGACGTTGCACTGTTGCCAATTTGTGTACATCGGGCTGTTCAGAATACAGTTTTTAACAGCGCTGTTCAATTTCACATAACATTGCAATGTTAATAACATCGATGTTAATAACATCGCTGTTAATAACATTTGTTCAGAATAACACCAATAGTGTGCAACTCGCATATAATGGCTATTAATCACGAGAACGAGGTTTGCGGAACGTGCCGTAGGCGAATGGAGCAACTCGTTTGAGCAAATCATTATATGCTCGTTGTTCAATATACTATTATTGTTTATTATTAAACCATTAATACCTCTGTAAATTACATTAAAATCAATCTAACCATTAAAAAATTGCTGCGGCAATATTTATTATTGCAGGATTTTTACAGCACTTCTATTTCAAAAGATTAAGGGATTATATATTTGGCGGTCATTTAATGCTTACATTATCAAAATCATCCCTTAGAATTGCTATTTACAAGATTTTAAACATTTTTCGTTCGGATTTCCGCGCCTCGTCGCCATCTATTAGACGGTGGCTGAACTGCTAAGTGATGTTTTTTAACAGCGCCAAAATGCTCGAACTTTATACTTATTGTCAAAGTGTTAATATTTACCAATTAACTGTGCATGAAACAGTAGACGATTTAATTTTGAATCGAATGGTGTATAAAATAGCTGAGGAAATTTAGCGGTTTTCTTGTAATTTGCGAATGAGAATTAAGCACGACACACTTACCGACTTTTACAGTTCACTGTAACATAAAAATTCAATAAAGGAGAATTTGCTATATTCTTCAATCAAATACGGGTTACAATACTTATTTCTGATTAATCATTCAACTATTTATATTGTTAATGCATTATAATAAGAGAAATATACGAGAAATCATAATCTAAGTTGATGGCTCTACCTGTTATCGTGGGGATGAACTACTTAATAATTTGTGAATGTAATAATTGTTGTAATAATAAAAGAGTATTTAAAAACTTAAAAAGAATTTGTCTCATGATTAAATAAATTCACTTGTGGATATTTACTTACTTAAATTGCAGAAACAATATTTTATAATATACACGCCTAATCCCAAGCAACCCGATATACGCATAACTCGAATTAATTTATTATTAAAAACTTCTAATTTTATACGTAACAGGGACAAAACCATAAGTGTAATCCTGAGTAACGCTTCAAAAATAGTAGGAATATTTAAGTATTTAAATTGCGGAAACAATGGTATTATATAAACGCCTACTTGTAGGCAACCCAATATACTATAACTAATATTATTTTTTATTAAAAACAAAATTTTAAATATAATAGGGTCACAAGCATGAGTGTAATCCTTAGCAACGCTTTAAAAATATTACACTTATGGTTTTGTCCCTGTTACGATTAAAATTTGAAGTTTTAAATAAATCATTATTAGTTATACGTGGATTGGGTTGCCGGTAAATAGGCGTTTATATAATATAATTATTTCTGCAATTTAAATACTTTAATATTCACATTATTTTTTAAGCTTTACGGAGGATTACAGCTCGTGGACAATTTTTGGAGCAGTGATCATATGGGAAATGGAGGGGGAATAGCTGTCCATTAGTATATAGTCAAAGGTGCAGATTGATAGGTAGGCAACTAAATACGAATATTGATAGAACTGATCACATTAAAAGAAAATCCCTGTATAGTTAACATACAATTTCGCTACTCATATATCACAATAATATACAATTCAAATGATGTTATTACTAGTACTACTAGATATAGTTTTTTTTTGGTACAAGTTATACGGAATTCTTGTTCCATGAGTATTCTATGGTTTAATGTGAATAGCTATATCAAATACGATAGGATTTGTTGACAACGTAAGAAGAAACTCGACAGAATACATCCCTTTTTACTCGTTTAAAAAACGCTCAAACGCTCGTGCGAACCAACTCATTAGTGATGCCAACTATAAAAAATCCATAGAAACATCAAAGGTATGTGTTCTGTGGAAACAACTGATACGAAAAGAGTTTGTTGTAGAAGAAATGCAACGTAGCAAATCCGTGTTTGTCTATCAACTGTCCCACTGTCATTAAATGTCAAAACCGTCTGTTATTATTTAACGAAATTAACCCTGTGATAAAACGATACAAT
The DNA here is from genome assembly GCA_910593695.2 of Ocypus olens. NCBI lineage: Eukaryota > Metazoa > Arthropoda > Insecta > Coleoptera > Staphylinidae > Ocypus > Ocypus olens. The sequence goes on from OU343051.1 coordinate 59,964,467, forward strand.
TTCCTTATATAAATAAACGGAAGCGCTTTCCACCCGATTTTTGTATGCCACGCCGTTCGTGCAGTGTTCGTACGTTTACGTAAAAAGTAATAATAATCGCAAGATTTCCAGCTCACAGCAATGTCCATAATCGAGGGCATAGGGGACGAAGTCACCCACTTCTTTCTGGCCATCAGCGTACTGTTCATAGGTAACACCCGATTGGGGTCGTTTGGCGGAGGTTTTTTTTTTTGATGCCCTGCGTTTAGTTTCCATAGCCTGGATGACCACGGATATCCGGCAGCAGTGGAATATACGCACCGTGTACTTGCTGGACCGTCGACGTATGGGGAGGAGGAGAAGGAGCCGCAGGCTGACCAATCATACGGAATCGGCTACGATATCGGAAGGTAAGTTAAATTTCGGTTTAGCGTTATATGTTTGAACTTGGTTTACACTATTTTACACAACGGCAATAAAGTACAGACCTGTTTCAGGCCATTAGTCCTCATCAGTGTGGTGGGGAATCGGTATTACTAAGAATGTAACAATCAGCGTTTTCTTGTGTAGTATTTTACTAATTTATTTCCTGGCTTACAATGATTCCAAATGTAGAGATCGATTAATGTGTTAACTGTCACATTGAAACAATTGAATTGCAACAGTAGTATTGTTCAATAGATAATTTAATTCTCCATCTCTTTTATTTGGACTATTTTTTTGTTTCATTAACCAATTTTTCGAAAATCATTGAAAACTGCAGAAACGTCATTTGCTATAAATGCTGATAAAAACAATTGAATATCTTGCTGGTGGTAGCGGTTGGAGTTACAACAGTGGCATCGTTTGTTAGATAATTTAATTCCCCATCTCTTTTATTTGGACCATTTTTTTGTTTCATTAACCAATTTTCCGAGAATCATTGAAAACTGCAGAAACGTCAATTTGCTATAAATGGTGATAAAAACAATTGAATATCTTGCTGGTGGTAGCGGTTGGAGTTACAACAGTGTCATCGTTTGATAGATAATTTAATTCCCCATCTCTTTTATTTGGACCATTTTTTTGTTTCATTAACCAATTTTCCGAAAATCATTGAAAACTGCAGAAACGTCAATTTGCTATAAATGCTGATAAAAACAATTGAATATCTTGCTGGTGGTAGCGGTTGGAGTTACAACAGTGGCATCGTTTGATAGATAATTTAATTCCCCATCTCTTTTATTTGGACCGTTTTTTTGTTTCATTAACCAATTTTCCGAAAATCATTGAAAACTGCAGAAACGTCAATTTGCTATAAATGCTGATAAAAACAATTGAATATCTTGCTGGTGGTAGCGGTTGGAGTTACAACAGTGGCATCGTTTGTTAGATAATTTAATTCCCCATCTCTTTTATTTGGACCATTTTTTTGTTTCATTAACCAATTTTCCGAGAATCATTGAAAACTGCAGAAACGTCAATTTGCTATAAATGGTGATAAAAACAATTGAATATCTTGCTGGTGGTAGCGGTTGGAGTTACAACAGTGTCATCGTTTGATAGATAATTTAATTCCCCATCTCTTTTATTTGGACCGTTTTTTTGTTTCATTAACCAATTTTCCGAAAATCATTGAAAACTGCAGAAACGTCAATTTGCTATAAATGCTGATAAAAACAATTGAATATCTTGCTGGTGGTAGCGGTTGGAGTTACAACAGTGTCATCGTTTGATAGATAATTTAATTCCCCATCTCTTTTATTTGGACCGTTTTTTTGTTTCATTAACCAATTTTCCGAAAATCATTGAAAACTGCAGAAACGTCAATTTGCTATAAATGCTGATAAAAACAATTGAATATCTTGCTGGTGGTAGCGGTTGGAGTTACAACAGTGGCATCGTTTGATAGATAATTTAATTCCCCATCTCTTTTATTTGGACCATTTTTTTGTTTCATTAACCAATTTTCCGAGAATCATTGAAAACTGCAGAAACGTCAATTTGCTATAAATGCTGATAAAAACAATTGAATATCTTGCTGGTGGTAGCGGTTGGAGTTACAACAGTGGCATCGTTTGTTAGATAATTTAATTCCCCATCTCTTTTATTTGGACCATTTTTTTGTTTCATTAACCAATTTTCCGAGAATCATTGAAAACTGCAGAAACGTCAATTTGCTATAAATGGTGATAAAAACAATTGAATATCTTGCTGGTGGTAGCGGTTGGAGTTACAACAGTGTCATCGTTTGATAGATAATTTAATTCCCCATCTCTTTTATTTGGACCGTTTTTTTGTTTCATTAACCAATTTTCCGAAAATCATTGAAAACTGCAGAAACGTCAATTTGCTATAAATGCTGATAAAAACAATTGAATATCTTGCTGGTGGTAGCGGTTGGAGTTACAACAGTGTCATCGTTTGATAGATAATTTAATTCCCCATCTCTTTTATTTGGACCGTTTTTTTGTTTCATTAACCAATTTTCCGAAAATCATTGAAAACTGCAGAAACGTCAATTTGCTATAAATGCTGATAAAAACAATTGAATATCTTGCTGGTGGTAGCGGTTGGAGTTACAACAGTGGCATCGTTTGATAGATAATTTAATTCCCCATCTCTTTTATTTGGACCATTTTTTTGTTTCATTAACCAATTTTCCGAGAATCATTGAAAACTGCAGAAACGTCAATTTGCTATAAATGCTGATAAAAACAATTGAATATCTTGCTGGTGGTAGCGGTTGGAGTTACAACAGTGGCATCGTTTGTTAGATAATTTAATTCCCCATCTCTTTTATTTGGACCATTTTTTTGTTTCATTAACCAATTTTCCGAGAATCATTGAAAACTGCAGAAACGTCAATTTGCTATAAATGGTGATAAAAACAATTGAATATCTTGCTGGTGGTAGCGGTTGGAGTTACAACAGTGGCATCGTTTGATAGATAATTTAATTCCCCATCTCTTTTATTTGGACCGTTTTTTTGTTTCATTAACCAATTTTCCGAAAATCATTGAAAACTGCAGAAACGTCAATTTGCTATAAATGCTGATAAAAACAATTGAATATCTTGCTGGTGGTAGCGGTTGGAGTTACAACAGTGGCATCGTTTGATAGATAATTTAATTCCCCATCTCTTTTATTTGGACCATTTTTTTGTTTCATTAACCAATTTTCCGAGAATCATTGAAAACTGCAGAAACGTCAATTTGCTATAAATGGTGATAAAAACAATTGAATATCTTGCTGGTGGTAGCGGTTGGAGTTACAACAGTGTCATCGTTTGATAGATAATTTAATTCCCCATCTCTTTTATTTGGACCGTTTTTTTGTTTCATTAACCAATTTTCCGAAAATCATTGAAAACTGCAGAAACGTCAATTTGCTATAAATGCTGATAAAAACAATTGAATATCTTGCTGGTGGTAGCGGTTGGAGTTACAACAGTGGCATCGTTTGATAGATAATTTAATTCCCCATCTCTTTTATTTGGACCGTTTTTTTGTTTCATTAACCAATTTTCCGAAAATCATTGAAAACTGCAGAAACGTCAATTTGCTATAAATGCTGATAAAAACAATTGAATATCTTGCTGGTGGTAGCGGTTGGAGTTACAACAGTGTCATCGTTTGATAGATAATTTAATTCCCCATCTCTTTTATTTGGACCGTTTTTTTGTTTCATTAACCAATTTTCCGAAAATCATTGAAAACTGCAGAAACGTCAATTTGCTATAAATGCTGATAAAAACAATTGAATATCTTGCTGGTGGTAGCGGTTGGAGTTACAACAGTGGCATCGTTTGATAGATAATTTAATTCCCCATCTCTTTTATTTGGACCGTTTTTTTGTTTCATTAACCAATTTTCCGAAAATCATTGAAAACTGCAGAAACGTCAATTTGCTATAAATGCTGATAAAAACAATTGAATATCTTGCTGGTGGTAGCGGTTGGAGTTACAACAGTGGCATCGTTTGTTAGATAATTTAATTCCCCATCTCTTTTATTTGGACCATTTTTTTGTTTCATTAACCAATTTTCCGAGAATCATTGAAAACTGCAGAAACGTCAATTTGCTATAAATGGTGATAAAAACAATTGAATATCTTGCTGGTGGTAGCGGTTGGAGTTACAACAGTGTCATCGTTTGATAGATAATTTAATTCCCCATCTCTTTTATTTGGACCGTTTTTTTGTTTCATTAACCAATTTTCCGAAAATCATTGAAAACTGCAGAAACGTCAATTTGCTATAAATGCTGATAAAAACAATTGAATATCTTGCTGGTGGTAGCGGTTGGAGTTACAACAGTGTCATCGTTTGATAGATAATTTAATTCCCCATCTCTTTTATTTGGACCGTTTTTTTGTTTCATTAACCAATTTTCCGAAAATCATTGAAAACTGCAGAAACGTCAATTTGCTATAAATGCTGATAAAAACAATTGAATATCTTGCTGGTGGTAGCGGTTGGAGTTACAACAGTGGCATCGTTTGATAGATAATTTAATTCCCCATCTCTTTTATTTGGACCATTTTTTTGTTTCATTAACCAATTTTCCGAGAATCATTGAAAACTGCAGAAACGTCAATTTGCTATAAATGCTGATAAAAACAATTGAATATCTTGCTGGTGGTAGCGGTTGGAGTTACAACAGTGGCATCGTTTGTTAGATAATTTAATTCCCCATCTCTTTTATTTGGACCATTTTTTTGTTTCATTAACCAATTTTCCGAGAATCATTGAAAACTGCAGAAACGTCAATTTGCTATAAATGGTGATAAAAACAATTGAATATCTTGCTGGTGGTAGCGGTTGGAGTTACAACAGTGTCATCGTTTGATAGATAATTTAATTCCCCATCTCTTTTATTTGGACCGTTTTTTTGTTTCATTAACCAATTTTCCGAAAATCATTGAAAACTGCAGAAACGTCAATTTGCTATAAATGCTGATAAAAACAATTGAATATCTTGCTGGTGGTAGCGGTTGGAGTTACAACAGTGGCATCGTTTGATAGATAATTTAATTCCCCATCTCTTTTATTTGGACCATTTTTTTGTTTCATTAACCAATTTTCCGAGAATCATTGAAAACTGCAGAAACGTCAATTTGCTATAAATGGTGATAAAAACAATTGAATATCTTGCTGGTGGTAGCGGTTGGAGTTACAACAGTGTCATCGTTTGATAGATAATTTAATTCCCCATCTCTTTTATTTGGACCATTTTTTTGTTTCATTAACCAATTTTCCGAAAATCATTGAAAACTGCAGAAACGTCAATTTGCTATAAATGCTGATAAAAACAATTGAATATCTTGCTGGTGGTAGCGGTTGGAGTTACAACAGTGGCATCGTTTGATAGATAATTTAATTCCCCATCTCTTTTATTTGGACCGTTTTTTTGTTTCATTAACCAATTTTCCGAAAATCATTGAAAACTGCAGAAACGTCAATTTACTATAAATGCTGATAAAAACAATTGAATATCTTGCTGGTGGTAGCGGTTGGAGTTACAACAGTGGCATCGTTTGATAGATAATTTAATTCCCCATCTCTTTTATTTGGACCATTTTTTTGTTTCATTAACCAATTTTCCGAAAATTATTGAAAACTGCAGAAACGTCAATTTGCTATAAATGCTGATAAAAACAATTGAATATCTTGCTGGTGGTAGCGGTTGGAGTTACAACAGTGGCATCGTTTGATAGATAATTTAATTCTCCATCTCTTTTATTTGGACCGTTTTTTGGTTTCGTTAACCAATCTTCTGAAAATGATTGAAAACTGCCAATTTGCAATAAACGGCGATAGCAATTGAATATCTCACCGTTTTTAACAGGTAGAGATCCGGTGGAGAACGCCAGTACCACGGAGGACGTGCATAACGAAACGGAACAGGCGCAGAGCTCGAAACCGTCCGGTTCGGAAGAACGAGACGGTACCCCGGCGGCGAGCAGAGAGGGCACTCCATCTCCGTCTTCGGAAGAAGAGGAACAATCGGTGATAGTCAGGACGATGGACGGGGACATGATCAGACAGAGGAGGTTGGCATTCTTCCAAAATGAAAGATTGTTATGTAAGTTTGTGTTTTCTTTCTATTCTGTAGTCTTTGTAATACCGAAGTTGTGACTTCATGAAGTTAATTAAATTTTCTCAAGTTTATCATCATTAAAAATTTTTTAGTGGGCGACCTTATTGCCGATCAGCCCTACGACGGACAATCGAGTCCGTCGACCGCACAAGAGGATTCGGTGACGCAAACGGGACCAGAAAGCGAAACCACTTCCGCCCATCAGACGGCACAGGATCAGACGGACTGCAGTATAACGATAAAACTGAAATACATCAATGACGACCTGAAAATCGTCGACGGACGATTGGAGGAATTGTTAGGTGATTTTAAAAGGTGCATTTTACTAAAAACTCACCGGGTTATTATGCGGCGTCGTCATCTTTTTGTTATTATCATTTTAGAAGACATTTTGAGGTTGAACTCTCGTCAAATAAATTAGTTAGGTTAATATTCAACGGGCAGGTGCTGCAAAGGGACACCGACACGCTGCAGAGCTACGGAATGTTCAACAATTGCGTGGTGCACTGTTTGGTCCACCAGAGGAGGTCCACCGGCGACAACGGACGGTCAGATAACGGTGATAATATGAGTAGGAACAATGGTAATAACAATAACGCCAATCAGAGAGACTGGGATTTGGGAAATTTACTAATCGCTACAGTCAGTTTTTGTTTAGGTTCAGCGTGGTATTTTAGGTAAGTTGCATTTTGCAAATCGAACAACTTTAATTTATCAGAGGCATTCATTTTGTTATACAGCTTACATCGTTTTCACCGGGTGATTATTATTTATACCAAAAAATATTGTTGGCAACTGACTTTCATAAATTATAACCTCAAAACAAAATTACTTGGTTTGTAACTAAAATGTGCCAACAAAAATTTGAATGTATTTATTTCAACAGTTTAACCTAGGTACAAAAATTTTAAAATAAGAATAAGATTTGTCATTGTAATTTTAATTTGTAAATAAAAACTGCGACGGTGAACAAATCTATTTATTAAGTAACACACCGTGCTTGATTACAATTTATTTCTCAGGTATCAATATCCACAATTGTTTACCGTGACCGCTACGGTGGGACTGGTGGCGATAACCGGGATTTTTACTGTGATTTCGATAGGAATGTACTTTCCCGACAGTGACAGGCCGCAGCAGCAGCAGCAGCCGCAGCAGAGGGTGGTGATGGAGAACGTTCACTAGCTTAACCTACGTTTGTGTGTGATTGGATGTGAGCCGGCGTTTTACGTGTACACGATTGCATTGTTACATTTTATTGTGGAACATTACCTTTATATATATATAAAAAAAAAATTGTTAAGGCTTGTGTATAATTTATTCTTAAATGTTCTGTATTATAGTTAATTATTTGTTTTTTTTATAAATATATAATAAATGGGTATTATATTTACTTGTAAACAATTGTGTTTTTATTGAATTTCCAAAGGATCCATTAAGACCATTGTAGTGGATTTTTTTTAATAATAACAACAATTTATTAAATGTATAGAAATACATATGAAAAAAAAATATTGATATAAATATAAGTTTATTCACATTAACACATACAGCGGAGATTTTGAGAACTGCATTCAAAAGAGCTATGGGTCTCTATAATTAAATGAAATATGTGATTGTCAGTGATTTAACGTGTCAATTATCAAAATCATCCATCAGAATTGCGATTTAGAACCATTTGAAAATACAAATTTATCACGTTTGTAATTACCGCCGCCTTCGCGCCATCTACCGGACGATGGCTGAACTGCCAAGTGATTGCAGTTAGCGCGAAAACTCTCGAACTTTATACTTGTAAAGAAAGTGTAAAGATCCTGTAATGCACATAAAACGATAAAATATTTAATTCTGAATCGAATGATGTGTAAAATAGCTGACGAAACTTAGTAATTTGCTGATGAAAATTAAGCACGGGCAACTGTCGGTAATTCAGTTTACTGTAAAGCTTAAAGATTAAATATAGAGTATTTTGCAACATTTTTCAAATAAATACGAGTCTTTATGTTTGAATCAGTGACGGTTCGCGGCGTTTTTTCCGCTACGGCCGAAAAACAAGAGGTGGTAATACAGATAGGTGCGGTCACGTAGCCAGCCGTCTCTGCAACTGACCCTACCTATCTGTATTACCACCTCTTGTTCCTCGGCCGCACCAGAAAAAAACTCCTCGAACCGTCACTGGTGTACAACATGTTGTTATTTTTTTCATTTTGCTTGTAGGTATAAAGTTCAGGTTTTGGCGCTAGTTGTAAATTTATTTAGTGAATATCAGGTTGCCTGGAGAGTAGGCGCTATCTATTAAAGTATTTTATTTGCAAAATTGCAACTTTTGAAAGCAAGACAACATGCGTAACATGGTTTTTTTGGAATATTCTGTAATTATTAAATCATTGTTTTAATAAATATTAAAAACTCTAATTGGTTTGTTTTCGTTCGCGATGACAGAGGGCAGCAAAAGTTAGAACTTATAGATTGGAATAAAACACTTTAACTTTTTTATACCACTATATTTTATTTATGTGACTAGTTTAGTATAGTGGTATAAAAAAGTTAAAGTGTTTTATTCCAATCTACAATCAAGATGTACCACGAAGTAAACGCCGCCAACATTAAACAGTTAGAACTTATGTTTATAAAGAATTTATTGCATAAAAGACAAAAAGTGATTTAAATATGCTGTCTTCATTAATTAAACCCGGGTTTATTGAGAAAATACTCTTGTTAGAAAAGTTATGGATTACAGGTAACTTTATTAACGACAGCCCAGTAGTTGTAAAGCAAACATGCACTTAGAAGTTCGCCCTTTGTCCGACAGATGGCGCAACGACGTCCGGAATTATTGAGATTTGTTCGCAGTTTTAAATGACCAAATATAGACCTATTCACGAGTAAGGGCGGTTTACGAACTAAGTTCGGAACATTCAAATAATATTGGTATCCTTTTCTACTACCTGATAACCGAGCGGATATTCCCAAGACGTACTATTTCGTCGTCGGCCGTATCTAGAAAACACACACGCGGCCTGCGTAGCTCGGTCTTAGACCGAGCGGTAGAAGGATTAAGAAATAGTTTACGGCTGGTTATTGCGTGCACGATTTAGCCTATGGTGGAAAATTGCAACGGACACTACTGGATTGAGACGGACAAGACACCCCGACCGCCATCTCTGCTGAATAGCTCTATAACTAGAAAAGTTTTGATGATTTTAATCATCATTGATATGTTTAATTACAGTTTAATGCCCACTTGCACCGCAGAACTTAATCATGATTAAATTTTAATCATGATTAACTTTAATCAGAGTATTTCTGTTGCACCGTCGGCTGATTAAGCATCTATCGACCACGGAGTATTATTATAGAGAGCACACGTTTTTCTAGGGATTTTAAGTTATTTTTTGGTTATTTTACGTTGTTCTATTGAGAACACAGGAAACAAATGCGCGGTAAATATGAATACTAAATGCTAACTAACATACTATTATTATTATTTCTTATTATTGGACGAGGTAAACGAACCAAAATTAATAAAATCATTAACCTCCAAGCCATCGATTTCATCAATCTGCTCAACTATTCCCAAATCCATCGTTTTTAATAACAAATACAAAACAAAGGTTTTTAATTTCAAAATCGTCTGCCAAATGTAAATAACTTCACGACTATATTACGCGTGAAGTTATTAGTTTTTGAGTTAATCGGCCAAAATCGGCTGATTAAATATTTGACGTTTCTTGGGGACTTTAATCATGATTAAGTTGCGGTGCAAGCCAATTCTCCGCTAACCATTGATTAACTTTTTAATCATGATTAAGTAGCTGCGGTGCAAGTGGGCATAAATCTGTTAGCCCCTTACTGCCTGATTTTTTTTTATGAAACAAAAATAATTATGAATATCTAAATCTTTAATTATATTTACATAGTCAAAGATATTTACAATTTATACCGTTATTTTTCACCAACTGTGTGTATAGTCAAAGGTATTCCCGCAATTTTACAAATCGACACTCTATTATGTTTCAATCTGGCAACGTCGCAATCAGCTGTCAGGTGCGGTGTTTTGCATATCTAATCCAAACCTGAAAAATGAAAAAGTGATTGTAAATATTCGAAGAGCATGACGGGTTCCAAAGGTAAACTTCTATCGCCGCGCCGCACTTCCTCATTCCTCTAGGAGCGTTCCGCGTCCGATGACATTCAGCTCTAGCCAACCGCACGGTGAACATATTGTTTGAAGATGGATAAGGGGACCAGGTACGCTCTGGATCAGTTCTGTGATGTACTGGACACTTACAAAGGTAGAGATAAGGTAAATATTTGCACGTTTTGCTTATAAATTTAACTTGTTTATCGATACGACTGAATAGTTTGTATATGTTATAAACAAGCGACCGTTGAAATCTCACCGAGCATGGGGTTCTTCTCTAGTCAAACGTACTTATAATTATTCAACATTGTTAGTATTATTCATCTTTTTTTTTGCGTAGGCGTTGTGCCGTTCAGCCACTAATTACTATTTAAATAATCATATTTGTAACAATCGAAAATAGTTGGCAGTCCTTAAAACATAACCTAACTAGGAGAAGTTCAGTGGCGTCACTGAGAATGAGTAATGGAAAACCCTAAAATTTAAAAAAACAGCAAGATTATGAATGATCAGTTAAAATTCACCGAATACTGTGAGATCAAAAAGTCGAAAATAGTTGGCAGCCCTTAAAACATAACCTCACTAACAGAAGTTCAGTGGCGTCACTAAGAATGGGAATTTTGGCATGGAAATCCCAGAAAAAACAGCTAGATTATGAATCGTAAATTAATGTTGATGATTGGTTCTAGAAATAACTGCTAATGTTTAAATAGATAAAAACACAGAAAACTATTTTTAAAACAAGATGTCAAAATTAACACTGCACTGGAGAATTCCAGACAGCCAATATAATTTTACTTTAATTATTCTGGGGATTTAAAAAAAATGTGCTGCCAACTATTTTCGACTTTTTGATCTCACTGTACGTACTCTACTGCAGTAATTAAAGAATCGTCTATAATTATTCAACATAATTATTATTATTTCCTTTTTTCGCGTACGCGTTTAGCCGTTCAGCCACTAATTATTTTTTAAATTATCGTATTTGTATTTGGCACAATTAAAACTTTAATTAACCATAACTGTTTCTTTTTTTTTGTAAATGATAATTGTAGGTCTTGCGTACCTTATGCTACAGCACAAAGTTAATAGGCGGATTGGCCAAAAATGAAATTTTCGCCAAACGGATGCTGTCTTTCAGTTCGAAAATGTCCGGCACCAGGGCCGTCCTGAGGCTGCTGGATGACCTGCCCATGCTCAAATATAATTTGGATTACGGACTTGGCAACAACGTAAGTGAAATTGATTTATTTTAGTGTTTTAATAGTAATAGTAATTTTTTTTCTGATTGAAACAATATTGCGTGATATTGCCTTGGTTACGATATGTCATAACACACTTATATTTCCCTAGGGAAATATAAACATCAAAAAAATGTCATTGGGAGCTTCTCGCAAGAATTGTTTTTATTGCTCTCGGGACAACACCTCCGATTTCTTAGGCAGGTACATCCTTTATGGATATTACAGCTTTGGATTTTACGGGAACCAAACATTCACGGTCTTTCGCCGCTTGCGTTAACACATAGTTTGACATTTCACCAATTTATGAAACAACGCAAATACCAAAACAAGTCAACCATGATATTTACAAACAAGGCCCTTAGCAACGTTACCAACCCGATAAATTCAAAAATTTACAATCCAATATTTTTCCATTTACAGAACAATATTCTTTCAATCAGAAAAAAACTATTGATTACAACACGGGAAATATGAATACATTTCCCTAGTTGTAATAATAGCTATAAAAATCCGTGTCGGGTGGTATTTTGACCATCTTATCCCGGGATACCCTTTATTTATTCATTTGAAATGATTGGTAAAGTTAAAAAATGTACCCAAATTATTATTAGTAAATTATCATTCTTTATCTGCAAATGGCGGAGATAAGTAAGTGGAATTCTGATTAAGTCGATACATTATGTAATTCAATGATGATTGCCGAAAATAAGAAATCTTTTTGCTATTTTTTTTAAATTATTGTTAATGTAAATTCGATGCAATTACCTTAATTAAATAACTACCAATACACAATGACAAAAATTGTGATAGTTTTAAATTTGTTAATAAAAGATTGTTTCATATGTTTTTGTTTGAATATTTCACATATTATAGAAAAATTTTGATAACTATCTCCGATTTTTCTAAAATTGCAATGGAATTATGAAAAACTTTGACATTCTTTTCATTTCGTGGACACATTTTATATACAATTTTATGCCTATTATCCAGTTCAGGCAGCGAAAGGGTTAATGAAAAATTCAATGATAACGATTTAAGGCGCATCTATAGCTCAAGGTCACTTATGACATCTAATTAAATTAAATAAATAAATAAATAATGATTAAATAAAATTTCAGGAACCCGATAAACTGATGGCTTCCCTCGGAGTGGTGACCAACATAATCGACCAAATATATTACCCCGTGGAGAAGATGAGCTGGCTGCTGGAACACAGGCTAATCGATGGAAATAACGGAGGCGCGTGGGATACGGCCAGTTCAGTATTTTGGGTGGCCTCTATATACTTATCCCTTTTAAGGTGATCATGATTTTTCGGTATTTTTACATCTAAATTACTTTCATGGCATAAATCTAAGAGTGGTTAACGTTTTACACGTATCTATTTTAGAAATATCCGATATGTTTCAATACTGCAACAACACAAAGGCTGTGCCAAGTCACCCAGCGGGTAAGTGCGCATTTATTTCTTTAATATATACATGATTACAAAGTTTTAGTTTCAAGTAAGATTTATGTTTTATAGCTATTATTACAACTAGGGAAATATGAATAGTATATTTCCCGTGTTGTAATCAATAGTTTTTTTCCGATTGAAAGAATATTGTTCTGGAAATGGGAAAATATTGGATTGTAAATTTTTGAATTTATCGGATTGGTAATGTTGCTAAGGGCCTTGTTTGTAAATATCATGGTTGACTTGTTTTGGTATTTGCGTTGTTTCATAAATTGGTGAAATGTCAAACTGTGTTAACGCAAGCGACGAAAGACCGTGAATGTTTGGTTCCGGTAAAATCCAAAGCTGTAAAATCCATAAAGGATACCTTCCTAAGAAATCGGAGGTGTTGTCCCGAGAGCAATTAAAACAATTCTTGCGAGAAACTCCTAATGACATTTTTTTTATGTTTATATTTTCCTAGGGAAATATGAGCACTTCATATTTCCCTAGGGAAATATAAGTGTGTTATGACATATCGTAACCAAGGCAATATAACTCAATATTGTTTCAATCAGAAAAAAAGGTTTTTTTAATTGTTATAGTATTGTTGTTTCAATAGGTTAGCTTAAACCAACGAAGTAAAAGTGTTTTTTATTATATTTACAACATGTATAACGAAGAAGAAGCCACCATCATAAACAATAAGAATAAACATTTTTCAAAAATGGAATTTAATTTTTGTATACCTACATATATTCTGTTCACATTTTATTCTCGCTGAAGTAGGCTTTGTTAGGGTGACATTTTTGTTGGTAGTAAAAAAGTTACTAAGAATTTGGGTTATGTCATTGCATTTTATAACATCCCTCGTTCACATTGATTGAATTGAAATTATAAGTCAACAACAAATTTCACTCAACAGCATCAAACATATAAGGACAAAAAACACCCTGACTCCGGCGAATAAAATGTGAACAACAGAGTATGTATCGTTTGAACTATTTTTTTTTCTGTTTATTTTTAGAGATGCGATGGTAAAAATGCTGGCCCGGCAAAGATTCGAGCTGTTGACGTGTTTAAGATTAACCCTAGATTTAATCCACGCTGTGAATACTCTTCCCAAGGGATATTTATGGGGCGATAAACTGGGTACGTGGCAGGTTGGTTTGGTGGCGACGATATCGTCCTTTTTGGGAATGTACCAGCTTTTCGCCAAACGGAACTTGTCATGATCCACATTGGTATTAATTAGGAGCGATCCGTGCATTTTGATATTGATTGTTGTTTACGGTTGTGGAAATAAAGCAATATTTTTAATTGTTAAATTGTTGTTTTCAATCGAGTTTTATTCTTTCTGTATTTCTCGGCCGTAACTTGCAATTCTTGTTTTTGGTTCAGGCTTACTTAGATCCTATACACAGCAATTTATTTTTCTTAGGTTCTTTGATTATTTGGGTGTCCCTACTGCTTGTCAAAAATTAAAAATTTTAGCTCAAATTGAAACATTATGTGTGATACATCATCGTAAACAGAAAAAAATCTTACATTAGAAAATGTAAAAATTCAATATGGCGGCCATAAGAAAAACAAAAGTTATCTATTGTTTCTCCGCCATCTTAAAAGCTACAATAAATCTAATAACATATTTAGATCCTCCATTAAAAAGTGCTCGAATAATGTCTTAGTGTAAAATGCGCAATAGTAATAGTTTTCGAATAAAAAAGTAAAAATGAAAATTGAAATTTTTTATTTTTTCTCGATTTTTTGAAAATAAAACAAGTTAACTCAAATTTGTCAACAGATTATAATACACAACTAATTTAACCAACTTCATATCTCTTAAGATCACGGTATTCAGATGTGACGAGCGACTATGAGAAGTCATATTAAAGAGAGAACAAAACTGGAGACAGGCTCGGAAACATCACGTATCTACCATTTCCATTTTTTTGCTATATACGATGCGTGGCTCACACAAAGGCGAGAACTATAATCACGCCCCCTTAAATATATTATCGTCATCAGCATCCACCCGATTGGAGAGAAGGGGATGAGCGCTAATCGTGAGGAATGCGTTGAACTAAATTTCGTCGCGCGCATACAACTTTTATGCAATTTTAAGAAATCTAACTTCTTATTTTGAGTAATTGGCAATCAATAATGATGAGTTTTAGTATGGTCACTTTAAATTGAATTATCTATGCATCAAACTCAAAATAAGTTACTATAAAACAATTTTACGCTAATTAATGACAAAAAAATCTTTTTTTTTTACAATAACACATACTTCAAGCCATAAACAATTTAATTTTATTTATAATTTTCGGTTTCTTAACTGTTTACAAGATCAACCTTAGGAGAACAATATGAAGTTTCAAGAAGCGTACGAATTCCCTGCCCTTAAGATAACTGAAATCCCCATGGTGTCTCTCAAAAAAAGAACCTTCATTGGCATATATTACATTTTCTATTTCATCACTTCCTCTGCCGTCTCTTCTCTTTTGTTGCACATTTTCTGGTGTTTCCATGGGGTTGCTTCTGCAATATGGTCTTCCTCATACTTTTCTGCCGTTTTCAAAATACACCTGCACTCCCGTTTGCCGCTGAAATGGGGTCTACAAACAGGTCTGAACAAGACTACAAATACCTTACCCTTCCCTGGTGAATAAATGCAGCTAAGAACTTTACTTTACCCATGAATTATGTATTTGTTATTGGAAATA
The DNA here is from genome assembly GCA_910593695.2 of Ocypus olens. NCBI lineage: Eukaryota > Metazoa > Arthropoda > Insecta > Coleoptera > Staphylinidae > Ocypus > Ocypus olens. Next base: position 59,980,075 of record OU343051.1, read on the forward strand.
AACAAATATTACTATTATTACTAGAAATAATTTTGATTTGGCAACAATTTCAACAAGCGAATCATATCGAGCACTTTCATTACATCACAATGCAACGTTAAATACCGCTAAGGTAGGAATGAAATTAAAACGCAAGACATAAAAAACACATTTTTATATTAAGAAAAATAAAAACGAATTGCCACAGATTTATCACAAAACCGTCGGCGGCAGTATGGAATGTAAAACAATAAAAACATTACGAACTAAACACAATTTCTATATAATTATACAAAATTAGAGACAGTGCACATAAATTTCTCCTAAAACACATAAAACGGTGTCCCATGAAATCAGCGTAATCTTTGTTAGTAGTTAGTAAAAATTATCCACCGCATGTTGTTGTTAAAAAGAAAACTTTCCCTTAAACTTTCATTTAACACATGATAATTTTTGCTATACATTTACGTGTTTTTCTTTTATAAACAGAAAGCTTTTGTTTAATAGGAAACTCATCATTTTCCATTAGGTAAAATTTGAACGAATGTTCCAATGGCGATAACATTAATACCAACAGTTCTAATTCATCAAAACTGTATTTCCTAACTGCATTTGAAAATAGTGTAACTCAGGATGTCGGAATGTAATTAAAGTCAATTTGTTAGTATCAATGACGACTCGCAGGTTTTTTTTTGGTACGGCCGAGGTAGCAAAAGTGGTAATACAGATCTCTGCAACCAACCCGACTAATCTGAATTGCCACCTCTGCTGTACCCCACACACTGGTTAGTATTAATGTTATCAACATTCATTCATTTCTTTTGTTATTTTATTATTTACAAGGCTATAAAGTAATGGATTTTAATCGATTTAAATGAGGTTTGTTAGTATACAAATTAATATTACTCCCGTTGTTATTGCAAATAAAGGTATCCCACAAAACATCTAATAATCAGTAATTTGTATTATTTCGTGTGGTGAACTTTACAAAAGACAGCAGGCACGTGCCAAAACGTGCTCAACAGTGCAGGCAAAAACTTCACTTCAGTCGTAATCAAGCTGATCGTTACAATAATAAAGTGAAATCTTTGCGAACGCCATTAAATGCTCGTAGCTCTCGGCGCGCACCTCGTGCCGTGTGTAAAATTTACTGTAGAAAACAATACGGACCAAACTTGCGCAGAGTTGTGCACATCCAGTTCTAATTGAAACAATTAACCTTTTAGGCACTATGCACCACTATAGTGGCTTTCGCGGAAGCGATTTTCAAATTGAACTCTGCCGTACAGAGAAACAGCCCCGCACAAAATTCAGCCGTGTCTAAGGTAGTGTGTTAACACAGACCACCACTACACAAAAGTAATAACATTTAAATTTTTAAACAATAGTCTCGAACATTTTTAAATCATCACATGAAAAATTAATTTAAAGGAATTTTTTTCTCGCCCGAATTTTAGTAAAAAGTGTGGAATTGAAATAAAAATCTGTTTTAAAAATGTTAAATAGCCGATTATTCCCAAAAAACACCAACTCTTTTAAAATTAATGTGCACTGAAGCCCCTCTTCAAAAACTACAAAACTATTACAAAGGCAAAGTCATTAAATTTCAACGTAATAAAATATTTGGTAACTTCACTGGACTATGATTTTTTCTTTTTTAAAATGAGGAGGAATTACGTTTAAAATTTAATTACCCGCAATTCAGACTTGGGCCGAAACTACGTGGAACGGTGATTTCAGCCCAACTACTAGAATAATCACAAATAACAGTCTTAAACACTATCAAATAGTAACAAAATAAAATCGTAAAACGTAACATAAATTAAAAAATGAAAACTGATGGAGAACATAAACCCAGGGTTGGAAAAGGTGGTGACGTTCACAACCAACACAAAACTTCAAAATCTGAAATGAAATAACTTATAAAATTTTGCAACGATTGATTTTAATAATAATAAAGGATAAACTTTAGCAATAAAAAAAATATATAGGAAAAACAATTACATTTTTTTTGGTTTTATAAATTTTTTCTGAATATTAATATCTATGTAACGTACATAATAATGGTTTGTAAACTTCGATTATAAATCAACTTTATAAACGTAAAGTTTTCTTAAATTTTTAAATCAGGATAACGGAAATCGTAAACCTTTTAAACATAGCCCGATCGTCAACGGTTCGTTAGCCAACATAAACTAACATGGTTTATCGGTAAACCATTCGGTAAAAATATCCTAAAATACGAAAAAACACCCAAACAACCCGACTATCATATAATATTAACAATTAACCAATTAACATTTTTATGTATCAACACTTAAAACTAACACTTGTATTACAAATAACTTGATGTTTAAACGCACCGAATATGTTCCTTGATTTGTTTTCTCTGGTGCGAATCGCTAAAATGTACTTTTTTAAATTTATTGGAACGATAAAATATCAGCAAGTAATTCGGACGTTGCCTTCTATCATAATAAAATCATTAATTCCATAAAAAATAAGTTATGAGTCTCGATTAATACAATTTAAAATATATATATAAATATATTATAAGTAATTTTACATAAAAAAGAAAATCAACACTGGACTTTTGAAAATTGAATATTCAAATTGTTGTCATTTTTTATTGGTAAGGCTTTCGATTGTAGTATATAGTTTCGAACTATAAGCATAAAAATGTTTAAAATACTTTTGTATTTTAATATTTTTAAGAATTGCCTCGCAATATAATGGGGAGCGCGCCGCGAAATTTGAGGGTGCGGCGCGCCCTCTTTTGAACATCAAAAACACTTAAAGACTATCGGTATAAGAATAATATGAAGCATACTTATTTAATTGAGGCCCAGGTTGCCCAGGCCGAGGACGGTGCTGTTCTTGGAGTTGCGCATGAGCGGCTTGTGGTGGCTCACGTCGTTGCCGTAGTGCTGCCACTGCCAGCACGTGCGGCAGAAGTAACGGAAGCAGTTGAGCTCCCTGCAGAAGTAGGGGCCCTGCTGGACGGCGCACACGGAGCACAGGGAATCTTCCAAATACGGATCAACTTGTACCTGGAAAAATTATGTTGCTTACATGCTAGGAATAAATTGATTTCGTGACGTGTTTCAAACAAAGATGGAATACATTTAAACATTAAATATTGTTTCCTGAAAGGTTGAAACCGGAAACAATATTTCATGTTTACACTATTATTGTTATATTTGCCGCTGTTGGCATATTGATACATCTGTCAGTGGTTATGCTACTCAGTTGGGTTTAGAGAATAGATTCCGCCACTTTGAAATAAATTTAATCCTGGAATAGTTATCTCGTGCATATAAAAGTGGGTCTTCTTTTAATGAAACAAAGCTTTCACAAAACAAAAATGTTGTACATTACATGTCTATTAAGTTATGTTACAGTACTCGTTTAGAAATTCAACAACAAAGAAAATCTAATTCCTACTATAATGCATCACTAATCATAACTAGTGATGTAAATAATATTTAAATGAAATGCAATCGGAATGCGTGACGTGTGTTATTTGTAGACAAAATATATCAGAATCACTACTAAAATGCAGATTGACTATGCAGCAGTGTTACAAAACAAGCACATACGGGTGGGTGTCGACATATGTTTATGGAAATTTGAACCTTACATTCCATAACAATTAATCAGTTACGGCTTTACTTACTTTCTTTGTGAACTTAGCTGTCTTTATCTCTATAAAAGCAGCCGCAACAGCTTTCATATACGAACGGGGATTATTGAACGTCACTCTTCCTGATCCAATCGGGTACTTGTACTTATCGGTGTCTATGCCTAAAATAAATATTAAAACATTTTGAACACGTAGCTTGTGCAGAATCAAGAACTGGTCAGTTGTAGTGTGTCTCACCAGGGGCGGCTCGTTATATAGAGCCATGGAGCCATGGCACTACCTGTAGCTACAAGTTCAGCAAGAATATTTAATTAATTCTTCAAACACTTTTTCACCAGTTACTTTGGTCTAGAAAGATAAATCGTTTTTTTTTTTTTCAAAAAAAGAGTGGGGGGTGGTTATATTGTATAGGTGGCTCTACCATCAACATATTCTACGAGCCGCCACTGTGTCTCACTACTCGGATCCACATTTCAGTCATAAGTTGCAGAACAGATACTGTTTAATGATTTAATATGCACGCCTATAAAATTAATGGGCCCACATACTGTGACCTTGTCACCTGCCCTTAATCTGAATGCCTGTAAAAGTGAGTTTCCGCAAAAACTATTGATTTCAATCCAACACACTGGATTAACAATTTTAATTCAAATAAAACAATGAACCTTTTACTTTTTGTGACCGCAATTACAGCTTCAGGTTAACAACGAATTCAAACTCACCTGCATAAACCACACCATCAAAGAGATCGTTCATAATGTTGGCCAGACCTTCGGCGTTCAGCATTCCGTGGAGGGCGCCAACGAACACAGTCTTGCTAGGATCCAATTTCTGCGATGTGGACTTGGTGTAGTTGGAGTCGTTTAAGATCCACGGAATCACTTGTACCTACACGTGTGAATACGTAAAATTAAATAAAACACCCTCTGTCCGGACATATTCTCGCGCACTCGCCTCTTTGGACTTCATTCGCTTGGACGATATCTTAAAGTACCAGTTGCCGCTGTTGTCAAAATCGCTGGTGCAGGCGTGCAGCAAGGCTTTGACGTTCTTCTCGCCCTCGAAGATGATGTACACGTAACCCTTCGGCTGTGTAGCTTGTTTGTCTTTGCCGGGCCATTCGACGCGAATAGGCCCAAACTGCTTGAATGTCTGCACTAGCAGTTGCTCGGATATGTCCCAGGGGACACCTCCCAAAAATACCTAAATCACATTAATAAAAAAAAATTTATTCGATTACAACTTCTACAAATTGTTAAGGGCATTGATTTATCCATAGGCACTTTTTGTACCATTTTTGTATTGAGACCACGTCTGTCAATTGATTATTATTTGTGTTAATTTAAATGTGTTGAAGAAGTTAGTGAGGAATTGTGGCAAAAATCAAATATTTGTTGGTGTTGCGGGGCCTGAACAAAACAACTCATTTTAATTCCACGATTGAAAAAGAGTACTGCAGTGACGGTTCGCGGGTTTTTTTCTGGTACGGCCGAGGAACAAGAGGTGGTAATACAGATAGGTAGGGTCAGTTGCAGAGACGGCTATTACTACCTCTTGTTCCTCGGCCGTACCAGAAAAAACCCTGTGAACCGTCACCGACTTGGTGTATCAATAAGTACCCCCACAAGAGAAATCGCTAATAGAAATATCAAAGGTAAAACTATACATCACAGACTGGAGAGCAGCAATATCAGCAATTAAGAACTGCAAAATCACCTCAGCACTAACGTTGGAATGCAGCTTAGCCCTGGAAAAAGTGGAAAACGGCAACAAGGTCACTTTGTGGTGGGTAAAAGGACACAATAAAAGTAAAGGGAACAAGATAGCAGATGGGCTGGCAAAAAAGGCTTCCAGATGCCCCATTTGTGGACGCTCCGGACTGCCACCCTCTTTATCAGACGTATCCTTACTAAAAGATACATCAACTAACATCACCAAGATCGTTGCAACGATAAGTCTGGCTGCAGGGTGGCGAAAAACTTCGTTTCGATGCACCCCAAAACTGCCAGATACTGCATGCAACTGCTCAGGGGGAACCTACGAAAAATCGTGCAACTGTTGACTGGACACTGTAACCTAAGAATGGGTCTCTGCCCCAGTCCCATCTGTAGAGGGTGTGAAGCTGAAGAGGAGACTGCTGAACACGTAGTCTTGGAGTGTACAGCCATCTCCTGAACAAGACAATCCATAATGCGAGAGGGATGTCTACAAATAACAGACATTCAAAAAGTCCCCATTGGTGCAGTCCTGGCGTTCACCAATGCCGTGAGTTGGCTGGACGACACTGGGAAGTGAGGACTCGGATGGGAGAACGTACAAAGGGCCCATTGAGGCCTACTTGCAGCAGACCTCTCTACCCTTCCATCAGAATAATCCAGATCCAGATCCACGTTGATCCACGGATAAGATAGGTGAAATGCCCCCAGATTCGGAATTCCTAATTAACCAAATAATGTTGTATCTTGAGGTAATAATTATCGGCGGACATGGTTTATATGGTCTCCACTCCTCCCCTCACCCCCCTGGGGTCAATTTTTATATTAATTTTTTATCTGACCATGTGTTAATTCAAAATTCTGAAAAAATTCATCAAGGTAGGTTTACCAAGAGACCTATCAATAGAATTTTTTTCAGTCATCCAAGTTCATTTGGTTTCTCAAAAAAATTAAAAAAACAAATTTTTAATTTTTTGAGGCAGAAATCGTTGAGGTGCACACCGTTTTATTTTAATATTTTATAAAAGTCGATTCATTTTACCTCCGACAGGAACTGTTAACACAATTCGAGTGGTGCGTCATTTCTAAAAATCTAATTTTCCTCTTTTTTTTTCGATTTTTTCAATTTCACAGGTAAGGGTTGAGGTTTAGCCAACAAATTAATTAAAACTTTTTTGTAGCATTTTGTAAGACAGAAAATTTGGTTTTTTCATTTTTTTTCTATCTCTAATAGTAAAAAAGTTATAACTAATTTAATTTTTTTTCTACTTGATTTTTAAATTTTTGTCGATATTTACCAATTATAAGCGCACAGGTGGATATTTAGCAGAAAAACTTATAAAACATGTTTTGTAGCATTTTACAAGACGAAAATTTTAGTTTTATATTTTTAGCCTTAATACAAAAAAATTATGTGTAAATCTATTTATAAGTTTCTAAAAATTACAGAGTTACTAATGTAGAAAAATGTTTTTCTTTATTTGTGATTACAGTAAAGTTAATTATAATAATATATAATATACAGTGCATTTTTATTTCACGAGATATATTTTTTTTTTAATTAAAAAAATCCTGTTTGTCGTTACAAACATTCCATTCATACATTGCCACAATAGAAAAGAATAGAATGGAATTTGATAATCAAATTGATTTTTATTCGTTTCGACAATTTTTTTTTTACAAAGAATTTTTTTTCTTTGCTTATTTCTGACATAAAATTACGAATGACTTCAATCAACGCCTTATTTAAAAGATGACTACGTAAAAAATGTAATCTATCATTTGACGTGAGAAATAAATATAATTCAATAAATGTTTTTGCCGAATATAGTGCCATCTGTTGCTCATCGATTTTTTCGTTTAAAAACCTAATATTTTTTAGCATAGAATCCAAATCTTCAATACAAAAATAGGGGTTCCTATTTAAGATTTCAAAATTAGCCCCCTCCCCGACACAGGGGGGAGGGAGGGGCTGTACACATGATAGGGCTCAAAAAACATTTTTGGATATATTTTTTTTTATCTCAATCCGATTAGTATTTCAGGAGATATTTGGGGTGAACGGGTGGTCTGAAACACCCTATATATGTAATCTACATTTTTAATCAATAAAAATTGAAAAATCAAGTAGTAAAAAAAATTAAAATTGGTTATAACTTTTTTACTATTAAAGATAGAAAAAAAATTAAAATTTTTGTATTGCAAAATGCTACAAAAAAGTATTTGTTAGTGTTTTGGCTAAACGTCAACCCTTACCTGTAAAATTGAAAAAAATCGAAAAAAAATAGCGGAAAATTAGATTTTTAGGGATGACGCACCTCTCAAAATGTATTAAAAGTTCCTGTCAGAGGCAACATTAATCAACTTTTATGAAATAGTGAAAAAAAACGGCGTTCACCTCAACGATTTCTACCTCAAAAAATTTAAAATTTGTTTTTTTAATTTTTTTAAAACACCAAATGACCTTGGATGGCCTTGAAAAAAATTCTATTGATAGGTCTCTTGATAACCTACCTTGATGATTTTTTTCAGAATTTTGCATTCAACACATTGTCAGATAAAAAATTAAAACAAAAAATAACGCTTTTTGACCCCAGAGGTGTGAGGGGAAGGATGGGGACCATATAAAGTATGTCCGCGGATAATTCTTATCTTAAGATACAACATTATTTGGTTAATTACGAATTCCGAATCTGGGGGCATTTTGCTTATCTTAATCGGGGGGACCCTTTGTAAGTGGCATTCCATATCAAAATGCCTCATCTATAAGTTTACAAAATTCAATCGTGGAATTAAAAAGAAGTTGTTTTGTTCAGGCCCAGCACAGAATAGACCTTTCAGGACCACGTGAGACAGATTTTTTTAATACTACAGAGAAAACATGACGATAATTACCTTACTGGAATAACCAATCGTTTTACTATTACGTGGGGGCAGCACACCACTCCAGGTGCATGTCGCGTCGTACACCGAGGCCGCGGACCGGTGGAAGCGCGCGGCTCTGTCCAGGTGCAGGTTCGTCTCCTGAACGGCCAGACCGGCGATCCCCAGGTGGTTGGACCCGTTCCACTTATCTAACAACTGGGCAGGGGAAAGAGATTATCACATGCCGGAACGCCGCTTCGAGGAAACTCACTTGATTCGTACTATGCGAGCAGGTGGAATTTAACAGGGAATTAAAGCACGCCGGCGGTTGCTGCAAGTACTTCATCGCGTGAATCGCCTGAAGGTTTTGGAGGTTGGTCAGGTCCAGGTCACCTCGCATTTCATTGTTTAAATAGTTACGGGTAAATGCTTCATTCAAAGTCAAAGAATTCTACAAACATTTCAAGAATTCAGTTTTGCTTGCTTCCTCCTCGCACATTTCATTTATTATTAACCCTTTGGAGTCTGGTTTATCATTTGTTTATTTGTGTAAATGTGGATGCTAATATCCAGAAATGATAAGTTTATATACAGGGTGTTTCAGAGCTCTGGGAACGGTCAATCACGTGCTTATTTGTCAAAATTTCGAAAAATGTTTTATACAAAAGTTGTGTATAATAGTGAGCTGCACGCCCTAAAAATATTTAAATTTATACAGTGTGTCTCATTTTACTCTCAAGTTACATACCAAACTTATGTTTTTTTAAATGGAACACCCTGTATATTTTGTCATTTTTGAATTATATGGAGCAAATAAAGGTGAGTTACTTCAATACTCCCTATACCTATTGTTTGCCGTTTTCGAAATATTTGAAGATTTGTCGAAATGCATGGTCTGGGTGAAATTTTATTTTTTTCTTCTGAAAATTCGTAAATGTGTGGCAGCCCAATAAGTCATGAAATAAAATTATGTGATTACCAGGGGAGGCTCGTGAAAATTTGGCATAGGAGGCTTTCTGTTAACATCCCTCTTTCTTTCTTGGCCTCCTCTATGAAATTTCACAAACGGTGATCATCCCGAAATGTGTACTTACCAAAAATTCGGTCAGGCTGCCATCAGGGCTCGAGATGGCACTGTTATCAGAATCGGCGGGCGAATTTGATCTGGAATTTGTGTTGGCGCCGCTCAACAGCGGCGTGTCCAGTACTGAGGGGCTGTTACTGCCGCTGCAGTCGCTGGAATTGAAACGTCTAATCAACGGTGGTATTTCGCTGGGGGCGGGGGTACGTGTGGGGCTTACCTCAACGACGCTGTGCTTCGTATGGCGTGGTCCCCGAAAAAAAGTGGCGGCGAGGACGACGACGATCCCGCGCTCAGAGGCACGTTTCTCTTTAACGAGGCCGATGTAACAGATGCATAGTTTATTAACTTATTGTCACCACATTTAAGCTAGTAATAAATATTTATTGTTAATAATGTACACGAAATTGTTTGGGATGATTATGGATGATGTAATGTTTATGGACACAGGGATATTTTACCCAATAGCCTGAAACGGCCAGAACAATTTTGAAGACAAATTATAAGTTTTTTACCGGCTTGATCCTTTGATTGACGTTCTAAGAGTCCTTAAATTCCCTGATTGGATATAGGAATATATGATCGAAGCGAGAATCAATCAAGCCGAAAACACGATTTTAAAAAACCACTTGTTGCAGATGTATTAAATAAATATTTAATCTTTATTACATTTATTTAACTACTACCAACAATGAATGTAAATGATACAGAAGTGCAAAGTACCAATGATGTTGAAAAAGAAGATGGAGAAGATCTATCAAATGAAGATAGTAGTAACACTGCCAGAGTCGAAACGGAATTGCAAAATTTATTTAAGTCGCTAGCAAATTTGCACCACATCTTTGCGCCAAATTTGGCACTGCTACACGGGAGCACGGAACACGCAGAGATATGACGCTTATTTATGGTTTCGGAAACATAATTTCAATATCATTTATTTAATATAACTCAAAATATTCATCAAGTAAATTTAATTTTCATTTCCGAAATGATGAGAATTAACGTACGTTTATTAAAAATTATGCTTTGAAATTGATATTTATTGGTAAAAATAGTTATGAAAATACATACAGGGTGAGTTTTTTTCGATGTTCTCTATGGGGATCTCGGAAACCATAAAAGATAGAGAAACGGTTAAATGGGCAAAGAAGTGCAGTTTTACGAGCCAAATAAAATAAGACATTCAAAGTTTTTAAAAAAGTGAAGGGTAACTACTATCCGTTCCAAAAAGGGAGTCTCCTGTGTTTCAGCAAGTATATTTCAAAAACTAGTGCACTCTAAAATTATATAAAATTGGTTACCATTCTTTGTAGTATCATCTATAATCTGCTATAGAATTAAGTGTTTACGTTTGTTATTTGTCGAGATAATACTGAAAAAGTGTAAAAAAGTACCCGAAATTAAGCAAATTTTAAGATGTATGAAATTCAACAGCTTGTAGAACGTAAACTACTGCTTATAAAAATCTGAAAAAATTACATGAGATCAATTGTACCTTTACCTATTATGTGGGGTAATATGAATATTTTTTTAAAAATAAGTTTTGTTGTAATTTGGTAAAATGTGGAGCATTGTTTTTTCAGTTATGAATGAGTAAATGTATTAGCATTTTTCAGATTACGTACTTCATATAAACCTGATGCAAAATATATCATTTAATCATCAATAAATATAGTTTTGTTAATTACATAAATTAAAAACCTTTTAATGAAATAGAGAATATTTACGCTTCCAGCAGTGGCGCGGGGCTAAGCGGGCGGAATATCGTGTGAGTATATTTACGATGCGTTCACATCGTTTCTAATGACTGTACATGATTTTCTGCCGGGATCCGTTGCTTACCGTCAAACTAACGTCGAACGAACGCCTGAGTCACATATTTGCATCTCTCTTGCCGATCTAAAATAATCATCGACGGGAAAATTACTCAATTTTGACAAAAGTTCTATTCTTTTCTTGAAATTTATTTGCAATTGTTTCCTAAATAATATTAATCCATCTATAAGCGAAAGCCGCATTTCAATTCGTTATATAATTATCGAGATAGCAGATATTTCGATTCTAGGGCTGAACTCTTAAAATAAAAACAACATTTTGTTTTTCTTTCGTTCTACGCCTTCAGAATAGAATAGCGTTAGATAATTATTTTTTTCATAATATTCAAGTGATTAATAACAATGTTATATGCACACAAAGATGAGAGTTTCGAAGATTGCCGTTCAAAACAGTACATTTTCAAACAAATACATCGGAAAAAAGGTGTATTTATCAAAATATTTCCATACAAATTAATACACGTATAGAAAAACGATGCATCTTTGTATGGTATAAATTTCAGAATATTCGTGTCCTCTACATCATAAATATGAGGTTTTAAAGTGAGGAGACTCCCTTTTTGGAACGGATAGTAGATATTTTGAAAAATATAAAAAGTGTCAATTTTTTCAAATAAATATATCTCAGTTATTAAAACAGATAGAAAAAACTGCACGGGACAAAGTGCAGCCAAGAGTTAAGTGTAGCGCAGCATACACCACGTATTGAAAATACTAAAAATTTGAAGAAACCGGAACAAATATTTTAGTAAAACGTAAGTATTAACTAATATTTTTCTCATCTACATGTTCTTATTATCAATACAGCATAATCATTGTGGTTCGGAGGACTAATTTATACTATGGGACACAAGTCATTTTTTTTTGGGACATCCCATCCCCGTCTCAACAGTGACGGTTTTCAAATGTTATAGAATATTTTTTCTCAGCACGAGCAGAAAATTTCTCACTCAGGAAGAGTTAGAAGACATTATCAACAACTTATCCAAGGATGAACATCCTTTTTGAGTCAGATAGCAATTATGTACCATCGGATGAAGAAATTCCCGGCAAAAGGCCATGGTAGCAAATTAACATGCAGATCAACAGATTCTGAAGAATACACCCCCGAACCCGATGCACAACCAAAACCCAAAAGATCAACTGAAAGCATTCACCTCCATTGGCAAGATACAGAAAACGTTACAGATTTTCACCCCAAAAAAAACAGACCTGAAGTTCTTCGGAATTAGACGTGTTTCTTCAACTGTTTCCGAAGAATCTTTTTATGTACAGGGTGTCCCGATTTCGTAGGGACAACATGGGCAACGTCTGCATTTGAAGAGATAGAGAGAAAATAAGCAAAAAGGTGCAGGTTCGAGGGCTCATTGAGAATCCATCTCCAAATCCCACTTGTCATGCTTCACTTGCTCAAAATAAAAATAAAAACAAAATCTCCAAATATCTTTCAATCCTGCTATTCAAGATACCGAGATACGACTTGAACCAATTTGCATGGCAATTTAAACACTTTCGATATAAAGAAAACACTAAACTTAACTTTTTTATACCACTTTTATTTTACTTTACGTGACTAGTTTCAATTACACAGTAATCATTATCAAACTGAGTACTTAAAATACGAAATACAAAGGTATATATACTAAAATTAGAACGCTTCAAAAAGAGGGGTGTACATCAGGTCAACCTGGTCGTTGAGGATTAATTTTTGCCTTGTGAATTTCAAGGGCTTCCAGTAAATCCATTGTAAAATAAAAGTGGTTTAAAAAAGTTAAGTGTTTTCTTTATATCGAAATTGAAAATGTACCACGAAGTGAACGCCTCCAAGATTCAAGAATTAAACACTTTCATTGGCATTCAGAAAAAAATCCCTGTTAAATAAGCCCAAAATATTGCCTGGTCCCAATTTAAAATTTGAAACTTTAGATCAGATTAAAGGTCAATAAATACCTATTATTATTATTTACTTTAGAGAATGTTTCTATGACACAAACTCTTCTGTATTCATGGTAAGACAGATATTGTATTCTGTTTCATCAAATTTAGTTCAAAAAAAATATACAACATATTGAAATTCTTTTGAAAAAAAGTGTGTCATGTGATATGTTAAATTTCAAAAAACTGGTCTAATTATAAGCATTTTCCATTTCTAGTAGTACGTCACATAAAAACGGACCACGTGATCGATAGCCAGTCGAAAATACCATCTTCAATTCAGTGTAAACACGTTTTCTATTTCTTTCCGTAATTTTTTCATTACATCACGATTATATCCCCATTAGTCGAAGAAAGAGTGTAAAATTTCACTTAAACGACGGGATCGCGTAACTTTGTTTAATTAAAGCCGCGTTACCTAAGGCTTTAAATTCGTATGCTCCGGTGAAGATTCAAATTGGAGCAGGTTGCGCAACACGCGCGCCCGCTCGGTCGGCAAGGCAGGTCGCGCGTGCGTAACATTTCAAACATCGAGATGCCCGACCGCCGACCGCCCGCAAAAACAAACATCAATCGCTATTAAAATCGACTCGACTATGGAAACGAAACGAAATCGGAATATGAAGGGCGACAAAAAATGGCAGCCGTTTTTTTTGTATCTTGCCCACGCCAAGAAACACAAAATGGATTTAGAGTGTGAATGAGGATGAGGATGATTTGAACACGTGCGTGAATTGTATGATGCTTACCTGGTAGTTACCGGCGAGGTCTGCGGGGGTGAGTCCGGAGGACGTGCTCCCGAAGGAGTTTCCCAGGAGTCCACGAGGTGAGTTGAGCCCGAGCAGGTCTGAAATCGACATGGTTTCACCGGCCATTGTTCGCACACAACGAAAACGTGGGGGCGCGCAGCTCGTGCTCACGTTGCGGGGAACCTCTCTCAGCGAAATAATGCACGGCGTTTAAGTCAGCACTGCTTAGTAGCGTCTGTTCGGCTCTCTTTTATTTCAATAATTAAATGGCGGACGGCGCACGGCAACCAATGCGGACACACGGAACGCGCGGAAAAAAGCGACGACAGGCTGGCTCCGTTTTTCGCGGCAGACTAATTTTGACAGGGGGCACACGAGCGAACGCACGTCCGGAATCCCCTACCTCTTCGACGCAACGCGGAAGATCGAGTTCTCCGCGTTGGACGCGCGCGAGGGTTCGTTGCGCAATTCAATCGGAAAGGTGATAATGCACGGGATGCTCGAGTGAGCGCGGGACGCAATCGAAAGAAAGCAGCACGAATTTTGAATGCGAATTGTATCACCTCACGGAATGTCACGAACGATGTTAAACGGGAGGGGCGGTGAGTAATTGTTTGTCGAGTTGTTTTTTAACTAGCTATTCTAAATTTTTTTGACACCGACAGTACTGCCGTTAATAATTGTATTACTACCGGCGGTTGTGATTTACCGACTGAGCATTTCAATGGTTGAGAAAAGTGCAATCATTTGGAACTAATAAATAACTAGAGAACTAAATTCAATAAAACGAAATGTAGCCTGAATATATGAATATTCAACCTGTTCGTAACTCTGCAAAATTAAGTCTTATTAGGACTACAAACAAATAACTTATTGAAACTACTTATTGAAACAACTAGAGAACTATTTTTAAGACATCCAAATCCAAAATGGAAGATAAACAAAATGAACACTTTGCGCCCCCAGGTTAAAGAACACTGCTCTATACCCTAGTAGCACAAAATATTTCTTAAATATTGAAAAACACATATTTCTGTGACGTTGATTATGACATATTTTTATATATTTGTATAAAATGTTTAAGAAATATTACACGATATATATTTCAGTAATATTTGTACAAAATGTAAAGGAAACATCGCAATGTATATTTTGCGGATTTGCATTATCACGAAGCGTGAGGTCGGGTGCAGATCCCAAATGCATGTACAGTATTACCAAGCACTCGAGACACGAGGGGGTAAAGTTTGTGCAGAGTGAGAAAGTATTCGGAGAACTTGACGGAGCCAATTAACTTTAAGACGATTACTGCGCAACAAACTCAAGGGCTTGGTACCAAGGGTGTGGAGTCACGAGTCAGGGGAGGTGGAGTCGGTTAATATTTGGGGGTCGGAGTCTGGAGGCTGCAAATTTGAGGGGTCGGAGTTGGAACAAAAAAATTCAGGAATCGGAGTCGGAACGAAAAAAAAATGGAATCGGAGTCGGAGTCGCTACATTTTTGTCACGACTCCACACCCCTGCTTGGTACAACAGCTCCACACTGGATTTGCAGTCCATATATAGGATCACTAATCCGCCCCAAAATTGTGAAAGTTAGATATTATTTTTGAATTCGTGATTTTAGTCCATATATTATGTTTATTATCGTATACGATCAAATATCACACAATTATACACTGGTTAAGAGAATTGACAGGAATATTAAACGAAATAGTCACAAGCACTGACATCTGCGTGTAAAACAGTTTAAACGGCAGTGTTGCCTTTTTTTCTGTCATCTATATATTTTTTTTCCGATTGAAACAATATTGAGTGATATTGCCTTAGTTACGATATGTCATAACACACTTATATTTCCCTAGGGAAATATGAAGTGCTCATATTATAAATATAAGTGTGTTATGACATATCGTAACTAAAGCAATATCACTCAATATTGTTTCAATCAGAAAAAAAAAATGATACTATCCTACAATTCAAACAGTAGGACATCAACAACTGATTGGATTGTGGGATAGGACCTGCCCATCACCCTATAGGGACCACCCACGACCCTTCGTATCAACTTTAAAAAAATTGTGCAAGTTTTTCTAGCATAAATAGGGGTGAAACGAGGGGTGGTGGGCGGCCCTTATTCCACCCTCCAATTCATGGATCATAAATAATAATTTACAGATAGAAATCAATACATAAGTCTAATAAAAAAAAAACACCAAAGGACTTAATAATTTTTAATAAACTTATTTATGGAGGAAACTTTGGAGCAGGAGCAAAGGATTGGATTGTGGGATAAAGCCCGCCCACCACCCTCCAGATTAACTTCAATTAAAAACCCAGTTTCAGGTGTCGTTAAACCTCCAACATCACCCATGAATGTACAAAGAAATTTGATTACACGAATACGGCTTAATAGCTTCAGTTAAGGTTTATACAAAGGGTGGTGGGTGGGCACTATCCTACAATTCAACCAGTTAAACATCAACAAGGGTTACACGGGTGTAGAAGAGTAGAGAAAATGTAGCAACGTTTTTTTTTTTTATTTGTTTCTGTAAATTAATTAATTTGCAGCAAACTGTGCTATGATCAACTGATTGGATTGTAGGATAGAGTCCACCCACCACCCCTCGTATCAACTTTATTTCAACAAAGAAAACTGCCCGGTGAAAATTTTTTTTTAGCAATTCGTTGGAGAAGTTGTGTGTTTAAAAATAATACGAAACACGATAGCGGTGAAACGAGTAGTGGTGGGTGGGCCTTATTCCACCCTCCAATTCATGGATCATAAACAATAGTTTACTACTAGAAATCAATACATAAGTGTAATAAATGAAACACCAAAGGACTTAATAATTCTTAATAAACTTATTTAGTGCAGGAAACTTTGTTGCGCGAGAAACGGATTGGATTGTAGGATAGGACCCACCCTCCACCCGATTGTAGGATAGGGCCCACCCTCCACGTTAATTTTTACTTCAATTAAAAACCCCATTTTGGCTGTTGTTAAACCTCCAACATCACCAATGAATTTACAAAGAAATTTGATTACATAAACATGGTTTTGTAGCTTCAGTTAAGGTTTATAGAAAGGGTGGTGGGTGGGCCCTATCCTACAATACAACCAGTTAAACATCAACAAGGGTTGCACAGTTGGTGAACAATAGTGAAAATTTGGCAACACTATTTTTTCAATTGTTTCTGTAAATTAATTAATTTGCAGCAAAATGTGCTATGTGTTCCAACTGATTGGATTATAGGATAGGGCCCACCCACCACCTTGACTTGTGTGGCAGCCAATCCAAACATTTCATGTCGGCAAATAGAAAATCAAGTTAACATATACTCGGTTATTTTTTTATTGGCCAACCAGATTTGGGATTTATTTTTCTTAGAGTGTCCCTACTGTTTATCATGTGATGACATTCGATGAATGGGCGCGTTTGTCAGAATTTTCAACTAACAACACGTTTATTTCGATTTACGCTGAATGTTGGTATTTGATGAACGCTACTTCGGCCATTCTGATTGCAGTGCTTTGTTTGTGTACTTTTAATATACTTTATTTTATCCTATAATGGGCGCGTTCATCAGACAAAACAGTTGGGAGTTTACTGCTAACTCTTGGGATATTTTCTAATGAACGCACTGTTGATCGTGAACAAGTTCGTCCAGCGGTCACCATTTTCCCAAGCGTACAAATTAGACCGATTGGTGTTAGAATTAATCGTTGGGGTTGTCGAAGTCATGGAGACTATCAAAGCCTTATGATAAAAATATAATTTATCATGTAACTGAAATTGAAAAAATGCACGAATTGCTGATAGGTGAGAAAGTAAATTCTTTGGTGCAAATAGCTTAATTTAAATTATATTAAAAGTACACAAACAAAGCACTGCAATCAGAATGGCTGAAGTAGCGTTCATCAAATACCAACATTCAGCGTAATTAAAAATAAACATGTTGACAGTTGTTAACATGCCAATAACTCCTTAGCAACGAGTAACGTTAAGGTACCTTCAACAGCACTAATGTTGTTATATCGTTGCTATGGAGATATTGGCAAACAAACATGATTTCGTCTCCATTAAACATTTTTTTAAATTAGAAAAAATAGAAATAGGATAAAATAAACCACGCTCCTACATCGCTCGTGCTTTCAAACTTTGCTCTCGTAATGTAAATGTTACTTGTGTTGTAAATTACTATTTAACTTTCATCCGCTCGCGTTGTCAGCAAAATGGCTGCCTTTTTTAATTTTCCGCTCATCTTCTTCTATAGTTGGGAGGGGCTTGTATTCCTCTATCACTATCCCCTTCACTATACCATGCCTGTTGTATGACTGGCCAATAGCCAACCCCAACTCTCCAGGTCAGTACTGCCTCAAACAGTTCAGAGCTACTAGAACGGCCAAGTTGCCCTTTTGTGGGCAGAAAACGATTGTACAGCAGTGACGAAGAAAATGCTTTAGTTTCCGATGGTGATGATATGGAGAACCCGGGTTACGAAGCAGAGGAGATCGAAGTAGATGATAGCGACGGTGATTCAGAAATTGATTTGGACCCCTTTGATGACTCTGCAATAGAGTACGTTTGAATAGAGAAGAACCTTGCGCACGAACGAAAACTGGTTTTTAGCCGTGAGTCGAGTCTATTACGCAGAATAGGGTGTGGCAGTGCTTCATCAGCGTAGTTGTTTTGCTTTGATTCGTTTTTCCAGTGTTTATTAAAATCAGTTATTTTCAGACTGTACAATAGTTGTTCCATTTTTGATTAAATCGTTTATCGCTGCATTCCGATGGCCGCCGAAGGAGGTGTTTGTTGGGGAAACGTGGACAAGTAATTCACTCTCAATCTCGTGAAATTATCTGTACAGAGTTCATGGAATACGAAGCAATATTGATGCCTTTGAGGGCGGCACCTATATTGGGATTTTCACGTATTATTTTCTGCCCTCTCGAATATATTTACTTGAATTGCGCACGCCACTGGCACAAGCGACCGTCGAAATCTCGCGCAACCTTTTGGGCTCTTCTCTATTCAAACGTACTCTACAAGATGAAGCGGACGATTTAGACTTTTACGTAGGCAAGGATAAAGAGACAATTTGGGCAAATAAGGGACTTTCTGGACCTTCAAAAACTAAGTGTATGAATGTATTAAAAAGTTGACCAGGCCCTAGAGGAGAAGCTCGTAACTCGAAGACACGACTGAAATGTTTTTTGCAAATAATTTCGTCTGAAATTATTGAACAAATTGTAAGTTGTTATAGAGAACAACTCACGTAATATACAGTTATGGAGAAAATCAGAAATTTTAGGCTTGATTGGCTTAAAAAAGACCCATCTGAATTTTTCAATAAAAATGAGACAGGCTTATGATGATGATGATTTTACAAGCTAATTTTAGTGAAAATGGATTCATATTTTTACTTGGGTCATTACCAGTGACGGTTCGCGTGGTTTTTTCTGGTACGGCCGAGGAACAAGAGGTGGTAATACAGATAGGTGCGGTCTCTGCAACTGACCCTACCTATCTGTATTGCCACCCTTGTTACTTCGGCCGTACCAGAAAAAACCCCGCGAACCGTCACTGGTCATTACGGTTTGATGATGTAAATACGAGGGCAGAAGGAAGTGCAATGGACAATCTAACAACAAATCGAAGCAAAAAATTAAGGGTTGTTAAAATGAGGCACTTGGTTGCTTGGTTGTTACTATTAAATCATTATCTAGGAATTCCTAGATAATGATGTAATAGTAACAAGCCGGAATGAATAGTATAATATTGTGAAACCAAGCCTCATTCCCATTCTTAGTGACGCCACTGAACTTTTAGTTAGGTTATGTTTTAAGGGCTGCCAACTATTTTCACGACATTTTCAAGGTGTTCTGTGGTTCCTGCATATTTGTTGATCCCGCAATTAGTTGCGTGAATACTTCGGCAAGGAAATGCTGATATACTCGCAAACAGTTGTGTGCGCTAAGGGCCTGACAATGAACCGAAAAATATCGGAACAACGCGGCGTTTTCCCCCATTAAATGAACGATGCCGTTACACATTCCGCGGGCTTAGGTAATATTTATTACAAGAGATGGGCAGCCGCGCGTGAATAATAATAATAAATAAAATTCATTACCGAAATATTCGCGTGCCGCAATTATTGTTACCCAACCGACGCCGTAATACGATTTTCGGCAATTTTTAAAACGGCGAGCGAGAGAGAGAGGGGGTTTTATTAATCGTGAGGAATTGCAACAATCGCCGCTTTCCTGGCAACAATCATAAATAAACAATCGACTCACCGCCATCATTCATTCTGAGTACGTCCTGCTGGAACAGGGAGTTGATGGAATGCCGCTGGAGGATGTCCCCGACGCTGCAGTTGGGGGAAATGTTGCCGTTGAATTGGTTCTGCAAAAATAATACGAGGATTAGGCGATGATGGGGTTAAATCGTGTAAAACGCACCATTGTTCGTAAACTTTAGAAAAGACGCGTCAAACTAGGAAAACGTCTCGGTCCGTAATTCAGGACGCGACTTTAACGGAATTTAAAATTTCCAATTTTAACTTTGTAAATTGATGGTTTTTATTAAGCACGAAAATGTTTCAATAAAATTATCGCCTAATTGTGATGCGTGTGCGTGTGGGGATTTAGAATTGCTGTTTTGTTTTGGGTTTTGTTTTAATTCTTGCTAATCGATCCGCAGGCGGCGCTGTTGCTAAAGAAACATTTTGGCGCGTTATTTGAATACTTGCTGGGAATGTTCAGTCTCCATTAAAAAATAAGGTAACTAACGGAAAGTAATAATTTAAAATATAAAATTTAAGCAACGAAAACTGTTTTTTTAACGTAATTTGTGATAATACATATACTGAATTTCGAAGCGATGTCTTAAAATCAGTGACGGTTCGCGTGGTTTTTTTCTGGTACGGCCGAGGAACAAGAGGTGGTGATACAGATAGGTAGGGTCAGTTGCAGAGACGGCTGGCTGCGTGACCGCACCTATCTGTATTAAAAATAAAATAAAAGCTTTATTCACTATGCCACAATATACATGCTGTACACAAGAATCCCATTAGTATTTACATGTTGTGGGTGTTGCCACCTATTGTTCCTCGGCCGTACCAGATAAAACCCCGCGAACCGTCACTGCTTAAAATTTAACTTATGGTACAAAAACACTCAATTTATTAGTTCCAATATTTGAATACCTCAAATAAAGAATGAGTAATTACTTTTTTATCGGTTTGTTTTTTGTTCAATCTGAACACAAATCCCAAACGTATTTATTTTTAACTATTATACACATTCCATTCTCGGCACAAAAATTGTCTAGTTGTCATTCGCGTTTTATCTTAATCGCCAATAACCTTCGAAAAAAATCTCACTAGTTGTAGATCAAGTTATTTGTTAAGACTTAATTTTGCAGAATAACGAACAGGTCGAATATTCATACATTCGGTTTATATTTCGTCTTTATTACATTTGGTATTTGCTTTCTGGAACATTTTAGAATCCGTTCCGTTATATTTCAAATCCAATTGGGGCGATATTTCAAGACGATACGCGCGTCACGGACGACACAATATGCATTTAACGATAAATATTGTTAATATGGGGTGCAGTTGGACCGCCGCTCCGGAGGGTAATTACTCGTGCCAGTCTGGCTCGATATCTGTCCCCATGCCAAATGCATTCAAATTCCCAGTAAAAGAAAAAAACGTATGCGTATGAGGAAGTAGTCGCTTGTTAATATGTTCAGCAATGTGTGTTAGTTTATTATAAACATAAATTTACTCAAGAAGGCCGGCGGATGGGATAGGGTTTTCATGCCGAAATTAATCAATAACTCAAGAGCAAGAAAGACATTTAAGAATTTACGTTTTTGTGATTCATTTATTTATTAGTGGAAATATCGGAGCGTGGCAACAGGTTGGATTGTAGGATACGGCCCACCCACCACCACCCACCGTATCAACTATATTTTAACCTAGAAATCCTATTGGGTTAAAAGAATTTCTTTGGCAAATTATTGAAAAAGTTGAAAATTTACAAAACGCGATTTTGCAGTTTAAATTTAAATAAAACCAGGGGCGGGCGGGTGGTCCCTATCCTACCCTCCAATTTACGGATAATAAACAAGAGTTAACATGTCGAAATTAATTAATACCTCAAGAGCAAGAAAGACATTTAAGACTTTATGTTTTTGTGATTCACTTATTTATTGGTGGAAATATTGGCGCGTGGACAACTGGTTGGATTGTAGGATACGGCCCACCCACCACCACCCACCGTATCAACTATATTTTAACCTAGAAATCCTATTGGGTTAAAAAAACTTCTTTGGCAAATAATTGGAAAAGTTGAAAATTTACAAAACGCGATTTTGTAGTTTAAATTTAAGTGAAACGAGGGGCGGGTGGGTGGTCCCTATTCCAACCTCCAATTTACGAATGATAAACAAGACTTTACATACCGAAATTAATTAATAACTCAAGAGTAACAAAAATATTTAAGATTTTATACTTGTGATTAATTTATTTATTGGTGGAAATATTGGCGCGTGGACAACAGGTTGGATTGTAGGATAGGGACCACCCACCGCCCGCCGTATCAACTTTATTTTAACCTGCAAATCCTGTTAGGTTAACGGAACCTCTTTGAAAAATAATTGGAAAATTTACAAAACGCGATTTTGTAGTTTAAATTTAAATGGAATCAGGGCAGTGACGGTTCGCGGGGTTTTTTCTAGTACGGCCGAGGAACAAGAGGTGATAATACAGATAGGTAGGGTCAGTTGCAGAGACGGCTGGCTGCGTGGCCGCACCTATCTGTATTAGCATCTCTTGTTCCTCGACCGTACCAGAAAAAAACCCGCGAACCGTCACTGAATCAGGGGCGGGTGGGTGGTCTCTATCCTACAATCCAATTTACGGATAATAAACAAGAGTTTACATGCCGAAATTAATTAATAACACAAGAGTAAAAAAGACATGTTTTTGTGATTCACTTATTTATTGGTGGAAATATCGGAGCGTGGCGGACAGATTGGATTGTAGGATAGGGCCCACCCACCAACCGCTATGTCAACTTTATTTTCACCTATAAACCCTGTTAGGCTGAAGGAACTTCTTCGGAAATGAATTGTAGAAGTTAAAATATACAAATTACGATTTTGTAGTTTAAATTGCGGTGGATTAAGGGGCCCGTGGGTGGGTCCTATCCCACCTTCCATTTCTTTTTTAGGAGAAAAACTCATTCTTAAAAAGTTGTTCATTTTGGTATTCTCCACAATTATTATTAACATAATTCGTTTTGTAATTATAAACCGAAAATGAAAAATGGTGATGTGGCCATCATGTTACTTTCTCCGACTTGATGGTATTATTTATATTTACGCTTTCATCGTTTATTTTCAATTGAAATCATATTTTAAATGTACATCGAGCGGATGAAACTGACGTTTAAAACGTCAAAATTATGAAAGATGGAAAAATTATACTTCAAATTCAAAAACTCGGTTTACTCAAAAACTAACGAGATTTCGAAAAAAACTTATTCTTTAGAAGTTGTTCATTTTGGCATTCTCTACAATTATTATTCATATCAATTTGTTGTAACTATTATAGTTTCATAATTATAAACCAAAAATTAAAAAATTAATAATAATTTTTTTTCTCGAATAGCAATGATTTTATGAAACATATTTTTAAGCAAAAGATGTGCATTTCTTTGTTGTCTTCAATGTTTGTTTAAATATTCTTGTGATATTTTTCATATTTGAGAAAATATTGGCAAAAAACAAAGAACAGTTAAGGTAAACACCCACTTCCGGTGTACGAAATTTTACCAAAAGCTTTTCAGTTCTTCAGATTATCAAATAAGACGGATGTTCAAAGTTTCATACCAATTGCTCTATTAGTTTTTGAGATAAAGCGCTCACTTTCGGTGCAACATTTTACCAAGGTTATTCTACAATAACCGAAACAAAAAATATATTGGATTAATCATCTATTGCTAAACATTGCAACACATGTAAAAATATACAATTGCGGTAACATCAAAATAAGGGGTAAGGGGTGATCTTAAGATTAAAACGACTCGGGCAATGATGTAGGGAAAAATAATAATCAAAATGTGACGAACGACCATTATTTGACAGGTAAAGAAAACGATTTAAATAATATTGTTGTCAATCAATCAATTGCGATGAATGATGACATGCAGGGACGGATAGACTGAAAATAACAAGTTCAGTTACAACACACACACACACACGCACACGCAACACAAAATAACTCAATTGTCAATGGCCAGTTGGGCTAATCATAACAAACACATTCATTCACTGCTATAATTCATTTACTCATATCCACGTGCCTTGATGTTTATTTTAGCCATCATGTTACTTTCTCCGAATTGATATAGCCATTTATATTTACGTTTTCATGGTTTATTTTCAATTAAAATTATATTTTAAATGTACATCGAGCGTTGCGGATGAAACTGACGTTTAAAACGTCAAAATTATGAAAGATGGAAAAATTATACTTCAAATTTAAAAACTCGGTTTACTCAAAAACTAAAGGGATTTCGAAAAAAACGTATTCTTTCCAAGTTGTTCATTTTAGTATTATCAACAATTATTATTAACATAAATTTGCTGTAACTATTATCGTTTCATAATTATAAACCAAAAATGAACAAAAAAATTATAGATTTTTTTCTCGAATAAAAATGATTTTATGAAAAATGTTTTCAAGCAAAAGATGTTCATTTATTTGTCATCTTCAAAGTTTGTTTAAATGTTTTTGTGATATTTTTCATATTTAAGAAAATATTGGCAAAAAACAAAAAACAGTTAAGGTAAACGCCCACTTCCGGTGTACGAAATTTTACCGAAAGCTTTTCAGTTCTTCAGATTATCAAATAAGACGGATGTTCAAAGTTTCATATCAATTGCTCTATTAGTTTTTGAGATACAGCGCACACAGATAGACACACACACACACACACACAAACTTTTTTTTTCCAGAAATTGTTGAAATGGCATCTAGGGACCCCAAAAATTTCCGTGAAAAAAAAAATCGCGATCACAATACTTTTTCGTACTTCGTAACGGAGAAAGTAAAGTAGTTGCAAATGCTTTAAGTGAATTAAATAAAGACGAAAACTATGAATATTATACCTGTTCGCGTTTCTACAAAATTAAGTCTTACATAACAAACACCAGTCTTGGCTATTTTTCGTCTTTATTTAATCACAACTTTAACCAGTTTAAAAACAAATAGTCTTGTTAGTTTTTGTTAGAATTTTTCCAACTAGCAAAATAATAATTTGTAATATTACAAAAAAACAAAACAAACATTCCCACCCGCCGCATTTTTTTCCTCTTCTAAATTGCAACGCATTTCCAATTACCGAGAAAATTGCACAAAAAAAAGAAAGGAAATTTTTATAATAACAACACAATCCGAGCCGCAGAGTTAACTGTAGCGAAACTAATAAATGCCTTTTAGCTCATAAGCCGGGCAATACTCGTTATGGTGAAAATATCACGGATCACGGCTACACACACACACATACACACACGCAGCATACACCAAAATACGGTTATTTTTTTTAATCATTGCGTACCTGTTGCAGGACCGGCATGGCGGTGGTAACATGCAATCGGTGATGTATCTTCGAATCCTCGAGTCGTTTCGTGGGTTAATTTCACATTTAAAAAGCTCTTCCGATGACGCAGAGTCGTCTTCTCAGTCATTCACCAGCGCACGGTACACGAATTCATCTGAGAAAAGGGAGCGAATTTCCTGGATTTTAAAATGCGCGTTGGTGGGGAGGAGGACGGTTATTGGTCGGACGGTCCTCGTCCTCCGCACGTGCACTCGTTCGCCGTGCAAAAAATCTCGTTTTTTTTTTGTGTTTGGCTCATCTTTGAGCTTATCTTCGGAGGTTTCGGCAAAAAAAACGGTGCGAATTCTGAGAAATTATGGTAAATTACGAAGAATTCTACTACGTAGTGTTTATTTCGATTGCACGTCTGGGATTCCCAATTTTTAGGATGGGCAAATTTCGATCATTGGACAAAATCCGACTACACGAATTTGCTTAATTTCAGTTTCGTAGGCTAATAATTAGTTTAGTTATTTTTTTATATTCTGGTGTGTATTTTTTCACTCACCCAAACGTGTACTTATTTTATGTAATTTATATGAATAAAGGCGAATGTAATTGAAGGCACTAGCGGCTCGTGAAACATGTAGATGGTAGGGCCACTTATACAATACCCCCCCCCCCCCTCCTTTTTTGAAGAAAGAAAGAACGATTTATCTTCCCAAAGGAACTGGCGAAAAAGTGTTTTAAGAATTAATTAAAAATTCTTGCTGAGCTTGAAACTACAGGTAGTGCCATGGCTCCTTGGCTCTATATAACGAGCCGCCCCTGATTGAAGGGCTTAGAAGTAAAGTGGTTATTTTAATAAACTCCTTAATTGAAAAAAAAAAATTGAATTATTTTGGATATTTTGGATTTGTAATTATGAAATAAAGTTATTACTACTACAATATCTTTATCAAACTTTACATATACAGAAATTTACAATATTTACAAATGATACTATGATTAGTCTGATCCCAGTTAGCACCAGTGACGGTTCGCGGGGTTTTTTCTGGTACGGCCGAGGAACAAGAGGTGGTAATACAGATAGGTAGGGTCAGTTGCAGAGACGGCTGGCTGCGTGACCGCACCTATCGGTATTACTACCTCTTGTTCCTCGGCCGTACCAGAAAAAACCCCGCGAACCGTCACTGTAATACAGACAGGTAAGGTCAGTTGCAGAGACGGCTGGCTACACCTATCTGTATTACCACCTCTTGTTCCTCGGCCGTACCAGAATAAAAAACCCGTGAACCGTCACTGGTTAGCACACTTTTGTTAGTAACATATTTGAGCAAGTTCTAACTGTGAGCAAGTGTGCTAACTGGGATTAGTCTGATAAATGGTTATATTTTTTTCAAAATTATTTTTATAGATCTTTCAGCTCTAAAGTTACTATTCAATCATTAATTTCGGTACAAGTTTACGTTTGAATTCTTAAAATCAAATAAGCGTATTATTCAAAATTTAACGACCCAAAAATGGCAACATCTTTTATTTTCGGATTTTTGCAGCACATTTAGATAAACAGATTTAAACTGCAATCAAACATTTTAATGGTAATTAAAACCATCTGAACCTTTCTACAGTTATGGGCATTCAAAACTGCAAACGAATCGTCTCAACAATTCCCGCCGCGATTGCGCCATCTGTCGGAAAAGGAGTGAACTGCTAAGTGCATGTTTGCTTTACGACCATTGGCTGTCGATTATAAAGCTACCTGTAATGCCTAACATTTTTAACAGTATTTTCTCAATACACACGGGCTTAATTAATGAATACAATATATTTTAATCTTTTTGCCTTTTAATGCAATAAATTACAGATGAACATAAGTTCTAACTCTTGTCCCAAAAGTAACAACACCAACTGTATTTGTTGTTCGATTCGATTTCCAACAACATTTCCTTTAGCAATGAAACCTGCATGTTAAATTTCGGAAACACGATTTTTGGTGCCGCCTGGTGTCGGGGTGGCAAATTACTACGATTTCAAATTTAAAAATGTTATACTCGTCTACACGATATATTTCAATTTAATAACACTAAAAATATAATCAATTATGTTTTTTGAGCACATAATTGATTATACTTTTAGAGAGTACATAAATGAAGAAGTTACTGGTTTTGGTAAAAGAAAAAGATTGGATTTCACAAAATAGGCCTACATGGAAAAAATATATTTAACAGAATAATTATATACATTACTATTAACAAAATTATCAAATATAAAAATATCACAATAATCGGGTATTAGGGTCTTGTCCAGGTGCAATGTTCCATCAGGTCTCTTCGTTCTTCTTAGGATATTTCTTTCAGGCGTCGTAACAGGCCAGTTGTTTGCTCGTATCCAGGATTCATGACATTAAAATAGTTAAAAAGTAAATTAGTGTAGTTATATTGTCTTACTTCTTGATGTCGGAACAGCATTGCAATTCAATTTTTTTGCGGAAATGGTTAACAAAATGTTTATGAATAAAATGATCTTCACATGAATGAAAATTTAAACAATGAAGACTGTTCAATATCTCAAATGGTTTTCCATGTTTTAAGATATTCTTCATTTTTGGGAAATTTATAGAAATGTTTATTTTTGTAGTCGACATTAGTTATATCGGAAAAGAAAGAATTTTGACATTCTGGATATTTACAAGAATATTTAATACGGCCATTTGATGTTTCCATTAGTAATAAATACAATTGACGAGTTTATAAGACAGAACTTACCTTCGAACATGAATTACTAGCACTCACAGCACTATTGAGGTTAGTTAATAAAAATGGTGAGACACATTAAGCGTTGCTGCAGATACATCGAAGTATAAAATATACAATGCACATGATTATATTTAATAAACAGTAATATTATACTTTCATGAGTTATTATGACAAATATAAGCGATAATGAGTCTAATTATGTTTAAAACATAATTTTAATTGTTAAAATTATCACTTTGTAGTGAAATTTTAAGATTATTAAAAACGGTAATCCCCATAATAAGATCTTTGATAAATCTGGCAACATCGGGGGAACCATCTTTACAAAAGCGGCAAATTTGAAATTCCCCCTCGCCCCACTGTCCTGGGGTGGCCCACATACTTTCGTGTTGCCGATATTCGTATCTCGGCTTCACACCCGTGATTTCCAACACTTTTGGTATTAATTTTGCGCCCCCTTCAGCACCAACGGGCTCATACCTTAGAATATAAACTCATAGAACAAGAATACAAAGCATACAATTGTGTGCAAGAAGTGAGATGCAGAGATCTCATTCTATTTTTTTGCTCGAAGTGCTCATGGGCGATCGACGCATTCATAGGTTATTAAGATTGTGTCTCGTGTGTGTGTGTGTGTGTGATAAGAATTGAGCTTAGAACATATACTGAGTATATGTTCTAAAGTAATAACTAACAAACTTTTTATTTTTAATAAATATATTATAATATTGCAGCGCCATTGTTTACCGTTGGTCGTGGGGATAAACAAAAATTGCGATAAATATTGTCGCCCATCTATTTAACCTTATCTATGATCAGAACATCTTCCGATGGCGGCAGATACGGATTCGGAAATGAAAAGTTTAAACGGCGTCCCCGACGTGGAAAACTACAGGAAGTTGGTGCAGACTTACCTCAGCCTGGTAAGCCAGTTCAATTAGTAATAATAACAATAAGACGGCCGCCGCCGCGCCGGCAGTAAACATAACCTGTAATTCTTCAGCACCTGTACGAGGCGGCCCTTTTCTGGGCGGACAAAGTCGTGGCCCTCACCTGCGGCAATCCCAAGGACGTGTACTGGCTGGCCCAGTGCATGTTCCACCTGAAGCAGTACCATCGGGCCGTGCACTTGCTGAAGACGAGAAATTTAGACAAGGTAATTTTTAAGTTGTGCCGTGGGCCTTTGTTGTACCTTTAAATACTCTTATAAAGGAAGGAAATATAGGTTAAGGTTTTTTCGTTCATGGGCTTCTCTGCCGAGCTTACACGAGCCGCTCCTTTGTGAACTTTTAAACACTGTCCTATCGTGTCGTTGTGTTTACTAATATGTAGATATGTTGATACTAATATATAGATAACTAAAATATTGTGAATACAAACAAAAAGGGGTTTGCTGGGATTAGGCAAAGGTCTAAAGATTTAATTTTTTTTAAATTCTACCTGCTTAAATAAATTCCACAACATTTACATATTTTTATCAGCAGTTGGTAACCCAACCAGTTATCGACCATTCAAGTATTCAAGTTTGTGTACTTGTTTAATTTTATCGTTTGTTTTTTAGAAGTACGTGCTTTGCAATAGTTTAGCGGTGCGCTGTCTGTTGCAAGCCAACGAGTTCAACGAGGCCCTTAAGATTTTAAACTCTATGGATTTAGACGTGTTCCTACAGAATACCAGCATGACCGTCGGGGTGCCCTTCATCCCCAATGTAGAGAATGGTATGTTCGATGACACACCACGTTTTGTAAGTAAAAAATGATATTTGTACTTTATCAGAACCAATTTTAAAATTATTATTAAAATTTGAACGCTGCAAGTTTGGACAATTATTTAGTCATACTGTGAATTTTATATTGCAAGAAAGGAGAACAAAGATATAGTAAATAAATAAATAAATAAATAAATAATGTATTTAGAAATTATGTATCGCCATCTTGTGGTCGATTTCGCAAACATTTATTTAAGCCAGATTTTTCATATATTTTCAGCTGTGTAAACTTTCTTTATCTGTCACTGTCAGTCGCCGAATACATTTTTTGAATTGTTATTGAAATGGAGCCTCGAGAAGAGGATTTAAGGTAAAAATACAACTGAAATAGAAAAGAATTCATTAATAAACATTGTGAAAGAGTAAATATCAATTAAAATATCTGCAGAACCTAACCTTAAATTATGCTTTTTACCATTTACACAGCCGAAAATATAATACCAGTGTTATGACATTTAAGCCAGAGTTATATTGTGAAATCCGTTGTGGGTTAGAAAAAATTCGTACAATTATTTTTAAACCGGAAAACAATTGCTATTCCAAATATTTTATTATATTTTCAGCAAGTCCAATCGTCGGTGTTACTGCTCAAGGGCAGAGTCCTGGAGGCGATGGACAACAGAGGACTCGCCTCGGAGTGTTACAGGCAAGCATTGAAATGCGACGTCCATTGCTACGAAGCGTTCGAGTGTTTGATACAGCACAGCATGCTCACGGCCGACGAAGGTACATTTTCTCGCATTATCCATTTGGAAAGTAATATTTAAGAATTAACCACTTCGCGCCCATGCTAGCATAATCCAGGGTTTATTGAAAAATTACTTTTTTGTTGTTGTTACAGTTTTCTACGAAATATTATTCCACTGTCATAAACTCATTTTTGCAACAAAATATGAAATAACATTCCATAGATGGCGCCAAAGCGGTAATTTTTTATTTTATTTGTAAAATATCTTTTTTTTTGCTTGTCGCCAGATGTGGCGACTTGGGCGTGAAGAGGTTAAGCAGTAGAGGCCCGAGTCTGAGCTTTGACGCCGGATTATTCACCATTGGGATTACAATTAACCCATTACTTCCAGTGACGGTTCGCGGGGTTTTTTCTGGTACGGCCGAGGAACAAGAGGTGGTAATACAGATCTCTGCAACCGACCCTACCGATCTGTATTGCCCCGCGAACTGTCACTCATTACTTTCCATTGTGTTCAAGCGAGAACAACACACATTATGGGCTTTACTGACATATAGTGGCAATATTAGTTACTTTAGAGAATTTTTTTGTAACAAAGAACGTTCTATATTAATAGTAAGGTGTGAGCCACAGAATTTTGTTTCAGAGTTGGCCATGCCTGAGAGAGAGAGAAACATAGCAGTCATGCCTGAGATTAATTCACTTTTTTAAATCTAATTCAATTGAATTAATAATAATATGCGACATACCTCATTTATCTCACAGCCAACTCTGAAACAAATTTTTTTGGCTCACACTATACCATGTGTTCGATAAAAAACGCCCAACACCATAACTCTGTTATTTATTGACCGATATGAATGAATTAAAAACCAAAATCAATGGTGGTTTATATACTAACAAATGACATCAATATTGATTTTTTTCAATAATAACTTCATTGTCAAATGATAGCCAACTTAAAATTTTGAAATGGCAGCATATATTGTTTTAATTTTTTTACATTCGACATAATTTTTCTGAATCCAATAATGCCAAATATGTTGTTTTTCGTTCAATATTTTGGTCGAAAAAAATTAAAATAAATCTTCCATTTAAAATTATAGTTTTCGAAAATTATAATTAGCGTGCCTTGGAAAAAAATGACAAATGTCATTTGTTGTGAGGTAATATCAACCATGAATAATAAGGACCCAATAAATAAGTACCTATGTTACAACTCAATGTAGAATAGAATAAATAAGTACTGCAAGTATTCATTCACTTACGATTTAGATGTTCTGTGATTATTATAGAACGTCTAACTCTGCAAGTCCACGAAATTGCCGATCCACTCTCTTCGACTTTTCTCAAATTTTCTTCTAACCTTCTAAATTTAGGTTCTGGTATTCGTCGCTCTGGAAACCGTGGATGATAAATCTGTGCCGCAGGTCTTCGATTTCTATTACATAGAAATAAATTTGCAACTTGTCTGTTAATTCGCTATTGTTAATGATTATGTCTGAAACACACACTAATAACAAATGGTTGACATTACTTAAACAATAAATGACATTTGTCGATTCGAATTTTTTTCAAAGCACACTGCATTTATTACCAAAAAAATCATGTGAACAAGATTTATTAATATCTTTTTCTGGCATAAATATTAACTTAAAACCAACATAACGGGCATAATTGGATTCAGAAAGAAAAAAGAAAAGTATATGCAGCCATTTAAAAATTAAAAGTTGACTATCATTTGGCAATGAAGTTGATTTTGAAAAAATATATAATTACCGTCATTTTATAGCATTTAAACAGCCATTGACTTTATTTTTTAGTTCATTCAAATCGGTCAATAAATAACAGAGTTATGGTGTTGGGCGTTTTTTATCGAACATACGGTATAACTGTTATTCTATTTGGTTTTACGATATCGACTTTTAGAAAATATCCGAGAATTTGAAATTATTTTTAGGCAGTAATGGGTTAATGTAGTAACAAATAAATCGTGAACGAATTCAAAAGCGCCATCTTCATATCCTTAACGGAAATCGATTGTAGGCTTTGTTCTGCGGTTTTTGTGTATCGAGAGGTAATTAATTTCAGAGCGAAAATTAATAGACGGCCTTCCGATATCCGAACAGTGCACCAACGAGGAGGCCGAAGTCCTGCTGCTGCTGTACCGGAGCAAGCTGAAGAAGTACAACGCTCCGACCGTCGTCGACGGCGACGGCAAGACGGTCGAACCGGACGCCCTGTTCACGACGCCGGAACTCAACGTGGGGCTGGTGAAGATGGCCAGCCCCCGGTTGAGCGCGACGCCGGCGATGGCGGAGGCGAAGGCGCCGAAAACGTTCAATCTGAAGAAGCTCGCCGCCGAGAACGCGGCCGCCGCCGCCGAATCGCTGGGCGCCGTCGCCCTGCAGAGACTGAACGCCAGCCTGGATCTGGTCGTGTCGAGGGCCGAAAAGATGTACTACGATTGCGACTACCAGCGGTGCATATCGTTGACGGGGAACGTCATGAAACAGGACCCCTATCACAACGGCTGTCTGCCCATACACATTTCTTGTCTCGTGGAATTGAAGCAGAGTAATAGTAAGTTGAGGATTTCTTTATCTTGCGGTTAATAATAACTTTAATGATAAAGTAAATGTTGAGTAGACGGTCTTGTCTATAGTCTATTAGTGATGTAGAAAAAGTAACTATTTGTTATTAGAGTACTCGGTACACGACGAGATCCGAAGTGATCCGAAGTAACGAATATCAAGATTATTCGTGATTGGTTACTATAGTTCGTTTTAGTTATGCGGAGCGCCGATCGACACATGTACACACATATTGTAGATATCTACCTATTTCGATTCCACATGCGAACAGTAGGGGGATTCTTACCCTCTGAAACGATTTGTATCGTATCGAGTCGGCCATTCCCTAGATTGCGGTATTTTAACAAGTATTTTATAGGTGTCCTTTTTCTTTAAGTAAATGTAGGTATGAAAAATATCTGTTAACAATGAATTACAGCTTTACTAAGCAATTTATATTTGAATTACTTGCATATAAATGTGTCATTCTCCAAAAAAGTTATTCCCCGAAAATAAAATTGACACTCAAGGTTATAATAGGAAACTCGAGTATTATATAGTTGTTCCAACAAGCGTCGTATAAAAAAAAGTGATTTTGTGAAATAGAGTGTGAAATTTCAGTTTTTTTTTTTATTTATCCTGAAAATATAATTCAGTAAATACAATAAAACAATTTAATAATGCTAACTCATGCCCGTTTGCACCGCACTCGGTTATGATGATGATATTTTTAACTAACTATATTACATACATTTTTTGATTATTTTTTTTCCTGAAACCACAATTAATTTACGTCATCCAAAAATATACATAAATATTAAAATAATCTCTGCTGATCACTCGAGTATAAAGTCAGAAATACTGTAACGATGTACCTACAGCTACCTCTTAGGATATCCGTACGGATTCAGACTTCAATAAGTACTCAGTAACAAATACAAAGTAACGAGTAATGTACCTAAAACTAACGATTAGTTACAAGTACCGAAAAGTAACGGAAATCTGCATCACTATAGTCCATTCATTCTACAGATAGCCAATGCGTCATTCTTACTGGCCGATTCGAGAAAAATGCGGGAAATCCGCACGTCCAAATCACGCAGCACAAATGCAAATGGTGACGCCAGCTGATTCCCTCATTACAGTGTGTTAGCATCTGTCGGTGATGTAGTACCTTCTTGCTTGTTTGATTGAAATGGCCCTATCTCCACAAAAACATTTTAGTCTTTTTTAACGTCCGCCAAGGAATCGATTGTTGATATTTTTAAGATGTGTCAGGAAAATAATAATAAATTTACATGGTGTAAATCAGACTTTTGCGCAGAACATACGGCGATTGTGGGCGTTTTTACAACTCTATTAGACTGTATGTATGATTTTTTTTAACTGCAAAGGGTAATAAAAAAGATCAAACAATCAAACTTAGGATTTTAATAACTGGTAACTGATGGCGATAATGGTGACTCCTTTAACCGCTTAATGCATTCATTAAAGTATTAAATTAAATGAGACTTGTTACGTGGATGGGCTTACTTCAGGTGGGGATGCAAATAAATATCCATGTAAGTTTATAGTGTTAAGCTTTAATCCGTATAGATAGATAGATAGATAGATATTTTTTATTGTTGGCATACAGAGTATTTACAAAAGTCAAAATAAAATCATTTACATATATAAAATATTTTTACTGGTTTAAAAAACGTACACGAATAAATAATTAAAATTTAAAACAGAAATCACAATTTTAAACAAATTTCAAATAAGATATCACATTTTTTAGTATCAGACATAAACTCTTCAACGCTATAGAACGCTCTTAATTTCAGGTATTTTGACAGGACACGTTGAAATTTAATTGAGCATTGATTTCTCACCTCCATTGGCAGCAGATTAAAAAATGTAACGCTCATGAAATTCGGAGTGTTTTGAGATTTCGCCAATCTAACGAAATCGGTACGCGAATCTCCTTTTTCCCTAGTGTAATGGTCATGGACGTCTTCATTCTTTGGTCTTACATTATAACATTTGTGAGCTAACATTAAACATTATAAAATATAAATTGATGGAAAGGTGAGAATATTCATGGTTACAAATAAATGACGACACTCATCTCTAAAACCCACACCATCAATAATGTGTACCGCTCTCCGTTGCTGGCCAAACACTCGGTGCCAATCATCTGCATTACCCCAAACAGCATAAGAAATATTACTGTGGACAAGTGCGTCCAGAACTATTCAACACATATATAATCTGTTCATATTTTATTCTCGCCGTAGTAGGCTTTGTTAGGGTGACATTTCTGTTGGTTGTTATTTGGTTATGTCATTGCATTTTTTGGTTATATTGCATTTTATAATATCCCTCATTCACCTGCAGGAGTATGACAAGACATAGGGGAGTCAGGACGTAAGAAATTGAGCGTTCAGCGCTAATGGTGGATGGGGCCACCACAGAAATCAGATGAATTTCTGTGAATTGAATTTTATTGCCAACACTAGACGGCACTTTTCCGTTCCAATTTATCTACATGTCGTGTAAAAAACAAAAAAAACCTTTATTGGCATATCTAACAACATGTCGTGTAATTTCCCGTGTTACTTGAAATGTAGAATGTCAAATGCTTAAAGTGCTGAAATCGAGGACGAATAAAACAATCATTGGTGTTAGTTCCCGCCGCTAATCACGGATGGCGCTTATCTATTCCAATTTATCAACGTGGCTAGTCGCTTCATGTTATTCTTCCATGTTCTCATGAAAATTTTATTGAAATTATAGGTTAACAACATACTTCAATCATTACTATCAAAAATACAACGTGCCAATATACGGACAAAAAAAACTCCGACTGCAGCGAGAATAAAGTGTAAACAGAGTATAGTCGGCTGAATTCTTCTGTGAAAACCAAACCAGAGCGAGAATCATTCATTATCTTTAACCCGGGTATACACAATTGAGTGCATTAAGCGGTTAAGATGCTGAGAATAACGCCATTAGCTATTTACCTTAACTCTGACCTAATGGAAATTGTTTTACGTTAGTTAGAAATTTTTCTGTAAGAAGCGGGACTTTCTGCTCAACTTTAACCAATAATGACTTATTTATTTATAAGGTGTGTAATTTGTAAAACTTTTTTTGTAGAACTGTTTACGCTGGCTCATAATCTTGTGGATTTGTACCCAAATTTGGCGATATCATGGTTTGCTGTTGGCTGTTATTATTATATAATAGGTGAGTTTTTTAAATCCATTACCACTTTCATGATCATTTCGTTGTTAGGGTAGAAACACCATCAAGGTGACAACTATTGTCTAAAACGTTGTACTATTTTTATACATAATTACGTGGACTTATCCACTAACAATTTTAGGGAACCATCAACAGATGAAAATTGTAACAATAACAATGGTAAACATTATCTATTGTTTCCCCATCATTGAACCACGAGTTGCTAAGTTATTGATTTTGTTGTAATTGAAGGATCACGTCGGGTGAACTAGCTGTTGTGGTTGATGATTCTCGTTGGTCCAACAATTCAACACTTGTAGATCAGTCGTTATCGACTTGATACAATATAATTTAACTTCAAAAAGAGAGGCAGGTCGACGAATAAGGTGATTACTTTATTTTTGGTAGGAATTACAAAAATGAGTGTGTTTTCTGTATTCCAGCAAAATTCTTCTTTTTTTATTAATTGTTTTTCTCGCCTCCCTGGTAACCGCGTTTTTCCGGGCTACCCGTGATCCTCGTTTCCATTTCTCCGTTCCATGACCCAGGCGGTCACCACAATTTGAATTCATTGAATTGACATATTTTATTACTTCTTTCAAAGAGTCATGACTGAATCGACGAGTCGACTCGCAAACTGTAATAAATAAAATTATGGGTCATAATTTTAGACATGTTAGACACCTTAACCTCTTCATGGACAAATTAATTTTGAAGTTTCAAATATTTTAAGACACAATTGATATCTTGCCAGTAGGACCGGAGAGGAGGTATCTGCATGGAAACGCATAACTGCGGCAGCTTTTAGTGCTTGACATGAGATGGCAGTATTAAACTAAAGCCTATTTGTTTGAAATGTGTTCATCATTTTTTAACCTTTTAACTGCGGCTGTCGTCAATAAGCGACTCCGGTAAACTTTACCGTAATAAGCGATTCACATATTTTTTGCCGTTCTTTTATGCCGTGAATTGCTTATTGACGACCACTAGTAACATGATACGTTGGTTCAAATGGAATAAAATTGATCAAATTTTCAGTCTTTGTTTTTTTGTGTTCAGGCAGCCAGTTTCTTGAAAACTTTTTAGTAGCTAAAGGGTTAAAATGTACACAAATGTGTTTCTGTCCACAGTGGAAATTTAATTGAGATCATCAATGGATAAATAAATTAACGTTTTTATTTTTTCCTATTGTTTGGAAATTATATGACCAAAATTAAATATGTAGGAAATTATTTTTCACAGGAAAAAGTGACCAAGCAAGGAGGTACCTGGCAAAAGCAACGACATTGGATAGACTGTTTGGGCCCGCTTGGTTGGCTTACGGCCATTCATTCGCCATTGAAAATGAGCACGATCAAGCAATGGCCGCTTATTTCAAAGCATCGCAACTTATGAGAGGGTGAGCGGTTTTATATTTTTAATGCGGAACAATAATCCACGGCAGTTTTTTGTTACTCTTGCATTAAACACACTTTGAAAGGGTGGTATTTATTAGTTTTTAACACTGTGTGGACTGGTGATTTGCTTACTCCTAATTTTCGAGAAAAAAGTCTAGTAGATACATGCGGGTTCGCTTGTATACAGGGTGTAGTGGAACAAAACGGAACATAGGATTTTCAATGTTAACTTCTTTTTACTGGAATATTATCTTCCCTGATCATTTTAGAAGAAACATGTAAATAAATGTTTTGTAGAGTAAAAATTCCTGCATGCAGTCATGCTATTATTTATTTTTTAGCATTCATAAAAACCCTAAAAAATGATAAAATAAAAATGATCATTTTGACGTAAATAATGATTGCCATGAAATTAAACAAAAACGGTGCGCTGTTGATTTTTGGCTTCTGTCAAACGTATTGAACACTTCATAACTGTTTACAAGTTTTTTTATTAAAAATATATTCTATTCAAGAAAAAGTTCAAATTGTGAAGTGGTGCTATGCTAGTAGCAGTTTTCGTGAAGTGCGGGTCATCACGTTGTAATATTTCTTGGTGGCACTGATACTTGTATGAGTGAAAATGATGCTTCTTTAAATACCTCTGGGCAGTCGTACAGTGAATTACACACTTGTCAGCAGTTTGTCTTAAGTCTATGTTTGGATCTTCTACTACAGAAGCTAAGACTCATTATCATCCTTTATCATTTATTGGTAAACTATTCTGCTCTGCATTTGATGTCCTCTTAGAATTCCGTAATATTAAGCCAGTCGTTTCAAATTTATCAGTCAACCTTTGGATCGCTGCATTGGAGGGTCGGGATAGTTGACCGCAAACATATCCCCCACTTCACGAAAACTGCTACTAGCATAGCACCACTTCACAATTTGAACTTTTTCTTGAATAGAATACATTTTTAATGAAAAAACTTATGAAATATTCAATAAATTTGACAGAAGCCAACAAATCAACAGTGCACCGTTTTTGTTTAATTTCATGGCAACCATTACTTTCGTGAAAATGATCATTTTTATTTTATCATTTTTTAGGGTTTTTATGAATGCTAAAAAATAAATAATAGCATGACTGCATGCAGGAATTTTTACTCTATAAAACATTTATTTACATGTTTCCTCTAAAATGATCAGGGAAGATAATATTCCAGTATAAAGGAATTAACATTGCAAATCCTATGTTCCGTTTTGTTCCACTACACCCTGTATATGGAAGTAGTTTCTGAAAATCAATTGAGTGATTGAACCAAGATATATATACAATAGCTATCTTGTTGAATAATATATGAGTGCAAGGAATTATTATGATTTTACATGTTTATTGCATAAATCTGTAAAATGTATTATTTACTTTACCTCCTTTTGTACAAAATTAAATTCACGGTATTACAAAACATCAAAAAAACATATTCCAAATTTCAAACTTTGTTTATGAATAAAATTTCATTTCTTAATTGTTATTAAAATTTTACACATTTTCTTTAATTTACAGCTGCCATCTGCCACTAATGTACATTGGCCTCGAGTGTGGACTGACAAATAATGTCCGACTGGCAGAAAAATTCTTCCACCAAGCACACACCATAGCCCCAGAGGATCCGTTTGTCATGCACGAGATGGGAATAATTTCGTTTCAAAATAGAGAGTAAGTATATTTATTGTTAGTAGGTATATGATTCATTAGTTTCTCACTTAATCCGTAGTGAAACATTTCTGTATTATATTTATTCATTAAAACACTTGGTTTAATTTCACTGTTTTTATATTTTTAATCAACACATAAATAATATCGTCATGTTTGGGTAGGGTACTTATGTTTAGGGGTGATATTAAGGTTGCGTGAGAGTACAGAATTGATTAAGGACACGAATATCGATTGGGTTTTTTGAAAATTTTTCAGCTGGAAATCTTGTGCGTTCGGATATGTGGATGATATTAGTAGTAGAGTCAATGCCAAAGTGACACAAGTGCCACCTAGTAGTTAGCTTTAGAAGTGAGGTATGACACTTGTCTGCTAAATGAAGTAGATGTTTTTTAATGATTTTAAATAGGGCGGCCCGTTGGTGTTGTGGGTACAGACGAACGCCTTGTGCCGGTTGCTCCGCGGCCGTTTGGGTTCGAATCCCACCCCGGCCAAAAGATTTTTCGGGGATTGAGAAGTATTCGCTCAAATCCATGGTTGTTGTGTATACGTCTGACATTATTCATTTATTCATTAATCCCAAAAATTAAAAATACAAAAATTGTACCGGTTTTCTTCTGGATGACGTTTTTTCACCAACACACGTATACACCTTGTTGAGTGAAATTTTCCTCTAGAAATGACTTCTTTTGTGCTGATCGGGTCACGGTAAATTTTGATTGATGAATAATTTTTTTTTCAGATATTCCCTCGCCGAATTGCACTTTCGAAACGCTTTAGAAATAATAAAGAGCCGCAAGAACACCCTCATGCCGGAACGATGGGCACCTCTGCACAACAATCTCGGACACGCACTGAGAAAGCAGAAGAAATACAAGCAGGCTTTGGCGAATCATCACGAGGTAAGTTGAAACGTACACTCTCAAATCGACACATGCAACGAATACTATCGTAACTCAAAACATCGCCGTTTTGACTTAATATATGGATGGAACAGGCATAATTAAGGAATTAAATAATTAATTAATTACTTCTCATCTAACCATATTATGATTAACGCTTCATTCAAAATCGTCTTACGTTTAAAAATAATTGCTAGCAAATTGAAGTGAATCTATCTCAATGCTTAAAATTGAGTTACAAAGTCCTCACGTTGGACAATTCCCTGCACCCGCACACGGGTTGCAGTTATTGAAACTGCAGTCATTAAATATGCAACGTTTTGTGTTGTTCTTCAGGCCCTAGTTTTAATGCCGCAATGCGCCAGCACCTATTCGGCCATTGCGTACGCGCACACGCTCATGAACAACCTGGAGGATGCGGTCGATTGGTTCCACAGGGCTTTGGGCCTGAAAGGGGACGACACCTTCAGCGCTACGATGCTGAATTACGTCATAGAACAGCTATCGGAGGAACAGCCTGCGTATCCAGGTCAGTCTATTGTTTGCATAGTTAACGATTGACATTTTAAACGAAACTTTGACGATGAGTTGAAATTTTAAGCAATAACTAAGGTCTTGTAAGAATTTACATTAACTTTGAATTGTTTTTTAAAATAACCGTTTTAAACATTAATTACCATTCCCCATTAGATAGGTTTTGGACTGTTAGTCTTTATCATGTGTCGGATGATGGAATCGGCTGTTTTCGGTGATCAAGGTGGCAGTTAAATACTTGACAATTAACTGATTTATGGTGTTATTCTAAACAACTGTTATTAATAGCGATGTTATCAATATCACTGTTGTTAACATTGCAATGTTACGTGAAATTGAACAGCGCTGTTAAAAAGTGTATTCTGAACAGACCGATGTACACAAATTGGCAACAGTGCAATGTCTTCAGCACGACTTCATCTATATTATAGTAGATGATTAATAATACGTTTTTTTTTAAGGATATTTTTTAAAATAAAATGAGTGTTTTATAAAGCGTGTATATGAATATTAGAATGATATTATTATCCATTTGAGTTTTATGTTGACGGAAAACACAAACCACGAAATAACCTCAAAATATGTATATCACCATTAGCAATCTTGTAACACCGACCGTTTTGACAAGTGTTGTTTAACATCGAAAATGTTAATATACATCGATGTTGTGTACAGAATTGTATATTCATAACATCTGTTGATGTTAGCAAATGACACCGCTGTTAACGCTAACATTTTGTTCAGAATAACACCATTAAACGTTTCTTCTTTAATGGACATTCAAAACAGAAAGTTTTGTCTTTTTCTTCTTTTGAAACCTGTGTTACCCTTTAGGGCAGGGGTCTCCAAACTACGGCCCGCGACCTCATCGAGTTCGGCCCGCGGCAAGCGTTACATTTTCCTCAAATGTCACATTTTAAAATTCTACAACGATTTTTTGTTATAGATTTTGAAATTAGTTATCAAATTGATCATATCTCGGCCTAGTAGGTTATGAAGAATTGTATATATGATGGAAAAAGTTTGGAGACCTATGCTTTAGGGCATTGATCTATATTTTCCGCTTTTTAATCTTTCCACATCTTTCATTTCTTTGTTGTGTTTCCCTATTTCTGTAATGATGTTCTTTAGGGCTTTTCTAGGCCTTGGCCTTCCTGCTTTGTTTTTTACACTGATTCTTATTTGTTGTACCTGTTTTGTCTTTTTAAATTATCAATTATTGTTCCCCTAATGTAACATGTTGGCTGCCACGGCCTTGCCAACCGCATTAATTTTTTTTTTTTAGTATTCCCACATTTGTTAATGTCTTTAGCACAGTACATTTAAAAAAAATTCACTCAAAAAAGTTATAAATTAGAAGTTTTATCTAGTGCCGAACCTCTTTAGGTTAGGCCTGACGAATCATCGAATCTAACAGAGAATATTTGAATATTACAGTATGAATAGAATAATTATGTGCACTTAAATATATCACCCGTAGAATTTTCTAAAATAGTATGGTAAAG
Source organism: Ocypus olens (assembly GCA_910593695.2). NCBI lineage: Eukaryota > Metazoa > Arthropoda > Insecta > Coleoptera > Staphylinidae > Ocypus > Ocypus olens. The sequence continues at coordinate 60,022,544 of OU343051.1, forward strand.
TTATTTAGTTATTGCTAAATCTATCACAAAGCTCTGCTCAGTTCATAGAAAATAAAAATATATTTCTGATTTTCGGTTGGGTTGATCTAGTCACCCTAATTTTACAGACAAGGGGCGAAAGTTTAGATTAGTTTCATTTCCCTTTTACACATTACCTTGTGCCACAAATACCGTGAGATCAGAGGGTCGAAAATAGTTGGCAGCACATTTTCTAAAAATAGGGATAATAATTCAAGTAATATTATGTTGGCTGTCTGAAATTCTCCAATTTATTTTGACATCTTGTGGTTTTGTGAGGTTACTTGTCTTAAATAGACAAAACCTCAAAAAAACAAACAAAATGCACTGCAAACAACCAACATAATATTACTTGAATGATTATAGGGATTTTTAGAAAATCTGCTGCCAACTATTTCTGACTTTTTGATCTCACGGTACATAAATATATACAGAAAATTAAATTAGAAAAAGATTGCCCATTATATATTACACATCGAGAATAATAATAATTTGCTAGATGCTCCGAGCTTCATTCCCGACTTTGAGAAGCACGAGGATTCGACGGCGCAGGAGGTTTTTAATGAAGAGGCGGAAGTGACGGCGGAGCCCAGTAATCGGACAGAGTCGGCGGATATGAGTTTGAGTTTGGAAATGGACATTAGTGATACTAATGCGGCAAAAGACTGATTATACAACGATGAGAATAATTTGGGTTGTGTATATTAAATTCGATTGTCATCGATTGTGCTCGCTGGAAAATATGAAGCAATGCAATTCGGCTTTTAAAAATGATATTTTATTAGGATAAATGTGTGAATATTAATTAAGTACAAAAAAAATAAATGATATTGACACTGAATGTTTTTTTTTAAATTAATTATTCTCTACCAAACAAATGCATTTCTTCTTCCAGCTTGTTTGTATTAAATTTTTTCATCTTCTTTTCGGCACACATACATATTTTTTAAATAAAAGTGCAGCATCTCATTGTGGGTTACAAAATTACAAAAACAGCAATAATAGAATCCCTACAACTTCCAAAATTGATGTCACAGGTTTATCGTAAAATTTTCAAAGGTAAAATGTAATCCTCGTTGCCGAGGAAAATTACTGACTTGTTCATTGATACGTATTCCCCCAAAAATACCCCATTGATTGAAGTTAAACCTTAATTTACCCCCATTTTGGAGAAAAAACCCCAATCTGGCAACACTGCATGGGGAAGCGGCCCCAGAAAATTGTTATATTCAGGGAGATTGATAGTGTGAAATCACAGCGCATAGCGAACAAAAGAAATGTTATATCTATCCTTGTCGCTCAGATGTTGGACACAGTTTCGGTACACGTAAGTTATACGGCATTCCTGTTCTAAGTATATACTTGCTCATCTCGTGTTTACATTTCTATGACAGGTGATCTTAGTTGACGCAAATTGACGATAGATGACTGGATTTGTTTAAAATGCACGGTGAAAGAACGGAATGATTTCTGTAAATAAAAGTATTCTTTTAATCAGAGACAGTTCGTGAACATTTGTAGAGGAGGCTAAGAGAGCAATGTTAACAACAGCTCTGTTTGTCTTGAAATGCACTTCCAATGGATTCCCTTGGTATACATGACGTTGTACTACCGTGGACAAAAAAAATGACACCCCTAATGTGTCTATTATTTCTTATTTTTTAGTGTTGTGAATTTGATTTATGTAACCTTAATATTTGACAGTGACAGTTATAACTAGCAATACAGTAAATCTAAAAAGGTATTGCCTTCCAACATGCTTTGATTTTGTGCCAGAGCTTAGATTGACATTTGCCGGTTTGTCAAACGAAAAGTCATATTTACATTAATAAAATTAGGGGTGTCATTTTTTACTTTCTCCGTTACGAAGTACGAGAAAGTATAGTGATCGTGATTTCTTTTCCAAAAAATTTTTTTACGGAAATATCCGTTTTGGGGTCCCTAGATGCCATTTCAACAATTTCTGGAAAAAAAAAAATTGTGTCTGTGTGTGTGTGTGTGCGCGCTGTATCTCAAAAACTAATAGAGCAATTGATATGGAACTTTGAACTTGCGTCTTATTTGATAATCTGAAGAACTGAAAAGCTTTTGGTAAAATTTCGTACACCGGAAGTGGGTGTTTACCTGAACTGTTTTTTTGTTTTTTGTCAATATTTTCTTAAATATGAAAAATATCACAAAAATATTTAAACTAATATTGAAGACAACAAAGAAATGAACATCTTTTGCTTGAAAAAATTTTTCATAAAATCATTTTTATTTTAAAATTTATTATTTTTTTTAAATTTTTGGATTATAATTATAAAACGATAATAGTTACAGCAAATTTATGTTAATAATAATTATAGAGAATGCCAAAATGAACAACTTATAAAGAATAAGTTTTTTTCGAAATTCCTTTAGTTTTTGAGTAAACTGAGTTTTTGAATTTAAAGTATAATTTTTCCATCTTTCATAATTTTGACGTCTTAAACGTCAGTTTCATCTGAGCTTACGCAACGATCGATGTACATTTAAAATATGATTTCAATTAAAAATAAACCATGAAAGCGTAAATATAAATGATATTATCTTGTCGGAGAAAGTAACATGATGGCCACATCACCATTTTTTTTGTCCACGGTAGTATGTGTTGAAATGCACTGTCATTGTAATTTAAATGAGGTTGTATGTCTCAAAATACATTTTGATGGGTCTCTAGTTTAGCGGTGGCTCATGGATGTTCGGCAGTGAAGCAAGGGAAGAAAATTTGATCGAAAAAGCAACGGAATATTTGCTTCCTCTATTAGAGTAAGTGGTGCAGCACGAGCGGCATCTTTGTCTTTGCCTCACCAACGGAAATCCACGAGCCGACGCTGCTCTAGTTTAGATCAGGTTGTGTGTCTTGAAGTTCACTTTCAATGGATTTCCTTAGTTACGGCGAAGAACACTAGGTGGCGGTACCTATATTGCGTGCAATTTTAATTTATTATTTAATTTGTGCTAGTTGTAAAGGGGCAAAGGGTGTAAAGCTGGATGACTGACCAATAAGAAATTTGCCGTCTATGTTACATATTTGAAATATAAAGTTAGTTCAGTAATAATATTTTTAAATTTTTTATTTTAATTAATTAAAATGTTTAATTTTAATATTAACTTTCATTTAATTGATATAGTAGGTTAAGTGGAAGAGCAGTTGGTAGTTGAATAAACTAACTGAACTTCGCCTTCTCTTGTAAATTTAATATTTGTAATTACCTTTTCATTAATAAAGACAATGTATTATTATTATTATATTTGATATTAATAAATTGCCGGAAATAGATTAAATTTAGAAACCATTATACATATTGGTTTAATCAAATAGGTACACATTGTTCGAGCCAATTATTAATTTATTTGATTTAAAATTTCACATTACCGGCTGTTCGGTGTCGCCCTCTATGTATTTTTAGTGTAACTGCGTGGTATCGACAGCGCGTGCGAAGAAAGGCAGTCGTCGCCATCTTGAGTTGTGAACGCGTGCTTTTTCAAAACGGAACGTGTTTAATTCGCGAAAGTTTTGTTGTGCGGTATAGTTAGACATTCCGTCGGCTAATTTGATAAACGGCTCGGGTCATTGGGTGTCGAGAAAGGCAGATTGTTTGTCGGGAGACGATTTCCGTCGATCGGTTTTTGGACGGTTGTTTTGTGAAGTTGTGCCTCGCGGATTTCCACTGTTTTCGACGTTGATCTGGAAGGAACTGCATACCCAGGTATTCGGGTGATCCTCCCCAATAGTTATCGCCATCCTGTTCCCCAGAATTACACAAGGGACTGTCGGATCCGAAGCGTTGCGAAGTTGGAATCAGGTGAGTGATTTCGGTTTTGTTTGCTCGATTGGAGCCGGGAAGTAAATTCCTCGTCGGCGGATTCGGAAGTTAATCGTTGATGCGATCATGTTTAAAAAAAATACAGTCCACTGCGCCAACATATATAAACATTTGTAAATTTCAGTGACGGTTCGCGGTGTTTTTTCTGGTACGGCCGAGGAACAAGAGGTGGTAATACAGATAGGTAAAGTCAGTTGCAGAGACGGCTGGCTGCGTGACCGCACCTATCTGTATTACCACCCCCTGTTCCTCGGCCGTACCAGAAAAAAACCCGCGAACCGTCACTGGCGCCAACACATATAAACATTTGTAAATTTTGAAATGGTAAGTTTCCCGTGCACTATTATGTAGCCGCGATATCTGCAGAAATGTGTTTTTTCGCCGAATCATTTAGCACTCGTATATCCTCTTGATTAATGTATTCTTTTATGAAACCTTTTACAAAAACAAACAATTTTGAAAATTTCAATACAGGTTCTGATCGCATTCAAGGGCGGCGCTAGATATAATATATAAACTTGCCCATCTCATGTTTACATGGTTATGGCAGGTAACCTTAGTTGCGCAAATTGCCGATAGATGACGGAATCGGTTTAAAATGCACCGTGAAATATTCTTTTTTAAATACAAGAAAACGAAATGTAGCCTGAATATATTAATATATTCAGCTACATCTAATGCTTTCTGCAACAAGTAAAGTTGTTTCTAATTTGTTTATTTTATTCTTTTTTTTTTGTTATTTTTGCGTCGACTGCGAGGTCATCTGCCACCACCGTTTGTGTTAATATATTAAATATTAATTGAATATAACATATGCAACAGAATTATGAAAATGTGAAAGAACAGAAAAGTATCTATTTTAGTAGCGTCGGTTCGTGAACATTTATAGAGACGACTAAGAGAGAGAGAGGTTAACAATCGTGTGGCGCCAGTTATTAGAGTTTATGTATACTTGCCTGTCTCGTGTTTACATATCTACGACAGGTAATCTTAGTTCCGCAAATTGCCGATAGATTGCTGGATCAGTTTAAAATGGACGTTGAAAGAGTAGAAAGACTTCTATAGAAATTTAAGTATATAAATATGGACTTGCTAACGTCAACTTCATATGTGTCTCTAAGTAATGGTGGCGCGGCGGGAACCCTAAGTGGTTGAAATATGTTACTAAATCGGTAGCCATTTTGTGTCTATGACATATGACTCGAGCTCGCGACTTGGCAGTGTAGTTTGTTGTGTTTTAATCGCTTCAAAATTGTGATACTGTGAAATTTATTAACACCATGGTGATATATTGCTTTGTTGAGGGCGATTATGTATGCCAGCGACGCGATAATAATCCTCGTTTACAGATGTACGGGTAAGGTAATTTTTAACCAAAAATGCAGCCAACCTAACGAAAACAAAATTGTTTAAAGGACAATAAATCGAACTATTTTTATATTACCCGATTTCTTAACAACCCGTATAACCTTAAAATAATTTCGCTGTATTTTCTGGATTGTAAGATCAATTGCTTTATAAATTGTAAGGATTCTGCTTTCCAGTTTTTAAATTACCCGTCATTTTAGGGCCCTGAGCGGGACATACTTATATCTAGCTCGCGGACATATATTTGAGCAGTGATCATATAGGAAATGGAAATGATGTTTATTTAGTCAAAGATAGAAATACTATTTTAGCAGGGGTGGTTCCTGGTCATTAGTAGAGGAGCTAAGAGAGAGAAACGTTAATAATTATATTAGAATTTATATATACTTGTCCATCTCGTGTTTACACTTCTATGACAGGTACCCTTAGTTCCGCAAATTGCCGTTGGATGACCAACTGCACCATTACACCTTGTGTATTGGGTTGCCTACTACAACTTCTAAATAACAGTTTTGTGTTATCTTTAAAATCCTCCACTGCACAGTTTCGTCTTGAGAATGTTAAACATTCAGATTTTAAACCGTCTTTTGATTTGGTAGTACGAATACCTCCTTCATATTACTATTTTTCATCCCAATAAACAAGTTGATATATAATAAAGCGAAATACAACCGGACAACAACAGCGTTTATGAATAATAAAATAAGAGAGTTCTTCACGCCCCAATAAACCCGAATGTAGCGCAGCAAAAACCCGATTCGCGCGAAAATAAGATGCGTTTAAAGCGGCATTTCCGTTTCCTGAAATCGGCGCTTTTCCCATTTTCTCACGTTATGCCCCGCACTAACCGACGCGCCTGTAATTACGTAATCGTTTCCATCTCTCTCTCTCTCTTCTTGCCTCTGTAATGTATGTAAACATCCTCCAGTAATTAAACCGCACTTTAAATAGATTTATTTTCATTACTATTCTCGGAGGGTCGTGAAACTGCCGAGAGAGAGAGAGAGAGAGAGAGAAAGAGAGAAAACAGCTCCGTGGAAAACGCAGCACTCACGGAAATTTTATTGTTGAGGTCAACGCACGTGCGCTGCTCTATTATTATCTTTTAATTAAATTAATAAGTTTACCCGCAGTTCTTTGAGAGAGAGGCTGATGTTGGTATTGAGAGGTTTATAGCGGTTTAAAATTAAAAATGTATATTTTTCACGAATTTACTTTAATTTGCAGTATTTTTATACAGGGCGAATTTCTTTTGATGTTTAGTATGGGGATCTCGGAAGCTATAACATAACATAACACTCTCTTTATTTCTCTAGACAATAAATACATAAAATAATATTGTACGTGAAAAAGTTGTCAAAATGGAAAATAATGGTGATCTATAACAATATTTACAATTTACATTTTTCATAAAATTCCCTGAAAGAATATGGCTCCATAGAGCATAGGAAATTAAATAGCATTTTCTTTGCAATGCTAAAGCTACATGCACCTTTAATATCTTTAGGAATATGATTGTATAGTTTCATTGAAGCATAATATGCACTTTTTTCATACATAGACAATCTATAATTTGGGAGACGATAAACACGCCCATGTCTAGTATCATGGTTGTTGGCTAAGGTACTGGTTGTGAATTTATTATTATGCTTCCATAGGAACTTAATACATTCATAAATATACAGGGTATTTTTTTTATCGTGGGCCATAGGATTTTATATGCTAAAAATTATACCTTGTATTAATGTATATTTTATCATAAAATTTTGAAGGAAATTTTAGTTAGTAATATAAATCAATTATTTTTCTACATGATGCGCTTAGTCAGAATAATTTAAACATGTTTTATTCCATTAAAAAAATGAAATTATTTAAAATAAATAACTGAGCAAAAATAATCAAAGTACCTTGAATTTCTGAAATGTCAGATTGATTAGTGAATTAATTTCATTTTTTAATGGAATAAAACATGTTTAAGGTAATCTAATTAAGCGCATCATGTGGAAAAGTAATTGATTTATTACTAACTAAAATTTGCTTTAAAATTATATGTTGAAATATGCATTAAAACAAGGTATAATTTTTAGCATGTAAAATCCTATGGCCCACGATAAAAAAAATGGTGATGTGACCATCATGTTACTTTCTCCGACTTTATATTTACGTTTTCATGGGTTTATTTTCAATTGAAATCATATTTTAAATGTACATCGATTGGATGAAACTGACGTTTAAAACGTCAAAATTATGAAAGATGTAAAAATTATACTTCAAATTCAAAAACTCGGTTTACTCAAGAACTAACGAGATTTCGAAAAAAACTTATTCTTTAGAAGTTGTTCATTTTGGCATTCTGTGCAATTATTATTGATATAATTTTTCTGTAACTATTATCGTTTTATAATTATAAACCAAAAATTAAAAAAATAATCATAATTTTTTTTCTCGAATAAAAATGATTTTATGAAAAATGTTTTCAAGCAAAAGCTGTTCATTTCTTTGTTGTCTTCAAAGTTTGTTTGAATGTTTTTGTGATATTTTTCATATTTAAGAAAATATTGGCAAAAAACAAAAAACAGTTAAGGTAAACGCCCACTTCCGGTGTACGAAATTTTACCAAAAGCTTTTCAGTTCTTCAGATTATCAAATAAGATGGATGTTCAAAGTTTCATATCAATTGCTCTATTAGTTTTTGAGATACAGCGCACACAGACAGACACACACACAGACACACACACAGACACAATTTTTTTTTTCCAAACATTGTTGAAATGGCATCTAGGGACCCCAAAACGGATATTTCCGTAAAAAAAATTTTTGAAAAAAAAATCACGATCACAATACTTTCTCGTACTTCGTAACGGAGAAAGTAAAAACGTACTGTATAAACCATGTAATGTTAAAATGCCATGCCTACAAAAATAACCTCTGCAGCTATCACGATATTTCAACCTGTTTAATAGTCGCATTGACTTCTTTTGTAATGTGAATAATAAGAGATGGAGAAGTGGTTAAATGGGGGCAAAGAAGTGCAGTTTTACGAGCAGAATAAAATAACACTTTCAAACTTTTCAAAAAAGTGATGGGTAACTAGAAATTTTGAAAAATGTAAAAAGTGTCAATTTTTTTAAATAAATATATCTCCGTTATTATGACAGAAAAAATGGTGATGTGGCCATCATGTTACTTTCTCCGATGGTATCATCATTTATATTTACACTTTCATGGTTTATTTTCAATTGAAATCATATTTTACAAGTACATCGAGCGTTGCGTAAACTCGCGTGAAACTGACGTTTAAAACGTCAAAATTATGAAAGATCGAAAAATTATACTTCAAATTAAAAAACTCGGTTTACTCAAAACTCAACTAATGAGATTTCGAAAAAAACTTATTCTTTAAAAGTTGTTCATTTTGGTATTCTCTATAATTATTATTGATATAAATTTGCTGTAACTATTAACGTTTTATAATTATAAGCCAGAAATTAAAAAAAATTAATAAATTTTTTTCTCAAATAGCAATAATTTTATGAAAAATATTTTGAAGCAAAAGATCTTCATGTCTTTATTGTCTTTAATGTTTGTTTAAATGTTTTTGTGATATTTTTCATATTTAAGAAAATATTGTCAAAAAACAAAAAACAGTTAAGGTAAACACCCACTTCCGGTGTACAAAATTTTACCAAAAGCTTTTCAGTTCTTCGGATTATCAAATAAGACTTATGTTCAAAGTTTCATATCAATTGCTCTATTAGTTTTTGAGATACAGCGCGCACCAGACAGACACATACACAGACACAATTTTTTTTTTCCAGAAATTGTTGAAATGGCACCCCAAAACGGATATTTCCGTAAAAAAAATTTTTGAAAAAAAAATCACGATCACAATACTTTCTCGTACTTCGTAACGGAGAAAGTAAAAAAATGTAAAGAAAAAAGTTGTTGCTAATTTTACACAGCTTAATAAAATAAATTCGCCATTATTTTGCGAGATATGACGCAAACTTACATTTTTTTTTAATGGAAACGATAGTTGGCTATGACCTCATTCATTTTTTCTCTTTAATCCGATATCACATATGACATAGTTATTTCTAAAAATAAGTCAGTTGCAGTTATATTTAAGTGTAATAAATAAAAAAAAATAGGTAGCCATGAAAAAGATGAAAAATAATAACTACAATATTTTATTGTTGTTATAAACAACTGCAATTGTTTGACTTTCGTCTTCTTCAAGGCTAACTATTTTTTGATTTATAAAAAAACTTAAAAATGACTGTAACTCACTTATTTTTAGAAATAACTATGTCGTATGTGATATCGGATTAAAGAGAAAAAAATAGTCTTTCGAATGAGCTCGTAGCCAACTATGGTTTCCTTAAAAAAAAATGTAAGTTTGCGCATATCTCGGAAAATAATGGCTTTAAAAATTTTCTGAACTCATTTTATTAAGCTGCGTAAAATTATCTACAACTTTGTCATTTACAGTCATAATAACCGAGATACATTTATTTTAAAAATGGTGATGTGGCCATCATGTTACTTTCTCCGACTTGATGGTATCATTTATATTTACGCTTCCATGGTTTATTTTCAATTTAAATCATATTTTAAATTTACATCGAGCGTTGCGTAAACTCGGATGAAACTGACGTTTAAAACGTCAAAATTATGAAAGATGGAAAAATTATACTGCAAATTCAAAAACTCGGTTTACTCAAAAACTAACGAGATTTCGAAAAAAACTTTGTCTTTTGAAGTTATTCATTTTGGCATTCTCTACAATTATTATTTACATAAATTTGCTGTAACTATTATCGTTTCACAATTATAAACCAAAAATTAAAAAATTAATAATTTTTTTTTTTCTCGAATAGCAATGATTTTATAAAAAATATTTTCAAGTAAAAGATGTGCATTTATTTATTGTCTTCAATGTTTGTTTAAATGTTTTTGTGATATTTTTCATATTTAAGAAAATATTGGCAAAAAACAAAAAACAGTTAAGGTAAACACGCACTTCCGGTATACGAAATTTTACCAAAAGCTTTTCAGTTCTTCGGATTATCAAATAAGACGTATGTTCAAAGTTTCACATCAATTTCTTTATTAGTTTTTGAGATACAGCGCACACAGCAGACACACACACACACAGACACAAAAAAAAAATCCAGAAATTGTTGAAATGGCATCTAGGGACCCCAAAACGGGTATTTCCGTAAAAAAAAAATTTGAAAAAAAATCACGATCACAATACTTTCTCGTACTTCGTAACGGAGAAAGTAAAAAAATGGACACTTTTTACATTGTTCAAAATATCTAGGGTACCCTTCACTTTTTTGAAAACTTTGAAAGTGTTATTTTATTGGGCTCATAAAACTGCACTTCTTTGCCCATTTAACCGTTTCTCTATCTCTTATAGTTTCCGAGATCTGAATGAACATCGTAAAAAAGCTCTGGGAACGGTCAATCACGTGCTTATTTGTCAAAATTTCGAAAAATGTTTTATACAAAAGTTGTGTATAATAGTGAGCTGCACGCCGTAAAAATATTTAAATTTATACAGGGTGTCTCATAACAAAGTTACAGATCAAACTTATGTTTTTTTAAATGGAACACCCTGTATTTTTTGTCATTTTTGAATTATATGGAGCAAATAAAGGTGAGTTACTTCAATACTCCATATACCTATTGTTTGCCGTTTTCGAAATATTTGAAGATTTGTTGAAATGCATGGTCTGGGTGAAATTTTATTTTTGCCCCAGTGATTGACGTTGAACGATTAAAATCATTTCTATTATTTGGTTGAAGGTTCGAACTATAGAGCCAACCATGATTTCATACAAAAAATTATACAGGGTGATAAAAAAAATGCGGTAGAAAATCCCAACTTATAAAGTTGAATAACTTCGTTTTTTCAAATGGCACACCCTGTATTTAGTAACGTATTCTTAAGTAGAATCCAATTATCTTTCAATGAAGAGGATTTGTGCGATAATTAAAACTTTATACTAATATGTTTAAAACGCGTTTTAAAAAGTGCATCGCACGAGATGGAAGTGAAATGTTTATGAATTCGTCGGACATAAAAAGGAAATTCGTGTTTTGTGTGATGGAAGTTTCAGTTGATCCCGGAAGAACTTTATGACAGCATTGGGTTATTGTGCACATAGCCGCACTGCATAATTAACGTCCGGCATGTTAACTTTGAAATACCGTATCAACTAAATACAACTCGTTGCATAAATTACGCACAGATCCACCACTAAAATTAATCTTGAAATAATGTTAATAACTTAGGAGGTTGAATTAAAACACTAATTTTTCACTCTGGTTTCGTTAATATTATTAACCCTTTGCACTCCAGCCTTGCCAACAAAATCAAATTTATCGTCTACATCACTTATTTCAAAATTTTCTTCGTAATAAAAACAAGCACACGCATCAGTTACAAGGTGTCGCCACAGAAGCGACAGTGGATTTAAAGTTCATATTTTAAATGTCGCATTATCGGCGACAACGGACTGCAAAGGGTTAATGGCTTTGACTATATACTAATGGACTGCTATTCCCCCTTCATTTCCCATATGATCACTGCTCCAAAAGTTGTCCACGAGCTGGAGCCCGATATAAGTCCCGCCCCGGAGCCGAAAATGGAGCGTAATTTAAAAACCGGAAAGCAAAAAAAAAATTTTCTCTATGTATTCATCAGCAACGTGGAGAATGCAAATGCGAGCATATTTCGGCAACTCGGGTCCACTTTCCTGCCTGTTCTTTACAAGCAAAGCATCAACCCATAATTTGCGAAGTTCCGGATTTGATGGAAATCTAATACAGAATTTTAGGTTATAAGTCAAAAGTCAACTGACGTGTACATTAGCTGATGAGTATTATAACCGCGTTGGCATATACACGTGGACGTATTGCAGCCTTATTTTAACATAGTGTGAATATTTGACAATATAAATGTTTATATATTCTAAGATGTGAATAAATTGCAGGTTATCACAATATGTAATTCGAGCTCATAGAGTCATATGTCATAGACACAAAATAGCTACCAATTTAGTAACAAACCGCAACCGTTTAGGGTCCCACCGCGCCACCGTTGCTTGGAAACACACATGAAGCAGCGCTCGCAGTCCGTTAGTATATAGTCAAAGGTTAATGGTTATTTTTCAATGGAATGTAATCTATACATTTATAATTTACATTGGTTATGTTTATGTAGCGAACGTCGTGCGATTGTGTTTATAACTGTGCTGTTATCAGTATTTCTTATCTGCAAGAAATTTTGTTGTAAACTGTACACGGACATTGTCACGTGTTTACAGAATTCGGAGAGTGTACGTCCCTGTAGCGCAGGGGATAGCGCGTTGGACTTCTAATCCAAAGGTCGCGGGTTCGATTCCCGCCAGGGATGCAGTGTGTGTCTGCGTACAAACACCTTTTTTTGACGCGATTTTGGAATAACACATTATGAAAGATTGAATTTTAATTTTAAAAATATTCTAGAAAAGAAAATGGGCGATTGCGTAGCCATTCAAATCGAGCGCGGTTTTTAAATCTCTGCTCCTTGGATGCAAATTACTCGGATTCAATTAAAATTTGTAATTTTTAATTTTTGACGAAAATCTGGAAAACTACCCAAGGGTACCTTACTCTTACTTTTTCTCAAAAATTGGCTATGAAATAATTTCTTGAAGAAACCACTGATTTGATTCCGGGTTTCTACACATCATTAGAAAGATCCCTTCAAGACACCTCGGAAAATGTACTTTTGCAAGAACAAATGTCAATTTGACGCGTCAGCAAAGAAAACTCGAAAATAGAAAAAATCGAAAAAATCAACTTTTTTAATAATCATCCTTTATATAATACCTTTTTTTTTCATCACAAGAACGCGCCAAGTCGATTGGCGTTACAAAATTTCACCTAGAAAAAATTGCAAAAAAGTTAGCAAGTCACCATAAACTTTATGGCAAATTTTGAAAAAAGTCAATTTTTTCAGACTTTGAACGGCCGTAGCGCATAAACGAAGAATCCAAATCGAACGCGGATTTCAAGTCTGTGTTCCTTGTATGCAAATTAGTCAAATTCGATTAAAATGAGCGATTTTTAATTTTTGACGAAAACCCGAAAATCTATAGAAGGGTCCCCCCTTCTTACTTTTGCTCAAAAATTGGCTTTGAAATGATTTCCTGAAGAAACCACAGGTTCGATCAAGGGTTTTTGTACGTTACCGTAAAGATCCCTTCAAGACGCTTTAAAAAATGTACTTGGGCAACGACAAATGTCAATTTTAAGCCTGTGACGGGTCAGCAAAGAATACTCGAAAATGGAAAAAATCGAAAAAATCAACTTTTTTTAATAATAATCGTAGACCATTGAAGTATACCTTCTTTTTCATCAGAAAGACGAGAGAAATTGATTGGCGTTAAAAAATTTCATCCATCTTCAATAACAAAAAAATTAGCGTGTCACCATGAACAAGTTAGAAATTTTTGAAAAAAGTCGATTTTTTCAGATTTTGAACGGCCGTAGCGGCCGAATGAAGAATCCGATTTGAACGCGGATTTCAAATCTGTGTTCCCCGTGTGTCAATTAGTCGGATTTAATTAAAATTGGCGATTCAAAATTTTTGACGAAATCCTGAAAAATCATCCAAGGGTCCCCCCTTCTTACCTTTTCTCAAAAATTAGCTTTAAAATGATTTTCTGAAGAAGCCACTAGTTCGATTCAGAGTTTCTATACTTCACCGTAAAGATCCCTTCAAGACGCTTCAGAAAATGTTTTTTCGCAGGAACAAATGTCAATTTTAAGCCCGTGACACGTAAACAAAGAAAACTCGAAAATGGAAAAAATTGAAAAAATGAACTTTTTTAATAATCATCGTAGACCTTTATGTAGTACCTTTTTTTTCATCACGAGAATGAGCTAAATCGATTGGCGTTAAAAAATTTCATCTAGAAAAAATTGCAAAAAAGTTAGCAAGTCACCATGAACTTTATGGCAAATTTTGAAAAAAGTCAATTTTTTCAAACTTTGAACGGCTGTAGCATCCGAACGAAGAATCCAATTTGAACGCGGATTTCAAATCTGTGTTCCCTGTGTGTCAATTAGTCGGATTTAATTGAAATTGGCAATTTAAAATTTTTGGCGAAAACCTGAAAAATCATCCAAGGGTCCCCCCTTCTTACTTTTTCACAAAAATTGGCTTTGAAATGATTTCCTGAAGAAACCACTGGTTCGATTCGGGGTTTCTATACGTGACCGTAAAGATCCCTTCAAGACCCTTCAGAAAATGTACTTGCGCAAGAACAAATGTCAATTTTAAGCCCGTGACACGTAAACAAAGAAAACTCGAAAATGGAAAAAATCGAAAAAATGAACTTTTTTAATAATCATCGTAGACCTTTATGTAATACCTTTTTTTTCATCACAAGAACGAGCTAAATCAATTGGCGTTAAAAAATTTCATCTAGAAAAAATTGCAAAAAAGTTAGCAAGTCAAATGGCAAATTTTGAAAAAAGTCGATTTTTTCAGACTTTGAACGGCCGTAACGGTTGAACGAAGAATCCAATTTAAACGCGGATTTCAAATCTGTGTTCTTTGTGTGCCAATTAGTCGGATTTAATTAAAATTGGCGATTTAAAATTTTTGACGAAAACCCGAAATTCTATCCAACGGTCCCCCCTTCTTACTTTTTCCCAAAAATTGCATTTGAAATGATTTCCCGAAGAAACCATTGGTTCGATTCTGTGTTTCTATACATCACTGGAAATATCTCTTCAAGACGCTTCAGAAAATGTACTTTCGCAACAACAAATGTCAACTTTAAGCCCGTGATGTGTCAGCAAAGAAAACTTGAAAATGAAAAAAATCGAAAAAATCAACTTTCTTAATAATCATCGTAGATCTTTATATAATACCATTTTCTTCACCAGAAGAACGAAATAAATTGATTGGAGTTAAAAAATTTCATCTAGAAAAAATTGCAAAAAAGTTAGCAAGTCACCATGAACTTTATGGCAAATTTTGAAAACATTCAATTTTTCAAACTTTGAACTGCTGTAGCGGCCAAACGAAGAATCCAATTTGAACGCGGATTTCAAATCTGTGTTCCTCGTGTGTCAATTAGTCGGATTTAATTAAAATTGGCAATTTAAAATTTTTGGCGAAAACCTGAAAAATCATCCAAGGGTCCCCCCTTCTTACTTTTTCACAAAAATTGGCTTTGAAATGATTTCCTGAAGAAACCACTGGTTCGTTTCGGGGTTTCTATACGTGACCGTAAAGATCCCTTCAAGACCCTTCAGAAAACGTACTTGCGCAACGACAAATGTCAATTTAAGACTCGTGACGCGTCAACAAAGAAAACTCGAAAATGGAAAAAATCGAAAAAATCAACTTTCTTAAAAATCATCGTAGACCTTTAAGTAATACCTTTTTTTTCATCAGAAGAACGAGATAAAACGATTGGCGTTAAAAAATTTCATCCAGAGAAAATTGCAAAAAAGTTAGCAAGTCACTTTGAACTTTATGGAGAAATTTTGAAAGAAGTCGTTTTTTTCAAACTTTGAAGGGCTGTAGCGGCCGAACGCAGAATACAATTTGAACGCGGATTGCAAATCTGTGTTCCTCGTGTGTCAATTAGTCGGATTTAATTAAAATTGGCGATTTTTAATTTTTGACAAAAACCCGAAATTCTATCCAAGGGTCCCCCCTTCTTACTTTTTAACAAAAATTGCATTAAAAATGATTTCCTGAAGAAACCACTGGTTGAATCGGGGGTTTCCTGACGTCACTCGAAAGATCGCTTCAAGACGCTTCAGAAATTGTACTTTCGTAAGAACACATGTCAATTTGAAGCCCGTGACACGTCAGCAAAAAAAACTCGAAAATGGAAAAAATCGAAAAAATCAACTTTCTTAAAAATCATCGCAGACCTTTACGTAATACCTTTTTTTCATCACAAGAACGATTGGCGTTAAAAATTTTCTGCTATCTTAAATAGCAAGAAAGTTGTCAAGTGAAAATTTTAGAAAATTTAGTTGATTGAAGTAACAGCGATGGCGCACCCCAAAAATTCGGTTCACTAGATCGGAATGAGTAATGCTTTCCCCTGTTTGAGTTTCCACATACACATTAATACGATTTAATTTCCACCAGCCATGAAACGATCGGACCAACCCTCCGCAGACCGACTCGAAAAGTTCGTCAGCTAAATCAACCGCTGCAGACACACCCCGTTTTTTAAATGATTCACCCCAATAAACAAAAATTCTGCTAAATTGCCATCCACCAGTAACAGCCGTACATTACATTGAAAAGTAATAATAAACCTTTGTTTGTCAGACTAATAATTGTTCATCGTTATTTTGTAGGACAGTTTTCAGTGTAATAATGATTGCGTTTTTACTTTCTCCGGTACGAAGTACGTTTTCATGGTTTATTGTCAATTGAAATCATATTTTAAATTTACATCGAGCGTTGCGTAAACTCGGATGAAACTGACGTTTAAAACGTCAAAATTATGAAAGAGCGCACAGCAGACTGTGTGTGTCTGTCTGTGTGCGCTGTATCTCAAAAACTAATAGAGCAATTGATATGAAACTTTGAACATACGTCTTATTTGATAATCTGAAGAACTCAAAAGCTTTTGGTAAAATTTCGTACACCGGAAGTGGGTGTTTACCTTAACTGTTTTTTGTTTTTTGCCAATATTTTCTTAAATATGAAAAATATCACAAAAATATTTAAACAAACATTGAAGACAACAAAGAAATGAACATCTTTTGCTTGAAAACATTTTTCATAAAATCATTTTTATTCGAAAAAAAATGTATTATTATTTTTTTAATTTTTGGTTTATAATTATAAAACGATAATAGTTACAGCAAATTTATGTTAATAATAATTGTAGAGAATGCTAAAATGAACAACTTACAAAGAATATGTTTTTCTCGAAATCCCTTTAGTTTTTGAGTAAACTGAGTTTTTGAATTTGAAGTACAATTTTTCCATCTTTTATAACTTTGACGTTTTAAACGTCAGTTTCATGCGAGTCTACAAAACGCTTGATGTACATTTAAAATATGATTTCAATTCAAAATAAACCATGAAAACGTAAATATAAATGATACCATCAATTCGGAGAAAGTAAATAGATGGCCACATCACCAAATTATTAAATAAATATCTCCCATAATTAAACAACAAACGCACCATTCAATCCACTAAATATTTCACAATTTCCCCATAAAACCGAAACGCAATTTTACATCCCAAAGAACATAAAAATTAAAACACAATAGCCCTCTTTCATGAGCACACGTACACACACATTCCGAGCAATTAACAACAAACAGTGCTCCCGTTCTTGTGAACTTTTTAATCACCCTCAAGCCTCGCTCCTCTCGTAATAATCAAACACTGCCCCCAACGACGACGTTAAATATTCCATTTTTCATGCAATTAACTCTGCGTTTTACGTTCGGGTTCACTGTTTATTATGAAAGCTCTCTGAGCTCGTGAAATTAATTTTCGAAACGGGGCGACAGGTGAGGTTTGCGCGTCGTCTAGTGTGTCATTAATTTATCCGAACCCCAAAACGTACGTTCGGGCACCACACCTTCGTCCATAAAATTGGATGGATTGGAAACGTTTGGGGTGGCTAATTAAGTGCATGGGGTTAATATTCTGTAATTAATTGCGAAATGGGGAGCATCGTTTTGATAGGAATCAATAGCAATAAATAAGATATATATTTCAAGAAAATATTAATTAATAGAAAACTCAACCTTCAAATTGAATGAATGCAGTAATTATACCGTGTGTTAGATAAAAAAATTTATTGACCGATTTAAATGAACTAAAAAATAAAGTCAATGGCTGTTTAAATACTATAAAATGACGAATATTTAAACAAGGAAAAACTAGATTTTTTTAAAAATAGTTCTACTTTACAACTAACTAAATTTTTTGCAAATTCGCCAATTTCTCCCCGAGTTATGATTTTTTGAAAATTATTTTTTGTAAGTTGTCGAACAATTGAACAAATTTAGAGAAAATAAATACTCAATGATCGAAATTTTAAATATATCCACAAGATTTAACATAAATTTTGATTTTTGAGTTATACATTTTTTTAAATGAATTTTTAAGTGGTCAAATATTTTTACAAGGAAAAACTACAAAAAAAAATCATATTCGATATGATTGAATGCCTTAAAAACTCTGATGCAATCATAATACATTTACCTTTAAAATTAACCTTGATTTTTGAAATTGAGTCGATTTTTGCGCGAGTTATGAATTTTTGAAAATTAATATTTGGGCTAAAACATAAATACTGATATAATACTAATTCCTCAAAAATTTTGATATCTTTACAAAACATTTATCATTAAAACTAACTAACTCTGCCAATTTCTGCGTGAGTTATGAATTTTTGAAATATTTGAACAAGGAAAAAATAGAAAAATAAAATAATATCGATATGATTGAATTCTTTAAAAAGTCCGATACTATCATAACACATTTATGTACCTTAAAAAAAACTTTAATTATTGAAAAAGTGTTCATTTTTGGGGTTTCAATTGACGTTTTTGCCAGTTAAAACTGGTCGTTGCCGACACTTAAAAATTGGCCTTTTTGGCAGTTGAAAATTGCCATTCTTTGGTCGTTAAAAATTATCACTTTTGGCAGTTAAAAATGGTCGTTTCCGACACTTGAAAATGAGCCTTTTTGGCAGTTGAAATTGTCATTTTTGGCAGTTAGAAATTGTCATTTTTGGCAGTTGAAAATTGTCGTTTTTGGCAGTTAAAAAATGGTCGTTTCCGACACTTAAAAATTGGCCTTTTTGGCAGTTAAAAATGATTATTTTTAGCAGTTAAAAATTGTCTTTTTTTGGCAGTTAAACTTTGTCATTTTTGGCAGTTAGAAATGGTCGTTTCTGATACTTGAAAATTGGCCTTTTTGGCAGTTGAAAATTGGCATTTTTGACAGTTGAAAATTGTCATTTTTTGGCAGTTGAAAATTGTAATTTTTGGCAGCTGAAAATTGTCATTTTTGGCAGTTGTGAATTGTCATTTTTGGCAGTTGAAAATTGTCATTTTTGGCAGTTGAAAATTGTAATTTTTAGCAGTTGAAAATTGTCATTTTTGGCAGTTTTAAATTGTCATTTTTGACAGTTGAAAATTGTCATTTTTGGCAGTTGAAAATTGTAATTTTTGACAGTTGAAAATTGTCATATTTGGCAGTTGTAAATTGTCGTTTTTGGCAGTAAAAAAATGGTCGTTTCCGACACTTAAAAATTGGCCTTTTTGGCAGTTAAAAATGATTATTTTTAGCCGTTAAAATTTGTCATTTTTGGCAGTTAGAAATGGTCGTTTCTGATACTTAAAAATTGGCCTTTTTGGCAGTTAAAAATTGGCATTTTTGACAGTTGAAAATTGTCATTTTTTGGCAGTTGAAAATTGTCATTTTTTGGCAGTTGAAAATTGTAATTTTTGGCGGTTAGAAATTGTCATTTTTGGCAGCTTAAAATGGTCGTTTCCGACACTTGAAAATTGGCCTTTTTGGCAGTTGAAAATTGGCATTTTTGACAGTTGAAAATTGTAATTTTTTGGCAGTTGAAAATTGTAATTTTTGGCAGCTGAAAATTGTCATTTTTGGCAGTTGTAAATTGTCATTTTTGGCAGTTGAAAGTTGTCATTTTTGGCAGTTGAAAATTGTAATTTTTGGCAGTTGAAAATTGTAATTTTTAGCAGTTGAAAATTGTCATTTTTGGCAGTTTTAAATTGTCATTTTTGGCAGTTGAAAATTGTAGTTTTTGGCAGTTGAAAATTGTCATTTTTGGCAGTTGTAAATTGTCGTTTTTGGCAGTAAAAAAATGGTCGTTTCCGACACTTAAAAATTGGCCTTTTTGGCAGTAAAAAATGATTATTTTTAGCAGTTAAAAATTGTCTTTTTTGGCAGTTAAAATTTGTCATTTTTGGCAGTTAGAAATGGTCGTTTCTGATACTTGAAAATTGGCCTTTTTGGCAGTTAAAAATTGGCATTTTTGACAGTTGAAAATTGTCATTTTTTGGCAGTTGAAAATTGTCATTTTTTGGCAGTTGAAAATTGTAATTTTTGGCGGTTAGAAATTGTCATTTTTGGCAGCTTAAAATGGTCGTTTCCGACACTTGAAAATTGGCCTTTTTGGCAGTTGAAAATTGGCATTTTTGACAGTTGAAAATTGTAATTTTTTGGCAGTTGAAAATTGTAATTTTTGGCAGCTGAAAATTGTCATTTTTGGCAGTTGTAAATTGTCATTTTTGGCAGTTGAAAGTTGTCATTTTTGGCAGTTGAAAATTGTAATTTTTGGCAGTTGAAAATTGTAATTTTTAGCAGTTGAAAATTGTCATTTTTGGCAGTTTTAAATTGTCATTTTTGGCAGTTGAAAATTGTAGTTTTTGGCAGTTGAAAATTGTCATTTTTGGCAGTTGTAAATTGTCGTTTTTGGCAGTAAAAAAATGGTCGTTTCCGACACTTAAAAATTGGCCTTTTTGGCAGTAAAAAATGATTATTTTTAGCAGTTAAAAATTGTCTTTTTTGGCAGTTAAAATTTGTCATTTTTGGCAGTTAGAAATGGTCGTTTCTGATACTTGAAAATTGGCCTTTTTGGCAGTTAAAAATTGTCATTTTTGACAGTTGAAAATTGTCATTTTTTGGCAGTTGAAAATTGTCATTTTTTGGCAGTTGAAAATTGTAATTTTTGGCAACTGAAAATTGTCATTTTTGGCAGTTGTAAATTGTCATTTTTGGCGGTTAGAAATTGTCATTTTTGGCAGCTTAAAATGGTCGTTTCCGACACTTGAAAATTGGCCTTTTTGGCAGTTGAAAATTAGCCTTTTTGGCAGTTGAAATTGTCATTTTTGGCAGTTAGAAATTGTCATTTTTGGCAGTTGAAAATTGTCGTTTTTTGGCAGTTAAAAAATGGTCGTTTCCGACACTTAAAAATTGGCCTTTTTGGCAGTTAAAAATGATTATTTTCAGCAGATAAAATTGTCTTTTTTGGCAGTTAAAATTTGTCATTTTTGGCAGCTTAAAATGGTCGTTTCCGACACTTGAAAATTGGCCTTTTTGGCAGTTGAAAATTGTCATTTTTGGCAGTTGTAAATTGTCATTTTTGGCAGTTGAAAATTGTCATTTTTGGCAGTTGAAAATTGTCATTTTTAGCAGTTGAAAATTGTCATTTTTGGCAGTTGTAAATTGTCATTTTTGGCAGTTGAGAATTCTCATGTTTGGCAGTTAAAAATGGTCATTTCTGACACTTGATTTATTACATGATATGCTAGAATTTATCAACAATAAAAAAAAATTATATATTCACAAAACATCTGAATTATCTTCAATTTTTGAAAATGCGAGAGTTATAAATGTTAAAAAATGATGTTTTTTATTTTGTCGAATATTTGAACAAAGAAAAAATAGAAAAAAAAATACTGATATGATTGAATTCCTTAAACGTTTAATGCAATCATAATATATTTACCGTTAAAATTAACTTTGAGTTTTGAAAATGCGTGTTATGAATTTTTGAAAATTAATATTTAAAGCTGTCGAAGACTTGAATAACAATAGTAATTTTCTAAAATACACTCACAAAACATCTCGATTTAAAACTTACTGTAATTTTTAAAAATGCGTCACTTTTTCTGTAAGTTATGAATTTTGAAAATGAACGTTTTAAGTTGTCGAACAAAAAAAAACTGATATAGAATTTCTCAAAAATTTTAGTAAACACTGTATTAACAAAACATCTGCCTTTAGAATCAAGTTAGACTTTTTCAATTTTTGCGTGAGATTAATTTTTGAAAATTATTATTTAAAGTTGTTGAAGACAAAAGATCGATTTTTTTTCATATATTCACAAAACATCTATTTAAATTAATTTATTTAATGTGCCAATAACAATGCGTTTATACAGGTAAATATACACAATATAAATAAGTGGTTTCAATAAATAAAAAAAAAGATATGATAGATATATAAAAAAAAAAACTTAAACTTACAGAGTGTAGAAATATGCAAAAGATGCGTTCAGAAAGAAAACTGTAACATGGATAAATAACAAATGTATCTTTCTTTAAAACTAACTTTAATTTTTGAAAATGTGTCACTTTTTTCAACAAGGAAAAACTAGAAACAAAAATCATATCGCTTTGATTGAATTCCATAAAAATACTCTGATGCAATTATAATACATTTACCTTTAAAATTAATCTTAATTTTTTAAACTTAGTCAATATTTGTGTTATGAATTTTTGAAAATTATTGTTTTAAGTTGTCGAGCACTTAAACAAAACCAAATTCGAAAAGAAAATAAGGTCTGATATGATAAGAGTTCCTCGAATATTTTAGAATATGGACAGAGCATCTACCTTTATTTTGTGAAAATGTATTCATTAAATTAAATTAATGTTAGTGGTTTTTCTCTTGTAAAATATACATTTCGAAAATAAAGTTCAAATTTAAATTGAATTTCGCTAGTTTTCTCAACTATACAACACAATTACGTTAGAAAATCCGCCAGCCGCTAAAACGAAAATTATTCCGCGACATTGCCTATGGGATAGTTAACATTATATTAGCAGATAGGACCATCTAGCGTCGATTTATGTAACAAATTCGTAGAAAAATGTGCAAATCCCCGAAATAATCCAAAAGAACGAGATTATAAAAGGGGAAAAAACGTTATATTTTCGGTAAAATTTTTTTTAGAAAACCTTCGCTTCACCTCTGAAATCGTTAGTTTACATCATTACCAGTGTGTATTTCTCGTAGTCCAAACCCTAATAAATTATCACATCTAACATGTTTGTATGGTAATTTATTAATAAGTACGGTAATTCAGAGTACGCGGGTACGGTAATTCATTTTCGAACGTGTGGCAACACTGATGCTACGTCTTTCAAAGAAAGTAACATCGAACTTCGTAAGAAATAAAAATTAATTCAGGTCTGCTGTTGATAAATCTCCTCCGAGCTTCCTCTGATGGATACTTTTTCAGCGTTGTTTATTCAACTGCTAAAAAATCACGCTCTCAAAGTCCAACTGCCAACAGATGCTCGGTGCACATTTTTTATCTTGACGTAACGCGACCGTAAATTACAAAAATGTATTCATGAATGTTGTAACCGCACGATACTTTATTTTATTTATTGCTACACGAGTGTTCCTTCCAGCCGGGAACGTTGCGAATGGTATATGTTGAAATATACAGAGTAATCAAGAGAAGCAGACATGGGCGATATAATTTATTGTTTAGTTTTGGGTTCGAATTTTATGATTTCCCTCAACTGTGTAATTATTTCAATATTTTTCTGTTAGTGATGTTGAAAATTATTTATTTTTTTTAAATAGCATGGGCAACTACACCGTGAAAATGATCATTTCTAATTTTTTTAGGATTCATCTCTCGCAGTTTCATTCAATTATCGAATTGTATATGAAATCCACAATCATGTTTTTGGTCATCAAATTTGCTAAAAATGGTCTAATTGGTAATTTGTGAAGGCACACTTCTCAGGTATAATCTGCCAAAGTTGTCATGTTGGGTATGGAATTTACAAAAAGTCAGTTTTTATCATCTTAACAGCGGTTTTGAAATTTCTGCAGTGGAATATGAAAACTTCGGTTTTGAAAATTTTGTGTTCTTTCCTTTGCAATTTCATGTTTCGGCAGTGAAGTATAAAACAAATTTTGAAATCTTTGCAATTTGAACTTTACACTGTTTTTAATTACCATTTTCACTGCTTCTATGGCGAAGAATTTTGGATGTACTTTTGTTTAGAACTTTATACTGTTTTTAATTACTTTTTTTACTACTTCTACAGCAAAGAGTGCTTTTGTTTAGAACTTTTCACTGTCTTTAATTAATTCCTTCGCTGCTTCCATAGCAAAGGGCTTTGGATACTCGAGTCTGTATAGAATCGATGGTGTTATTTTTCTCCTCGGCTTTTTCTGTACGCAATATCGACCGCTTAAGATCCTCGTTTTAATTAATCAAAGGAAAACAAACGGAACGTCGCACATCCAGCGGATCCAATTAATTCCAGGATGTTCGGGACGATTTTAATGTAAATATTATTCTCTGTTACGAGGCTCGCGATTGTTTAAACTTATATTCCCATGTAAACCCGGACCCGACATCCATAATTGAATTCATTATAAAATCTAAAATTGTTTTTATCTCGAAATCGAAATTACGTAACATGCATTCATGAATTTTCAACGAAACGAACAATAATTAATGTTCATTATTTATACAAAAAAAAAAACGCACACAGTTCTATGTAAACTTCATTATATTTTTACGAAAACAATTGATATAACA
This sequence comes from Ocypus olens, assembly GCA_910593695.2. NCBI lineage: Eukaryota > Metazoa > Arthropoda > Insecta > Coleoptera > Staphylinidae > Ocypus > Ocypus olens. The sequence goes on from OU343051.1 coordinate 60,047,172, forward strand.
CAGCTGGAAATACAATAACATCATTCGAAACTTGAAATTTTCTTTTCCGCAAAATTGCATTATGCGATTGTAAAAATTGTAAAAAAAATCATCACTTCTTGAATTAGTTTCAAAATTTCAAAATCCATTCATAATTAATCTATTTTTAACATGCCACTAAAATAATTGATAGAAAACAGCTGAAAATAAAATAACATCACTCGAAACCTGAAATTTTCTTTTCCACAAAATTGCATTATGGGGTTGTAAAAATTGTAAAAAAATCATCACTGCTCGAATTAGCTTCAAAATTTCAAAATTAATGCAGAAATAATCTATTTTTAACATGCCACTGAAATAATTGATAGAAAACAGCTGAAAATAAAATAACTTCACTCGAAACTTGAAATTTTCTTTTCCGCAAAATTGCATTATGCGTTTGTAAATATTGTAAAAAAATCAGCACTGCTTGAATTAGTTTCAAAATTCATGCAGAATTAATCTATTTTTAACACGCCACTGAAACAATTGATAGAAAACAGTTGGAAATAAAATAACATCACTCGAAACTTGAAATTTTCTTTTCCGCAAAATTGCATTATGCGGTTGTAAAAATTGTAAAAAAATCATCACTGCTCGAATTAGCTTCAAAATTTCAAAATTCATGCAGAATGAATCAATTTTTAACACGCCACTGAAACAATTGATAGAAAACAGCTGGAAATAAAATAACATCACTCGAAACTTGAAATTTTCTTTTCCGCAAAATTGCATTATGCGTTTGTAAATATTGTAAAAAAATCAGCACTGCTTGAATTAGTTTCAAAATTCATGCAGAATTAATCTATTTTTAACACGCCACTGAAACAATTGATAGAAAACAGTTGGAAATAAAATAACATCACTCGAAACTTGAAATTTTCTTTTCCGCAAAATTGCATTATGCGGTTGTAAAAATTGTAAAAAAATCATCACTGCTCGAATTAGCTTCAAAATTTCAAAATTCATGCAGAATGAATCAATTTTTAACACGCCACTGAAACAATTGATAGAAAACAGCTGGAAATAAAATAACATCACTCGAAACTTGAAATTTTCTTTTCCGCAAAATTGCATTATGCGTTTGTAAATATTGTAAAAAAATCAGCACTGCTTGAATTAGTTTCAAAATTCATGCAGAATTAATCTATTTTTAACACGCCACTGAAACAATTGATAGAAAACAGTTGGAAATAAAATAACATCACTCGAAACTTGAAATTTTCTTTTCCGCAAAATTGCATTATGCGGTTGTAAAAATTGTAAAAAAATCATCACTGCTCGAATTAGCTTCAAAATTTCAAAATTCATGCAGAATGAATCAATTTTTAACACGCCACTGAAACAATTGATAGAAAACAGCTGGAAATAAAATAACATCACTCGAAACTTGAAATTTTCTTTTCCGCAAAATTGCATTATGCGTTTGTAAATATTGTAAAAAAATCAGCACTGCTTGAATTAGTTTCAAAATTCATGCAGAATTAATCTATTTTTAACACGCCACTGAAACAATTGATAGAAAACAGTTGGAAATAAAATAACATCACTCGAAACTTGAAATTTTCTTTTCCGCAAAATTGCATTATGCGGTTGTAAAAATTGTAAAAAAATCATCACTGCTCGAATTAGCTTCAAAATTTCAAAATTCATGCAGAATGAATCAATTTTTAACACGCCACTGAAACAATTGATAGAAAACAGCTGGAAATAAAATAACATCACTCGAAACTTGAAATTTTCTTTTCCGCAAAATTGCATTATGCGTTTGTAAATATTGTAAAAAAATCAGCACTGCTTGAATTAGTTTCAAAATTCATGCAGAATTAATCTATTTTTAACACGCCACTGAAACAATTGATAGAAAACAGTTGGAAATAAAATAACTTCACTCGAAACTTGAAATTTTCTTTTCCGCAAAATTGCATTATGCGGTTGTAAAAATTGTAAAAAAATCATCACTGCTCGAATTAGCTTCAAAATTTCAAAATTCATGCAGAATGAATCAATTTTTAACACGCCACTGAAACAATTGATAGAAAACAGCTGGAAATAAAATAACATCACTCGAAACTTGAAATTTTCTTTTCCGCAAAATTGCATTATGCGTTTGTAAATATTGTAAAAAAATCAGCACTGCTTGAATTAGTTTCAAAATTCATGCAGAATTAATCTATTTTTAACACGCCACTGAAACAATTGATAGAAAACAGTTGGAAATAAAATAACATCACTCGAAACTTGAAATTTTCTTTTCCGCAAAATTGCATTATGCGGTTGTAAAAATTGTAAAAAAATCATTACTGCTTGAATTAGCTTTAAAATTTCAAAATTCATGCAGAATTAATCTATTTTTAACATGCCACTGAAACAATTGATAGAAAACAGCTGGAAATAAAATAACATCACTCGAAACTTGAAATTTTCTTTTCCGCAAAATTGCATTATGCGTTTGTAAATATTGTAAAAAAATCAGCACTGCTTGAATTAGTTTCAAAATTCATGCAGAATTAATCTATTTTTAACACGCCACTGAAACAATTGATAGAAAACAGTTGGAAATAAAATAACATCACTCGAAACTTGAAATTTTCTTTTCCGCAAAATTGCATTATGCGGTTGTAAAAATTGTAAAAAAATCATCACCGCTCGAATTAGCTTCAAAATTTCAAAATTCATTCAAAATTAATTTATTTTTAACATGCCACTAAAATAATTGATAGAAAACAACTGGAAATAAAATAACATCACTCGAAACTTGAAATTTTCTTTTCCGCAAAATTGCATTATGCAATTGTAAAAATTGTAAAAAAAATCGAATTAGCTTCAAAATTTCAAAATTCATGCAGAATGAATCAATTTTTAACACGCCACTGAAACAATTGATAGAAAACAGCTGGAAGTAAAATAACATCACTCGAAACTTGAAATTTTCTTTTCCGCAAAATTGCATTATGCAATTGTAAAAATTGTAAAAAAAATCGAATTAGCTTCAAAATTTCAAAATTCATGCAGAATTAATCTATGTTTAACATGCCACTAAAACAATTGATAGAAAACAGCTGGAAGTAAAATAACATCACTTGAAACTTGAAATTTTCTTTTCCGCAAAATTGCATTATGCAATTGTAAAAATTGTAAAAAAAATCATTACTGCTCGAATTAGCTTCAAAATTTAAAAATTCATGCAGAATTAATCTATGTTTAACATGCCACTAAAACAATTGATAGAAAACAGCTGGAAATAAAATAACATCACTTGAAACTTGAAATTTTCTTTTCCACAAAATTGCATTATGCGGTTGTAAAAATTGTAAAAAAATCATCACTGCTCGAATTAGCTTCAAAATTTCAAAATTCATGCAGAATTAATCTATTTTTAATATGCTACTAAAACAATTGATACAAAACAGCCGAACAAAAAATAACATCACTCGAAACTTGAAAAATTTTTTTCTACAAAATTGTATTAAGCGATTCTTTTAACGCTAAAATAATAATAATAGTTCATTTGTGCACAAAACATAAATTTCACATTTCTCAATAAAACAAACAAATACATAGTACTACACTAACGATGTAAGACCTAATATCAAACGCTTAAATTGGTACATTAATATATGTATATTTTAGTGTCTAGAAACAGGAAGTTATGGTGTCACTTAAATAGATGCCCTTTTGAACTCCCATTGATCAGTGTTACGTCGTCTGGAGATTATTTCGAATTCCTCGGTTATCGCAATCCCGAGATTGCCGGGCGTTGAGAGAATTCTCGAATTTTATTGAATTTAAATGGGCGTGCGTCGATTGAATGCATTTTACAATCACTTTAGGTGTTAATTTCATCCCGTCTCCGTTTAATCCATGCGAGACGGTTATAAATGGGGCCCAGTCAACGCAACCACCAAAGTAGCGAGTATTTAAGGGGCGAGGGAAGTTAATTATAGCAATGGAAAACGTAAATTGAGAAGAGAATGATAATTTTAGTAATAAAGTATTTCAATTTTTACGTATTAGTAGTAGGGATGGGCGATATTTCACATACCTGTGATTTTTCACTGGTATTGAAAAATCACAGGTCGTTATTGTTAGTAACAGGTGAATTTCACTGCTACTTAAAATCACTGATAATTAAAATCACTGCTACTTAAAATCACTGCTACTTAAAATCACCGCTACTTAAAATCACTGCTACTTAAAATCACCGCTACCTGTAATCACTGCTATTTAAACTGTGACGTAAACTGTGATTGCTCCTTAAAATCACAACTGTTACTGTTAAAATACATTTTGAAATAATACCACGAAACCAATTTTAAAATTGCAAACTTCATTAACTGAAAATTAAAAAAAAATAAAAACAATTCACTAAACTGCGAAAATCTCCAAATGTTCAGTTGCTTAAAATATTAAAATTATAATTTTCAAAAAATCCTATTTCTATTGAAAATTTTTGAATTTACAAAAATCAAATTTATTTTGAATAAGCGATACTTCGACCGTCAAGGATGATTTTTTATGGAATTTTTCCTTCGTTTTTTATATTTTTTTCTGCGATGTTTTTGTTCAGGTGCTCAAAAAATTAAAGAACAATTTTCAAAAATTAATATTTCTATTGAAAATTTTTGAATTTACAAAAATCAAATTGATTTTGAATAAGCGATTCTTCGACCATTGAGGATGATTTTTTATGGAATTTTTCCTGCGTTTTTTATATTTTTTTCTGCTATATTTTTGTTTAGGTGCTCAGAAAATTAAAACAAAAGGTTTCAAAAATTCATATCTCTATTAAAAATTGTTGAATTTACAAAAACCAAATTGATTTTGAATAAGCGATACTTCGACTATTGAGGATGATTTTTTATGGAATTTTTCCTGCGTTTTTTATATTTTTTTCTGCGATGTTTTTGTTCAGGTGCTCAAAAAATTAAAACAAACATTTTCAAAAATTCATATCTTTATTAAAAATTGTTGAATTTACAAAAACCAAATTGATTTTGAATAAGCGATACTTCGACTATTGAGGATGATTTTTTATGGAATTTTTCGTGCGTTTTTTATATTTTTTTCTGCGATGTTTTTGTTCAGGTGCTCAAAAAATTAAAACAAACATTTTCAAAAATCCATATTTCTATTGAAAATTTTTGAATTTACAAAAACCAAATTGATTTTGAATAAGCGATACTTCGACCATTGAGGATGATTTTTTATGGAATTTTTCCTGCGTTTTTTATATTTTTTTCTGCGATGTTTTTGTTCAGGTGCTCAAAAAATTAAAACAAAAATTTTCAAAAATTCATATCTTTATTAAAAATTGTTGAATTTACAAAAACCAAATTGATTTTGAATAAGCGATACTTCGACCATTGAGGATGATTTTTTATGGAATTTTTCCTTCGTTTTTTTATATTTTTTTCTGCTATGTTTTTGTTCAGGTGCTCAAAAACCTAAAACAAACATTTTCAAAAATCCATATTTCTATTGAAAATTTTTGAATTTACAAAAACCAAATTGATTTTGAATAAGCGATACTTCGACCATTGAGGATGATTTTTTATGGAATTTTTCTTGCGTTTTTTATATTTTTTTCTGCGATGTTTTTGTTCAGGTGCTCAAAAAATTAAAACACAAATTTTCAAAAATTCATATCTCGATTGGAAATTGTTGAATTTACAAAAACCAAGTTGGTTTTGAATAAGCGATACTTCGACCATTGAGGATGATTTTTTATGGAATTTTTCCTGCGTTTGTTATATTTTTTTCTGTTATGTTTTTGTTCAGGTGCTCAAAAAATTAAAACAAAAATTTTCAAAAATTCATATCTCTATTAAAAATTGTTGAATTTACAAAAACCAAATTGGTTTTGAATAAGCGATACTTCGACCATTGAGGATGATTTTTTATGGAATTTTTCCTGCGTTTTTTATATTTTTTTTCAAAAAATTAATACAACAATTTTCAAAAATCCATATTTCTATTGAAAATTTTTGACTTTACAAAAACCAAATTGATTTTGAATAAGCGGTACTTCGACCATTGAGGATGATTTTTATGGAATTTTTCGTGCGTTTTTTATATTTTTTCTGCGATGTTTTTGTTTAGGTGCTCAAAAAATTAAAACAAAAATTTTCAAAAATTAATATCTCTATTAAAAATTGTTGAATTTACAAAAACCAAATTGTTTTTGAATAAGCGATACTTCGACCATTGAGGATGATTTTTTATGGAATTTTTCGTGCGTTTTTTATATTTTTTTCTGCGATGTTTTTGTTCAGGTGCTCAAAAAATTAAAACGAAAATTTTAAAAAATTCATATCTCTATTAAAAATTATTGAATTTACAAAAACCAAGTTGTTTTTGAATAAGCGATACATCGACCATTGAGGATGATTTTTTATGGAATTTTTCGTGCGTTTTTTATATTTTTTTCTGCGATGTTTTTGTTCAGGTGCTCAAATTAAAACAAAAATTTTCAAAAATTCATATCTCTATTAAAAATTGTTGAATTTACAAAAACCAAGTTGGTTTTGAATAAGCGATACATCGACCATTGAGGATGATTTTTTATGGAATTTTTCGTGCGTTTTTTATATTTTTTTCTGCGATGTTTTTGTTCAGGTGCTCAAATTAAAACAAAAATTTTCAAAAATTCATATCTCTATTAAAAATTGTTGAATTTACAAAAACCAAGTTGGTTTTGAATAAGCGATACTTCGACCATTGAGGATGATGATTTTTTATGGAATTTTTCCTGCGTTTTTTATATTTTTTTCTGGGATGTTTTTGTGATCATAGTCACAGTTTAAAATCACTGATATTAGAAAGTAGCAATCACAGGTAGCAACGTGATTCAAAAGTAACAGTTTTGTCCATCTCTAATTAGTAGTGTGTTTTCGTGCAATTATCTGGAAATCTACTGATGGGGTGTTTGCAGATTTTTATTGTTTTATGAAGCACCATTGATTTTGAGGAGTTTCAAGCCGGTAACAATTGTTATCGTGCACTGAACTCGAAATTCAATCACCTGATGTCACGTTTCCATGACAATTTTTTTTATCTTCTTAAACATTGGCACGAATTACGTTCACCCGCGGAATAACTGAATAGTTGATTGGAGGCCAATAAACTTAATTCGAGGACTCTCAACCCTTGAAGTGCAGAGTGTAGCTTCGCAAGTGGAATCGCGTGGCCGGAGATCGATTAGGGGTTTGGAATACCGTAATGAATGTGTTGATTCTGGGAAATGTGTGTGCGACCTCCTGGTGGAAAATTGGTGGCCCTTTTCACATTAATTGCTCTTTTGTGTCCGTTTCAGGAAAACTACGCCCACGATTTATCGGCGGCGGTGTTAATGGCTTTTCCGTAATTTACACGCCGGTGGTCATAATATTTTTTCCACGTTTTACTACTATTAACTGTTCATGTAATTGGTAAATCTTAATAGGATATAGATACACCCATCTCTAACTAATAAATTAATTGTTATAAGCTATTATAATTTTATTAGATGGTTGTAAATGAAGAATTAAATTGATTCTCGTTTTTTTTTTCGATAGAAAAAAGTCATATATTAAAAATTATTTCAGTAAATTTTTCACTCAAATAATTTTTAAAATATAACTTTTTTCCATTGGAAAGAAAAACGAGAATTTTGACCATTTTAGCAGAAAATTGCTCCAAATGTACAAATGGTGAACATCAAGGTGGAAGAACTGCCTTGCCATCACTATGCAGCTTTGAAGTTTCCTGTAAAACTCAATTTTATACCTTCGTTCTTTGTTTCGACTTATTCGTGTGTAAGTAATTGCCGGTTACGCGTCGCACACACAAAATTGTGAGAAAGTGGATGGGTGGCAGGAAACGGTGATTACCGTGATATGTAACGTGAACCAGTCGCTCGTCTCGGGATGCATGACTTGTTCCCGAATTGCCGTGCATTACGCAAAAATGCACATTTTCAAATTGCTCAATTTATTGGCGAACGGTATTTTTGCCGACGCAAAAGTTGAGACGTCCGAAATCTCACGTAATTTAATTTTATGCAAGATACAGCTGCATCTGAACGATTACCCAATAAAAACCCAAGTAGCTGTAATTGATGTGGGTTGTCGCTTGTGTTCCCTGTGTCTGCATTACAAAAGCGAATCTGACATCATAATCTCTCGCATAACGAGACGAGATTTTTCCCATTAGTTCACACGAATCAAAATCTATTCCTACTGATTTTTTCCCTATTTTAAAAACATTAAATACAATAGAAATTGAATTCAATTTTTCGAGGATTATTAATACGAATAAAACTGTATTGTAATTATTCATTTCGCAATGAAACAATAATGTATAATTTACGAGTTTTAATTTAATGAAAATTCACACGCACCAGCAGCTGCGTCCACCATTTATTATCATTTGTGCATCCGAAAGGACGATCCAATAAATATCATTTTATTTAACGGCCTTTCTCGCCCTGCAGCAGGCTTTTTGGTGCCATTCGCAAATTACGTGTTATAATAATTCAACACCAAAGTTAACAATCATTTTCAATGAATTTCCTTCTCTTCAAGTTTTAACTGTAGCCATTTTGTTTCCGCATCGGGTGTGTCGATTGTTTCAGCAGGATTTTAAAGATGCATCCATCATGAATGTATTTTGAAGTTTTGAAGCGAATTCCAGCAGAAATGAATTTTTTACAATTTTTCTAATCCCCGAATGCAATTTTCTTACCTTCACTTCAAATTTTGAGTGTGGCCATTTTGTTTCCGCATCGGGTGTGTCGATTGTTTCAGCAGGATTTCAAAGATGTATACATCATGAATGTATTTTGAAGTTTTGAGGCGAATTCCAGCGGAGATGAATTTTTTACAATTTTTCTAATCCCCGAACGCAACTTTATTTCCTTCACTTCAAATTTTGAGCGTAGCCATTTTGTTTCCGCATCGGGTGTGTCGATTGTTTCAACAGGATTTCAAAGATGCATCCATCATGAATGTATTTTGAAGTTTTGAAGCGAATTCCAGCAGAAATGAATTTTTTACAATTTTTCCAATCCCCGAATGCAATTTTATTTCCTTCACTTCAACTTTTGAGTGTAGCCATTTTGTTTCCGCATCGAGTGTGTCGATTGTTTCAGCAGGATTTCAAAGATGCATCCATCATGAATGTATTTTGAAGTTTTGAAGCGAATTCCAGCAGAGATGAATTTTTTACAATTTTTCTAATCCTCGAATGCAATTTTATTTCCTTCACTTCAAATTTTGAGTGTAGCCATTTTGTTGTTTCCGCATCGGGTGTATCGATTGTTTCAGCAGGATTTCAAAGATGCATCCATCATGAATGTATTTTGAAGTTTTGAAGCGAATTCCAGCAGAGATGAATTTTTTACAATTTTTCTAATCCCCGAATGCTATTTTATTTCCTTCACTTTAAATTTTGAGTGTAGCCATTTTGTTTCCGCATCGGGTGAGTCGATTGTTTCAGCAGGATTTCAAAGACGCATCCATCATGAATGTATTTTGAAGTTTTGAAGCGAATTCCAGCAGAGATGAATTTTTTACAATTTTTCTAATCCCCGAATGCAATTTTATTTCCTTCACTTTAAATTTTGAGCGTAGCCATTTTGTTTCCGCATCGGATGTATCGATTGTTTCAGCAGGATTTCAAAGATGCATCCATCATGAATGTATTTTGAAGTTTTAAAGCGAATTCTAGCAGAGATTAATTTTTTACAATTTTTCTAATCCCCGAATGCAATTTTCTTACCTTCACTTCAAATTTTGAGTGTAGCCATTTTGTTGTTTCCGCATCGGGTGTGTCGATTGTTTCAGCAGGATTTCAAAGATGCATCCATCATGAATGTATTTTGAAGTTTTGAAGCGAATTCTAGCAGAGATTAATTTTTTACAATTTTTCTAATCCCCGAATGCAATTTTATTTCCTTCACTTCAAATTTTGAGTGTAGCCATTTTGTTGTTTCCGCATCGGGTGTGTCGATTGTTTCAGCAGGATTTCAAAGATGCATCCATCATGAATGTATTTTGAAGTTTTAAAGCGAATTCCAGCAGAGATGAATTTTTTACAATTTTTTTAATCCCCGAATGCAATTTTATTTCCTTCACTTCAAATTTTGAGTGTAGCCATTTTGTTGTTTCCGCATCGGGTGTGTCGATTGTTTCAGCAGGATTTCAAAGATATATTCATCATTAATGGATTTTGGAATTTTGAAGCTAATTCCTGTAATGATCAATTTTTGCATTTTACTTATTTCGAGTAACGCTAATACGAATATCGATCCATATGTATGGGCGATGTGTTGACCTTCACATCCCAAATAATTTATATGGTAATTCCGGAGAAAGGGCACAAAGGAAAGCAACGGAAAACTTAACCTTTCTGCCCCGAATTGCTTTTTAAGATTCGCCCATTCACGAAATTTAATAACGACAGGACGGCGAATGTCAATTTTCCCTTCACACACAAATCGAAAACACAATTCATTTATTCACACACACAACAATAAAAATAGTTTCACTTTCGTTAGATAATTAATTAATAATGTATGAATTTGTACGTCACAATAGCAATAATTATCAAATAAATATCGATGGCGTTTAATTAATTGATTAATTAAAATTAATTAAAGCATGTGAATTACGTTCACGTGAAGTAATTAAATAAATATAAAACACTAATGACTATCTCAATTAAGTATTAGTTATCAAATTGAATTCAATAAATGTTTAAAATTCAAGTGCTATAAATATTAAATTTATTCCAAATCCTACTTATTCAAAACAAATCATCTAATTACCAATAATTTTAAGTTATGACCTGAAAATTGTTCTTGAAAGTCGAACTCTCCTCTTTTCAAGACACCTTCATTCAACTAGTTTTTTTTTCTATCTAAACATTAATGTTTTAATTAGACCTGATGCTGGTTATTGTTAAACTCGCTGGTGCCCCAGTTTATTAAAAACGTGATGAAAGTCGAATGCGGCGGAGCGTAAGCTGTAATTCGTTATAACGCAGACCGACGTTTCGAGCCACTTTGCAAAGTCACCGTCATCCAGTGTTATCATCCTTCGCAGGATTAAACAATTCCACGCAATAAAGATAGCAGCGATAAATATCGGGCTTATGTTAGAGACCGTGTAAATAAATAATCCTCTCGCGAAATATTCGCAAAACCAGTTTCAAACTTACTTTCAATTTCACGTGCTCGCGTAATTGTTTCCAGTTATTGACCTCGTGGCAGTTTTGTGCGAAATCTTAATTTGCTCATCTCTAACAACAATAACAACAACTTTATTTACGGACAATATCCTTTTTACAAAAACATAAAAAAGCATACGTTAAAGAAATATAAATTAATAAACATTGAACTTACTTAAATACAATACTATCGTGTGAGCCACAAAATTTTATTTCAGGTTGGCTGTGAGATAAATGAGGTATGTCGCATATTATTCCGTCATGAGATTAAAAAAAATTAATTAATCTCAGACATGGCTGTTATGTTTCTCTCTCTCTCTCTCTCTTAGGCAGGGCCAACTTAGAAATAAAATTCTATGGCTCACACCTTATAATATACAAGTAACTAAAAATCAAAATAATACACCATCATATCATCAAGGGTATTATCAATATTTAAGCAACAAAAAAATTATGATAAGACCATCGCGTAACTTTCTTTGATTTGATGCGAAATGCATACATTTTTGGAGGTAATTACACAACAATCCGAATTAAAAGAATTCTTCATCTCAGTTTCCACTAAAGACACACAATCGCGACTTCTCTCGAATCGATAAGTTCGCCAAAGGCCTTGCTTTCAACCATAAACACTCCCAGAAATGTTTCCTGCATTTGTATGTGTGTGTGTGTTGAGGTGTGCTGTCACCTTGATGAGTTCGCTCGTACTCACAATAATACAAAACATTAGGTCATCGTCTTTACACCTGAATTAATGTGAATTAAACATTTCTTTATCGTAAAAATACATTTTGGTAATAATGGAATTGCATCAAATCAATTTAATAAACCCTCATTCAAACATACCGCCCAAAATATGTTGGTATCACTGAACCTAGTCATTGTTAATCATTAGGCGAACCATGGAGCCCATAGTACTATAGACTCCACAAACCTACCACGTTTCCGTTTTACATGACCGATTCAAATTTACCGCCACGCAATTTTTAAATTTCCCGCCAATCATTCAAACGCACCGCCCAAAATTACACTTAACTAGGTTGGTATCACTGTTCCAAAGCACTACTTTAACCTTTTGTTTGTTGTTGATGGCACTTCTTCAGCAAACTTGGTTTCTTTTTAACAAAGCACAACTTTAACTAGACCTTCTGGTCATTGTTAACTTCTTCTTCAACTCAAGAAAAGGGCACTTTACATTGACCTTTACGAGAACCCTGCTACCTATAACTCCCTTACGAATCAGTACACATCTTGCAACACCCCTTAATTACATTTCGAGATAATCACCCCTAAACAGTGACTACATATTATGATTCAAGTGTCACGAATTTCCGCCGATGATAAAAAAAAATATAAAAACAACTGCCACATATTTGAAACTTTCCAAAACTACTCATAATCTGTTCTACTTTACGAATCAGCAAAAATCTAGAAACATCCCTTAATTAGATTTTCAAACTTGTGACAATTGTTTTCTTTTTGGGCATTCGTAAAAATGTGCGCAATTTCAAAACAAGATTACTCTATGCAATGCCCACGGTAAAACACCAAACTGTACAATGTTTGAAAGATTAAGAATAAAATTATGAGAGAGAATTATTAATTTGAATTCATGTAATACCAATACCAAACATTAATCTTCACATAAATCTTAAGTTTATGCAGACAAACAAATCCAGAAAATTTCTTGGACAAATTAAATAGATTTATAATAAACATACATAATTTGTTGTTAGTATAATGCAAGATCAAGGTCAGGATTGTTATTCTGTACCAGCCAACACCAACTACATACCACAAACATACACACACACTTAGAAATGTGCGAGAGAAAAAACAATTTACGTAACTGATTACAGAATATTTATTATACTACAATTTTTATTTTATTCATATATGTTATTGGTTTTTCATAAATAAATTTATTAAGCAATATTGAAAATTTCTAAGTCGATAGTAATTGTTATTATATATTTTTGAGAATTGGCAAAATTATTACAGCTTTCGCAACTTTACGTGCTGATTGCATAAAATCAGTGGCGGCTCGTGGAACATGTTGATGGTAGAGCCACTTTTACAATTTATTAGATCGGATGATACTGGCGTTTGAAACGTCAAAATTATGAAAGATGGAAATGACAAATTATATTAAATACCGCCAAAAAAATCAATAATTTGCACATAAAAATCAATCACACACGTTCAAAATCTAAAGTATAGACCAATAAAAAATACGCTCTTAATTAATGTAAAAAACTAAAATCGAAAAGATCGAAAGATCGAAAATTTTCGAAAATTCGCGGTTAAAAAAATGCAGAAAATTTCAACAAAAAATTTTTACAAAATTGGTACGAAGAAATGAAAAATACAGGCCATAGATCTAAAATATAGGCCAAAAAAATCAAAAATGCTGGTCTAAAAATAAAAAATTCAAACCAAAAAAAAATTGAAAAATCAAGGAAAACGAAAATAATTCGCCATTTTCAGACCCCAAAATAACTCTTTAGCTCAAAATAAGTTGCCGACCAGAAACTCGAAAACCTCAGTTCCTGGAAGACCTACAACATTTTATGGACAAATAGTGTTCAGAATGGTCTGTCTTGAAAAAAAAAAAACAAAAAAAAATTTTGAAAAAAAAATAATTCAATCGATTTTAGTCAAAAAGTAACCAAAAAGGAAAAAAAACACACATAAAAAATAATAATTCAAGTTAAAAAATATCAAATCAAGGGCAAGAAATCAAAAACCATAAAAAAAACTTGAAAATATCGCCAAAAGAAATAAAAAAAAGTCGCGTATAAAAATCAATCATTCAGGTTAAAAAAATCTAAAATATAGGATAAAAAAATTCAAAACTTCGATCCTAAAAATCAAAATTGCGGACTAAAAAATCGAAAATTTTAACAAAGAAATCGAAAATTTAGAAAAAATAAGGCTAGAAGATTAAAAATTTAGGCCAAAATATCAAAATCCGCGGTTAACGATAAAAAAATGAAAACAAGAAGATTGAAAATTCAAGTACGAAATTTGCCATATTCAGCACTCGGGGTAATTAGCCCCAGAACACATAGAAAAAATCTCAAAATTTGCTCTGTAGCAAAGGAAATTTGCACTCGACGATTTGAAAAATGTAAAAAAATTATTACTTTAAGGTTTCGCTTCAAATGAACATCAATTATTCAAAAATAGTCTACTTTTAATTTCCAGAAAACAACGACGTGCTCCTGCAGAAAACAAGAGAATAAACTCAACATTTGCTCTGTAGGAAGGAAATTTGCGCTCAATGTTTTGAAAAATTGTAAAAAATTAATCACTTACAGAATTAGCTCCAAAATGAGTAAAACTATGTAGAAAGGGTGTACTTTTCATTACTTGTAAAAATATTTGCAATATTGCCACTGAAAACAACAGGAATTGACTTAAAACTGCAATGGAGGGAACGGAAATTGCACTCAATGTTTTGAAAAATCGTAAAAAAAATAATTACTTGCAGAATTAGCTCTTAATTAAAGTAAAAAACTGAAATCTAAGCACAAAAAATCGAAAATTTAGACAAATATCAAAAATTTGCGGTTAAAAAAATGAAGACCAAAAATCCGAAAATTAAAAAAAAAAATCAAAAAGTTTAACCAAAATAAAGAATATTTCGGGCAAAAACTCTAAAATTTGGAAAACGAAGAAATGAAAAATACATGTCAAATATCTACAATATAGGCAAAAGAAATAAAACATTCTGGTCTAAAAATAAAAAATGCAAATCAAAAAAATTGAAAAATCATGGAAAACAAAATTAATTTGCAATGTTTAGCTCCTTAAATAACTCTTTAGCTCAAAATTAGATGCCGATGCTTTAAATCGAAAACGGTAGTCAAAAAGTAACCAAAGAGTAAAAAAATGCGCCCATAAAAAATAATAATTCAAGTTAAAAAATCTAAAATTAAGGGCTAGAAATCAGAAACTTGAAAAAAGTTTAGGTTAAAAAATCTAAAATATAGGAAAAAATTAAAAACTTTGACCAAAAATTCGATCCTAAAATCAAAATTGTGTACCAAAAATCCGAAAATTTTAACAAAAAAAAATCGACAATTTAGAAGAAAATTATTTTCTTTGGAAATTTATAAACACACATTATTCAAAATTAGTCTGTCAAAATTTCAACCATCTGTTGCAATAAATGTGGAATTCCCATGCAAATTTCTGAAAAAGGCGCCTAATTGGTCAACAAAATTTGCTTTTTAATGCAGCCATTTTTGTTGTGATAAACTTGTGATTATTTTTTGAAGAAATTTATAAAGAGACGTTATTCAAAATTGGTCTGTCAAAATTTCAACCAACTGTCGAAAGAACTGTGGAATTCTCAAGTGAATTTCTGAAAAATTTGCCTTTTTGGTGATGAAAATTTGCCTTTTAGTGAAACCATTTTTGTTGTGGTAAACTTGCGATGATTTTCTTTGAAAATTTGTAAAGACGAATTATTCAGAATTAGTCAGTCAAAGTTTAAACCATCTGTTAAAAGAAATGTGCAATCCCTACTTGTATTTTGAAAAATGCGCCTTTGTGGTCATCAAAATTTTCTTTTTAGTGCAACCATTTTTGTTGTGGTAAACTTTCGATTGCCTTTATTCATTAAATTTATAAAAACACATTATTCAGAAATAGTCTCTCAAAATTTTAATCATCTGTTGAAATTAATGTGGAACTTCCACGCGGTGTTACAGGTGATGTTTAACATTTAAAAAGTTTATTTTAAGTTTTATTTAATAAAACACTAACACAGTGTATGGTTTCAAATTATCTTTATTGTTCTACAACAATTGTTTCACCACACAGTGGCTTCATCAGGTAGATGAAAAGTAAAATTACTTTTAAAGATAAATTGAAACCATACACTGTGTTAGTGTTTTATTAAATAATACTATGGAGTTTCAACAAGTAACAGCCTCATCCATCCAATGTTTATTTTAAGAATCAGTTAATAATTCCTGCTGAGCTTGAGTCTACAGGTAGCGCCATAGCTCCGTGGCTCTATATAACGAGCCGCCCATGAATAAAATTATCTCAAAAATGCAAAATTTTCTTAAATAGCAATAGCAAGTATAAATATGAATAACTATTGCACGGAGAAAGCAATTTCGTTTTCAAGTTTAGAGCGTTGCCGTTTTGTTTCCAGCTGGGGAATGGCATTTTTTTTTGTTAGAAATCAGAAATGCAGTGTTTGTTTAAGGATAAATACAGATAGGGTCGAATTTATTTGAAATCTTTGCTCTTTTTGAGAATTTTTTTTTTTGTAAACCAAAAGGTGTTGGTCTCTCTGGGTTATCGATCATCGCTCTTTCTTTATTGATAACAATCATATAGGTAATCAGAATTCATAAATTTAGAAAACGTTTACAGCAAAACCACCGTTAACATCTTTACTTTTTTTATACGAGTTAAAAATCAATTCGCAGATTTTTAGGGCGCCGTCTTGGAAGCAGTTCACGGTCTGCTGGCTGTTGTTAAGAAGGGGAGAACGCGGAAAAGGGCGCAATAAAACGGGGGAGAAATCCGAAAATGCAATTCCGGAGCAACCGCACACAAGGCATGTTGCTTATCCCCGTTATTGTTGTTCTGGCAATCAAAATGCGATTCGGATGGAACGGCCGTCGAGGGTGGATCGCTTAAAGTGCAAAGGGTGATGTAGTGTTTCTGTAATTAAACAACATCGATCAACTTTTTCAATCAATTCGATAGAATCAGTAAGATTTCTTGGGTATTCATTTTTTATCCAACAGGTGACGTGACGTAGCGTTGTAAATTGATACAATCATTAGAAGGAATACTTATTATGAATATCAAAAGGAATAATTGAATAGGTGTTACACCCATTTGATGACGATATTTAATAACGACCGCAATGATTTATTTAAACATTTTTTTTCAACTTGAAGGTAATAGTAGATTATTATTATATAATAATAATAATAATAATAATATATATTTATTTTCCCAACAGATAACTACAATCCAATTACAGGGAAAAAATACTTAAAAGATATATATTCATATACAAATCAACTCATACACACACACATACACACATACACTCACACTAAAAATACATAATACATAATATGATATACAAAATAAATTGTAAACATTAAAAAGAGGGATATTATCAGTGGTGTATTGGAGGGGCAACGTGGAGGAACGACGTTCCGCCACTTTTTTTCAGAAACGGAACGCGTTTGTGTTTGTTAATATTTTGTATAGTAAGAATAAAAAAAAAGCTTACAAGGAAAACAATAGTTTGCTTAAAATAAGATGATCTCCGAAAAACTTTTAGCAAGCTGCTTGTGGAAAGTCGCGGACTATTTTTTTGCTCTCACCATGCGTTCCCTTACTTCTTATTTTACCAATACACCACTGGTTATTATATATCAAACATTCGTTCGTAAAACCTAACCTAGAAAAAGATTTGTCAGAAGTGACAGTTAAAATAAATAATGAAACCTCGTATGATCATTTCTCTTTCTATAGAGAGAAATGTTACTTCTATCACGATTTTGAGGGCTGAGAAATCAACTTTCTCTCCCGTTTGTGAAAATATTCGAATGTTTATTCGTTACCCAAAGAAATGCAACAAATATTAGACGTGCGATAAAAGGACCAACGCCATTTAAATCGTGTTTTTATTTCGTAATACGAGGGAGTGTCCGTCCGGTGGTGTAAAATTGTGAAGAGTGAATTATGTATTACATTGCAAAAGGTATTTAGCGAGTGCTAAATTTCACATCAGATAAACGTTCGAACGTCCTCGGTATCTATAATTTGCAGTAATTATCTTTTAACAGCCTCCACTGTTTCCAACTTCCTTTTTTTTCGACAAGAAGTCGTAACCTTCGAGTAACTTGACACCATTCCGATAAACGAACATTCCCAGAGAAGATGACTAGCGTTTATAATAATAAAATGTGATTGAAATTAACGATTTAAAATTTCCCCCTTCTTACTTTTGCTCAAAAATTGGCTTTGGAATAATTTCCTGAAGAAACCACTGGTTCGATTCCGGGTTTCTACACATCACTGGAAATATCCCTTCAATACGCTTCGGAAAATGTACTTTCGCAAGAACAAACGTCAATTTGAAGGCCGTGACGCGTCAGCAAAAAAAACTCGAAAATGGAAAAAATCGAAAAAATCAACTTTTTTAATAATTATCGTAGACCATTGAAGTATACCTTTTTTTTCATCAGAAAGACGAGAGAAATTGATTGCCGTTAAAAAATTTCAGCCATCTCCAATAGCAAAAAAATTAGTCAGTCACCATGAACATTTTAGAAAATTTAGAAAAAAAATTGATTTTTCAGACTTTGATCGGCCGTAGCGGCTAAACGAAAACTCCAAATTGAACGCGGTTTGCAAATCTGAGCTCCTCGTACGTCAATTAGTCGGATTCAATTAAAATTGGCGATTTTTAATTTTTGACGAAAACCTGAAAATCCACCCAAGGGTCCCCCCTTCTTACTTTTGCTCAAAAATTGGCTTTGAAATAATTTTCCGGAGAAACCACTGGTTCGATTCCGGGTTTCTACACATCACTGGAAAGAACCCTTCAAGACGCTTCAGAAAAGTTACTTTCGCAAGAACAAACGTCAATTTGAAGGCCGTGACGCGTCAGCAAAGAAAACTCGAAAATGAAAATAATCGAAAAAATCAACTTTTCTTATAATTATCGTAGACCATTGAAGTATACCTTCTTTTTCATCAGAAAGACGAGAGGAATTCATTGCCGTTAAAAAATTTCAGCCATCTGTAATAGCAAAAAAATTAGTCAGTCACCATGAACATTTTAGAAAATTAATTAAATAATTGATTTTTCAGACTTTGAACGGCCGTAGCGGCTAAACGAAAACTCCAAATTGAACGCGGTCTGCAAATCTGAGCTCCTCGTACGTCAATTAGTCGGATTCAATTAAAATTGACGATTTTTAATTTTTGACGAAAATCTGAAAATCCACCCAAGGGTCCCCCCTTCTTACTTTTGCTCAAAAATTGGCTTTGAAATAATTTTCCGAAGAAACCACTGGTTCGATTCCAGGTTTTTATACATCACTGGAAAGATCCCTTCAAGACGCTTCAGAAAATGTGCTTTCGCAAGAACAAACGTCAATTTGAAGGTCGTGACGCGTTTGCAAAGAAAACTCGAAAATGAAAAAAATCGAAAAAATCAACTTTTCTTATAATTATCGTAGACCATTGAAGTATACCTTCTTTTTCATCAGAAAGACGAGAGAAATTGATTGCCGTTAAAAAATGTCAGCCATCTGTAATAGCAAAAAAATTAGTCAGTCACAGTGAACATTTTAGAAAATTTACAAAAATAATTGATTTTTCAGACTTTGATCGGCCGTAGCGGCTAAACGAAAACTCCAAATTGAACGCGGTTTGCAAATCTGTGCTCCTCGTACGTCAATTAGTCGGATTCAATTAAAATTGGCGATTTTTAATTTTTGACGAAAACTTGAAAATCCACCCAAGGGTCCCCCCTTCTTACTTTTGCTCAAAAATTGGCTTTGAAATAATTTTCCGAAGAAACCACTGGTTCAATTCCGGGTTTCTATACATCACTGGAAAGATCTCTTCAAGACGCTTCAGAAAATGTACTTTCGTAAGAAGAAACGTCAATTTGAAGGCCGTGACGCGTCAGCAAAGAAAACTCGAAAATGGAAAAAATCGAAAAAATCAACTTTTTTAATAATTATCGTAGACCATTGAAGTATACCTTTTTTTTCATCAGAAAGACGAGAGAAATTGATTGCCGTTAAAAAATTTCAGCCATCTCCAATAGCAAAAAAATTAGTCAGTCACCATGAACATTTTAGAAAATTTAGAAAAAAAATTGATTTTTCAGACTTTGATCGGCCGTAGCGGCTAAACGAAAACTCCAAATTGAACGCGGTTTGCAAATCTGAGCTCCTCGTACGTCAATTAGTCGGATTCAATTAAAATTGGCGATTTTTAATTTTTGACGAAAACCTGAAAATCCACCCAAGGGTCCCCCCTTCTTACTTTTGCTCAAAAATTGGCTTTGAAATAATTTTCCGGAGAAACCACTGGTTCGATTCCGGGTTTCTACACATCACTGGAAAGAACCCTTCAAGACGCTTCAGAAAAGTTACTTTCGCAAGAACAAACGTCAATTTGAAGGCCGTGACGCGTCAGCAAAGAAAACTCGAAAATGAAAATAATCGAAAAAATCAACTTTTCTTATAATTATCGTAGACCATTGAAGTATACCTTCTTTTTCATCAGAAAGACGAGAGGAATTCATTGCCGTTAAAAAATTTCAGCCATCTGTAATAGCAAAAAAATTAGTCAGTCACCATGAACATTTTAGAAAATTAATTAAATAATTGATTTTTCAGACTTTGAACGGCCGTAGCGGCTAAACGAAAACTCCAAATTGAACGCGGTCTGCAAATCTGAGCTCCTCGTACGTCAATTAGTCGGATTCAATTAAAATTGACGATTTTTAATTTTTGACGAAAATCTGAAAATCCACCCAAGGGTCCCCCCTTCTTACTTTTGCTCAAAAATTGGCTTTGAAATAATTTTCCGAAGAAACCACTGGTTCGATTCCAGGTTTTTATACATCACTGGAAAGATCCCTTCAAGACGCTTCAGAAAATGTGCTTTCGCAAGAACAAACGTCAATTTGAAGGTCGTGACGCGTTTGCAAAGAAAACTCGAAAATGAAAAAAATCGAAAAAATCAACTTTTCTTATAATTATCGTAGACCATTGAAGTATACCTTCTTTTTCATCAGAAAGACGAGAGAAATTGATTGCCGTTAAAAAATGTCAGCCATCTGTAATAGCAAAAAAATTAGTCAGTCACAGTGAACATTTTAGAAAATTTACAAAAATAATTGATTTTTCAGACTTTGATCGGCCGTAGCGGCTAAACGAAAACTCCAAATTGAACGCGGTTTGCAAATCTGAGCTCCTCGTACGTCAATTAGTCGGATTCAATTAAAATTGGCGATTTTTAATTTTTGACGAAAACCTGAAAATCCACCCAAGGGTCCCCCCTTCTTACTTTTGCTCAAAAATTGGCTTTGAAATAATTTTCCGAAGAAACCACTGGTTCAATTCCGGGTTTCTATACATCACTGGAAAGATCCCTTCAAGACGCTTCAGAAAATGTACTTTCGCAAGAACAAACGTCAATTTGAAGGTCGTGACGCGTCAGCAAAGAAAACTCGAAAATGAAAAAAATCGAAAAAATCAACTTTTCTGATAATTATCGTAGACCATTAAAGTATACCTTTTTTTTCATCAGAAAGACGAGAGAAATTGATTACCGTTAAGAAATTTCAGCTATCTTCAATAGCAAAAAAAATAGTCAGTCACCATGAACATTTTAGAAAATTTAGAAAAAAAATTGATTTTTCAGATTTTGATCGGCCGTAGCGGCTAAACGAAAACTCCAAATTGAACGCGGTTTGCAAATCTGAGCTCCTCGTACGTCAATTAGTCGGATTCAATTAAAATTGGCGATTTTTAATTTTTGACGAAAACCTGAAAATCCACCCAAGGGTCCCCCCTTCTTACTTTTGCTCAAAAATTGGCTTTGAAATAATTTTCCGAAGAAACCACTGGTTCGATTCCGGGTTTCTATACATCACTGGAAAGATCCATTCAAGACGCTTCAGAAAATGTACTTTCGCAAGAACATACGTTAATTTGAAGGCCGTGACGCGTCAGCAAAGAAAAGTTGAAAATGGGAAAAATCGAAAAAATCAATTCTTATAATAATCTTTGTAGATCTTTATGTAATACTATTTTCTTCATCAGAGGAACGTGCTAAAACGATTGGCGTTAAAAAATTTCATCAACGAAAAAATGCAAAAAAATTGGCAAGTCACTATGAACATGTCAGAAAATTTTCAAAAAAAGTCGATTTTAACTTTCTCCGTTACGAAGTACGAGAAAGTATTGTGATCGTGATTTTTTTTCAAAATTTTTTTTTACGGAAATATCCGTTTTGGGGTCCCTAGATGCCATTTCAACAATTTCTGGAATTTTTTTTTGTGTGTGTGTGTGTCTGTCTATGCGCGCTGTATGACAGAAACTAATAGAGTAATTGATATGAAACTTTGAACATACGTCTTATTTGATAATCTGAAGAACTGAAAAACTTTTGGTAAAATTTCGTACACCGGAAATGGGCGTTTACCTTAACCGTTTTTTGTTTTTTGCCAATATTTTCTTAAATATGAAAAATATCACAAAAACATTTAAACAAACATTGAAGACAACAAAGAAATGAACATCTTTTGCTTGAAAACATTTTTCATAAAATCATTTTTATTCGAGAAAAAAATTTATAATTTTTTTTTAAATTTTTGGTTTTTAATTATAAAACGATAATAGTTAGAGCAAATTTAAGTTAATAATAATTGTAGAGAATGCTAAAATGAACAACTTATAAAGAATAAGTTTTTTTCGAAATCCCTTTAGTTTTTGAGTAAACTGAGTTTTTGAATTTGAAGTATAATTTTTTCATGTTTCATAATTTTGACGTTTTAAACGTCAGTTTCATCCGAGTCTACGAAACGTTCGATGTACATTTAAAATATGATTTAAATTAAAAATAAATCATGAAAGCGTCGGAGAAAGTAACATGATGGCCATATTACCATTTTTTTTGTTGTCTTCCTCAGTTAATTCGAATTATACGAGAGTGACCCCTCGAGAAGGAGACCTCGAGGCCATTTCCGCCGCATTGTCCGAGGCCATTATATCATGCCTCCTACTACCGCCACATACTTCTCTCTTAACATTTTGATGTGATTAAAAATCCGTGCTCAGTCACTTGAAGCGTTTTACATCCTGTAAAACTTCCCCCCGTCGGCGTCGTCATGAGAAAATGCGTAAAGAGACACTCTTCGAGTGCACTCTTGAAAGAACCGGATACCGGGGCAACAAATAAACTGAATAATTGCCCCTTGTTGTTCTCCTTCCATTATGTGGGCAATGGTAAACAATTTGTAACACGGGTTATAATGCCATTGTTTTCAAATCGGCGGCAAACTTGATTTAAATTGCGAAATTAAATTTTATGTTTCAAGGGTTGTAATTTCATTCCGAACTGCGATACAGCAATTGTTTTAACGGGGTTTCGAAAATGTGTTAATCCTTCGTGGATTTTTAAATTTTGAAACTAATCCTGTAAGAGGTTAATTTTCTAGGAATTTTTTAATAGCTCGATGCAAATTTTATTTCTTGAAAAAAAAAACATTGCCAGTAGAAATTATTGGTTTGTTTGATTTTGCTGAGGAATTATTGAATTCCCAGCATTTATGTTTACACGTGGATGTCCCTTGGGGTGGAAATATGGGACATATCGAAAATAAATAAAAGCTCGCCGTCCTCTTGCCGTTCGTTCGGGGATAATTTGATTTAGTTCAGGACTCGATCGGACGGATCTAACTCGATTATCTCACACAGAGGAGGAGGGCAGAGAAACACGGCGTTTGACCTCACGTTCCACAATACAAATAGTTAATGCTTTCCGGGGTTCCTTTACGTTCCAAATCGTCTCATCATGCAATGAAAAAAAAATACAAAAATAAAATTTGTTATTTGCGCAAGTAGCTACAGTTGTGCATACGAACGTTTCCAGATTTAATTACAAGGAAGTTTACGATAAGTTGACATGTCTCATCCTACTCCAAGAATTCGTTGTTGCGAAGTTTATCGATAAACAATAGTAATTACTCTTTGGTGCGGTTAATATTTCAGCAAAAAAATTCTCTGTCTACGATCTCACTCTTTGATCACCAAACATGTCATTTTACGATAAACTCGCCTATATATTTCTCATCAGTTTACCTTTGCTTCATTATCCATTTTACTTCCAACTGTAAAATTAATCCATCTCCACATGTAATGGGTTTAATTATACCCTTGTTTCACGAAATTACCCCTCGTTTCTTCCGTGCGCAACCCCTAAGGGTCGCACGTGTTTCCCTTTTTCGGTTTTAACCGTCAGGTCGAGGTGGAAAGTGTATATTTAGTGGATTAAGGTAAGATGACACCGCTGCGCTGGAAATGGGAAGGGCTAACCTGATTTATATACGAGGTAGGCAGGGGTGCGCCACCCACCCTCCACCCCACAAAACGCTACACCCATATATAAATATATTAGACCACCGTGACCTGGTTGCGCTTGCTGCCATTCCTTTTTTTTAAATTCACGCAAATGGAATTGCGACTTGATTGATTACATTCATTACCGATTTTTTTTTCTTGTAATTTTCTCAAAATCTAGTGATGGATTGTTTTGAATCATTGTTGAATCATAAATTAGAATTCATTGTAAGTATATTTTGAAAATTTCAAATTGATTGCAATTGTTTTTCTATTTTTTTTCTGGTTTGGAAAATGTGTAACTTCAAAATTATCATAATCTCTGTTTTCTTGTAATTTTCTCAAAATCTGCTGATGGATTGTTTTGAATCATTATTGAATCATAAAGTAGAATTCATTGTAAGTATATTTTGAAAATTTGAAATTGATTGCAATTGTTTTTCAATTTTTTTTTCTGGTTTGGGAAATGTGTAACTTCAAAATTATCATAATCTCTGTTTTCTTGTAATTTTCTCAAAATCTAGTGATGGATTGTTTTGAATAATTGTTGAATCATAAAGTAGAATTGATTGTAAGTATATTTTGAAAATTTCAAATCGCTTGCAATTGTTTTTCTATTTTTTTTTTCTGGTTTGGGAAATGTGTAACTTCAAAATTATCATAATCTCCGTTTTCTTGTAATTTTCTCAAAATCTAGTGATGGATTGTTTTGAATCATTGTTGAATCATAAAGTAGAATTCATTGTAAGTATATTTTAAAAATTTCAAATTGATTGCAATTGTTTTTCTATTTTTTGTTCTGGTTTGGGAAATGTGTAACTTCAAAATTATCATAATCTCTGTTTTCTTGTAATTTTCTCAAAATCCAGTGATGGATTGTTTTGAATCATTGTTGAATCATAAAGTAGAATTCATTGTGAGTATATTTTGAAAATTTCAAATTGATTGCAATTGTTTTTCTATTTTTTTTTTCTGATTA
This sequence comes from Ocypus olens, assembly GCA_910593695.2. Classification (NCBI taxonomy): domain Eukaryota; kingdom Metazoa; phylum Arthropoda; class Insecta; order Coleoptera; family Staphylinidae; genus Ocypus; species Ocypus olens. Next base: position 60,072,513 of record OU343051.1, read on the forward strand.
GGGAAATGTGTAACTTCAAAATTAGCATAATCTCTGTTTTCTTGTAATTTTCTCAAAATCTGGTGATGGATTGTTTCGAATCATTGCTGAATCATAAAGTAGAATTCATTGTAAGTATATTTTGAAAATTTCAAATTGATTGCAACTGTTTTTCTATTTTTTTTTTGCTGGTTTGGGAAATGTGCAATTTCAAAATTATCATAATCTCTGTTTTCTTGTAATTTTCTCAAAATCCAGTGATGGATTGTTTTGAATCATTGTTGAATCATAAAGTAGAATTCATTGTGAGTATATTTTGAAAATTTCAAATTGATTGCAATTGTTTTTCTATTTTTTTTTCTAATTTGGGAAATGTGTAACTTCAAAATTATCATAATCTCTGTTTTCTTGTAATTTTCTCAAAATCCAGTGATGGATTGTTTTGAATCATCGTCGAATCATAAAGTAGAATTCATTGTAAGTATATTTTGTAAATTGCAAATTGATTGCAATTGTTTTTCTATTTTTTTTTTGGTTTGGGAAATGTGTAACTTCAAAATTATCATAATCACAGTTTTCTTGTAATTTTTTCAAAATCTGGTGATGGATTCTTTTGAATCATTGTTGAATCATAAAGTAGAATTCATTGTAAGTATATTTTGAAAATTTCAAATTGATTGCAATTGTTTTTCTATTTTTTTTCCGGTTTAGGAAATGTGTAACTTCAAAATTATCATAATCTCTATTTTCTTGTAATTTTTTCAAAATCCAGTGATGGATTGTTTTGAATCATTATTGAATCGTAAAGTAGAATTCATTGTAAGTATATTTTGAAAATTTCAAATTGATTGCAATTGTTTTTCTATTTTTTTACTGGTTTGGGAAATGTTCAACATCAAAATTATCATAATCTCTGTTTTCTTGTAATTTTCTCAAAATCTAGTGATGGATTGTTTTGAATCATTGTTGAATCGTAAAGTAGAATTGATTGTAAGTATATTTTGAAAATTTCAAATTGATTGCAATTGTTTTCCTATTTTTTTTCTGGTTTGGGAAATGTGTAACTTCAAAATTATCATAATCTCTGTTTTCTTGTAATTTTCTCAAAATTTGGTGATGGATTGTTTTAAATCATTGTTGAATCATAAAGTAGAATTCATTGTAAGTATATTTTGAAAATTTCAAATTGATTACAATTGTTTTTCTATTTTTTTCTTCTGATTAGGGAAATGTGTAACTTCAAAATTTGTATAATCTCTGTTTTCTTGTAATTTTCTCAAAATCTGGTGATGGATTGTTTTGAATCATTGTTGAATCATAAAGTAGAATTCATTGTAAGTATATTTTGAAAATTTCAAATTAATCGCAATTGTTTTTCTTTTTTTTTTTCTAATTTGGGAAATGTGTAACTTCAAAATTATCATAATCTCTGTTTTCTTGTAATTTTCTCAAAATCCAGTGATGGATTGTTTTGAATCATCGTCGAATCATAAAGTAGAATTCATTGTAAGTATATTTTGTAAATTGCAAATTGATTGCAATTGTTTTTCTATTTTTTTTTTGGTTTGGGAAATGTGTAACTTCAAAATTATCATAATCACAGTTTTCTTGTAATTTTTTCAAAATCTGGTGATGGATTCTTTTGAATCATTGTTGAATCATAAAGTAGAATTCATTGTAAGTATATTTTGAAAATTTTAAATTCATTGCAATTGTTTTTCTATTTTTTTTCTGGTTTGGAAAATGTGTAACTTCAAAATTATCATAATCTCAGTTTTCTTGTAATTTTCTCAAAATCTGGTGATGGATTGTTTTGAATCATTGTTGAATCATAAAGTAGAATTCATTGTAAATATATTTTGAAAATTTGAAATTGATTGCAATTGTTTTTCAATTTTTTTTTTCTGGTTTGGGAAATGTGTAACTTCAAAATTATCATAATCTCTGTTTTCTTGTAATTTTCTCAAAATCTAGTGATGGATTGTTTTGAATAATTGTTGAATCATAAAGTAGAATTGATTGTAAGTATATTTTGAAAATTTCAAATCGCTTGCAATTGTTTTTCTATTTTTTTTTTCTGGTTTGGGAAATGTGTAACTTCAAAATTATCATAATCTCCGTTTTCTTGTAATTTTCTCAAAATCTAGTGATGGATTGTTTTGAATCATTGTTGAATCATAAAGTAGAATTCATTGTAAGTATATTTTAAAAATTTCAAATTGATTGCAATTGTTTTTCTATTTTTTTTTTGGTTTGGGAAATGTGTAACTTCAAAATTATCATAATCACAGTTTTCTTGTAATTTTTTCAAAATCTGGTGATGGATTCTTTTGAATCATTGTTGAATCATAAAGTAGAATTCATTGTAAGTATATTTTGAAAATTTTAAATTCATTGCAATTGTTTTTCTATTTTTTTTCTGGTTTGGAAAATGTGTAACTTCAAAATTATCATAATCTCAGTTTTCTTGTAATTTTCTCAAAATCTGGTGATGGATTGTTTTGAATCATTGTTGAATCATAAAGTAGAATTCATTGTAAATATATTTTGAAAATTTGAAATTGATTGCAATTGTTTTTCAATTTTTTTTTTCTGGTTTGGGAAATGTGTAACTTCAAAATTATCATAATCTCTGTTTTCTTGTAATTTTCTCAAAATCCAGTGATGGATTGTTTTGAATCATTGTTGAATCATAAAGTAGAATTCATTGTGAGTATATTTTGAAAATTTCAAATTGATTGCAATTGTTTTTCTATTTTTTTTTCTGGTTTGGGAAATGTGTAACTTCAAAATTAGAATAATCTCTGTTTTCTTGTTATTTTCTCAAAATCTAGTAATGGATCGTATTGAATCATTGTTGAATCGTAAAGTAGAATTCATTGTAAGTATATTTTGAAAATTTCAAATTGATTGCAACTGTTTTTCTATTTTTTTTCTAGTTTGGGAAATGTGTAACTTCAAAATCAGCATAATCTCTGTTTTCTTGTAATTTTCTGAAAATCTAGTGTTGGATTGTTTTGAATCATTGTTGAATCATAAAGTAGAATTCATTGTAAGTTTATTTTGAAAATTTCAAATTGATTGCAATTGTTTTTCTATTTTTTTTTTCTAGTTTGGGAAATGTGTAACTTCAAAATTATCATAATCTCTGTTTTCTTGTAATTTTCTCAAAATCCAGTGATGGATTGTTTTGAATCATTGTTGAATCATAAAGTAGAATTCATTGTAAGTATATTTTGAAAATTTCAAATTAATCGCAATTGTTTTTCTTTTTTTTTTTCTAGTTTGGGAAATGTGTAACTTCAAAATTATCATAATCTCTGTTTTCTTGTAATTTTCTCAAAATCTACTGATGGATTGTTTTGAATCATTGTTGAATCATAAAGTAGAATTCATTGTAAGTATATTTTGAAAATTTCAAATTGATTGCAATTGTTTTTCAATTTTTTTTTCTGGTTTGGGAAATGTGTAACTTCAAAATTATCATAATCTCTGTTTTCTTGTAATTTTCTCAAAATCTAGTGATGGATTGTTTTGAATAATTGTTGAATCATAAAGTAGAATTGATTGTAAGTATATTTTGAAAATTTCAAATCGCTTGCAATTGTTTTTCTATTTTTTTTTCTGGTTTGGGAAATGTGTAACTTCAAAATTATCATAATCTCCGTTTTCTTGTAATTTTCTCAAAATCTAGTGATGGATTGTTTTGAATCATTGTTGAATCATAAAGTAGAATTCATTGTAAGTATATTTTAAAAATTTCAAATTGATTGCAATTGTTTTTCTATTTTTTTTTTCTGGTTTGGGAAATGTGTAACTTCAAAATTATCATAATCTCTGTTTTCTTGTAATTTTCTCAAAATCCAGTGATGGATTGTTTTGAATCATTGTTGAATCATAAAGTAGAATTCATTGTGAGTATATTTTGAAAATTTCAAATTGATTGCAATTGTTTTTCTATTTTTTTTTCTGGTTTGGGAAATGTGTAACTTCAAAATTAGAATAATCTCTGTTTTCTTGTTATTTTCTCAAAATCTAGTAATGGATCGTATTGAATCATTGTTGAATCGTAAAGTAGAATGCATTGTAAGTATATTTTGAAAATTTCAAATTGATTGCAACTGTTTTTCTATTTTTTTTCTAGTTTGGGAAATGTGTAACTTCAAAATCAGCATAATCTCTGTTTTCTTGTAATTTTCTGAAAATCTAGTGATGGATTGTTTTGAATCATTGTTGAATCATAAAGTAGAATTCATTGTAAGTTTATTTTGAAAATTTCAAATTGATTGCAATTGTTTTTCTATTTTTTTTTTCTAGTTTGGGAAATGTGTAACTTCAAAATTATCATAATCTCTGTTTTCTTGTAATTTTCTCAAAATCCAGTGATGGATTGTTTTGAATCATTGTTGAATCATAAAGTAGAATTCATTGTGAGTATATTTTAAAAATTTCAAATTGATTGCAATTGTTTTTCTATTTTTTTTTTCTAATTTGGGAAATGTGTAACTTCAAAATTATCATAATCTCTGTTTTCTTGTAATTTCCTCAAAATCTAGTGATGGATTGTTTTGAATCATTGTTGAATCATAAAGTAGAATTCATTGTGAGTATATTTTGAAAATTTCAAATTGATTGCAATTGTTTTTCTATTTTTTTTTCTGGTTTGGGAAATGTGTAACTTCAAAATTATCATAATCTCTGTTTTCTTGTAATTTCCTCAAAATCTAGTGATGGATTGTTTTGAATCATTGTTGAATCATAAAGTAGAATTCATTGTGAGTATATTTTGAAAATTTCAAATTGATTGCAATTGTTTTTCTATTTTTTTTTTCTAGTTTGGGAAATGTGTAACTTCAAAATTATCATAATCTCTGTTTTCTTGTAATTTTCTCAAAATCCAGTGATGGATTGTTTTGAATCATTGTTGAATCATAAAGTAGAATTCATTGTGAGTATATTTTAAAAATTTCAAATTGATTGCAATTGTTTTTCTATTTTTTTTTTCTAATTTGGGAAATGTGTAACTTCAAAATTATCATAATCTCTGTTTTCTTGTAATTTCCTCAAAATCTAGTGATGGATTGTTTTGAATCATTGTTGAATCATAAAGTAGAATTCATTGTGAGTATATTTTGAAAATTTCAAATTGATTGCAATTGTTTTTCTATTTTTTTTTCTGGTTTGGGAAATGTGTAACTTCAAAATTATCATAATCTCTGTTTTCTTGTAATTTCCTCAAAATCTAGTGATGGATTGTTTTGATTCATTGTTGAATCATAAAGTAGAATTCATTGTGAGTATATTTTGAAAATTTCAAATTGATTGCAATTGTTTTTCTATTTTTTTTTTCTAGTTTGGGAAATGTGTAACTTCAAAATTATCATAATCTCTGTTTTCTTGTAATTTTCTCAAAATCCAGTGATGGATTGTTTTGAATCATTGTTGAATCATAAAGTAGAATTCATTGTGAGTATATTTTAAAAATTTCAAATTGATTGCAATTGTTTTTCTATTTTTTTTTTCTAATTTGGGAAATGTGTAACTTCAAAATTATCATAATCTCTGTTTTCTTGTAATTTCCTCAAAATCTAGTGATGGATTGTTTTGAATCATTGTTGAATCATAAAGTAGAATTCATTGTGAGTATATTTTGAAAATTTCAAATTGATTGCAATTGTTTTTCTATTTTTTTTTCTGGTTTGGGAAATGTGTAACTTCAAAATTATCATAATCTCTGTTTTCTTGTAATTTTCTCAAAATCCAGTGATGGATTGTTTTGAATCATTGTTGAATCATAAAGTAGAATTCATTGTGAGTATATTTTGAAAATTTCAAATTGATTGCAATTGTTTTTCTATTTTTTTTTTCTAGTTTGGGAAATGTGTAACTTCAAAATTATCATAATCTCTGTTTTCTTGTAATTTCCTCAAAATCTAGTGATGGATTGTTTTGAATCTTTGTTGAATCATAAAGTAGAATTCATTGTGAGTATATTTTGAAAATTTCAAATTGATTGCAATTGTTTTTCTATTTTTTTTTTCTAATTTGGGAAATGTGTAACTTCAAAATTATCATAATCTCTGTTTTCTTGTAATTTCCTCAAAATCTAGTGATGGATTGTTTTGAATCATTGTTGAATCATAAAGTAGAATTCATTGTGAGTATATTTTAAAAATTTCAAATTGATTGCAATTGTTTTTCTATTTTTTTTTTCTAATTTGGGAAATGTGTAACTTCAAAATTATCATAATCTCTGTTTTCTTGTAATTTCCTCAAAATCTAGTGATGGATTGTTTTGAATCATTGTTGAATCATAAAGTAGAATTCATTGTAAGTATATTTTGAACATTTCAAATTGATTGCAATTGTTTTTCTATTTTTTTTTCTGGTTTGGGAAATGTGTAACTTCAAAATTATCATAATCTCTGTTTTCTTGCAATTTTCTCAAAATCTGGTGATGGATTGTTTTGAATCATTGTTGAATCATAAAGTAGAATTCATTGTGAGTATATTTTGAAAATTTCAAATTGATTGCAATTGTTTTTCTATTTTTTTTCTGGTTTGGGAAATGTGTAACTTCAAAATTATCATAATCTCTGTTTTCTTGTAATTTTCTCAAAATCTGGTGATGGATTGTTTTGAATCATTGTTGAATCATAAAGTAGAATTGGTTGTAAGTATATTTTAAGAATTTCAAATTGATTGCAATTGATTTTCTATTTTGGAAATTTCAGATTTGTTGATTCTGATTTAAAGAATATTTAAACATTTGAGTTGCCTTCAAACTAGAAAAACGCGATTTGAATAAATTCTTTTTTTTCCATTATTTGCGTAAGCTTTTCGTTTTCATGGGGGCCGGAAGTTTCGGGTCGGAAAAGTTTTCCTATACATAATAATCTCGTCGGGATTTTCCGGCGGATTTGGGGATGAACTTTTCCCTGTCGCGTTTTCCATTAGAGTAACTAACCGGAAGTTTTTTGTTTCCCGAAAATTGGGGCATTGACGTTGATGTATCGCCGAATTGGCAATTTCTTTAATGAGAAAATTTACTTATTTTCGTTTATTCTGCACATGGAAAGAATGAATCAATAAAATTACACACTTAATGAAATCGATTATTTTAATAGATAAAAATTGTTTAAATTAGGGTAAAGTTGCGTTTTATTACGTTGATTAATAACCTCCGAAAAATTAGTTATCTCATTCTGTTCTGAATAAATCGCAAAAATGTCAATAGTTACGGTCACGCACCCGTTGACCTCAACGCTGCTTAACTCCAGCTGCACCTGCATTCATTATAGTAACTCCGCGGATTAACATCATACAAAACATTTCTCTCACCTAAAATAATTCAATTTTTTAATAACCATTTCATCGCACGCAAATTAAAATGAAACTTTCGAATATGCAGAATAAAACTTTGTTCGTAATTTTCGTCTTCACAAATAACCTATTAAAACAATTACAAAAAAGAATGTTCCATCAATTAATCTATGTTTTTTTTATGAATACACCATGAGATCACTACGAGCAGATTAATTTGTTATAAATCTCCAGCGAGCGTATTGTTAAGAAATGCTTTCGTTTTTTTTTCTTTCCTCTCTTCCCAATTTAAAGCGGTGAATGTTCACAAATGGAATTCCATTCACGTTTAGAAATTAAAAGGAAACAATTATGGCGGATGGATTGTGTTCACCTCGCCTCGATTTTTGGGAGAAAATCCATTTGGAGTGAAAGGAGGCTTCAATATTTTTCAATTATTACTAATTCTTTCCCCAAACGATACGTACACGTAATTCATATTTATTTCCAGAAAGAATATATTATTAAGGATGATAATTCGCTCAAAATTGCATTCTACTTTACGATTCGGTAAAAATCTGCAAACATCACGTCACTAGATTTCGTGAACTGACATAACACAAAATATTGACAATTTGTTCATGAAGAGTATATTCGTCAAACACAGCCGACTGGTTAAGAAAGTGCATTATTTCAAGTTATATGCTTTAATTGAAAACGTTAATATTATTCTTAACGTTTCACTGTCGCTGTCGATGCACCTTAAACCCAAAATTCGATTAATTTTTCGACGATAATTGCTATTTGTAATTTAAATTTGTTACGTTTCGGTGTATTTTTTTTTTCGTAAAAAAATAAGATAATGTATTTGTTGAGGTGAGCGTGAAATTAAAGATAGACGTGACAATGGTTTTCTGGCGAATGACTCCGTCCCAAATGCCAAAAGACCCACGCACAGATAGAAGAGATAACCGAAATCGCTGTTATTTATTAATTTATTGTGTTCGGGAACGAAAGAAAAAAAAACGTGACTCATGATTGTTAAATTATTCAGCGACTTCACGCGAAACGATGTCACCTCTAATTTTTCCGTGTAGGAGAGTTAATGGAAATACAAATTGTTTTTTTTTTGTAGTTTCATATTTTAAGGAAAATATGGTAAAATGTAGATCGCCATTTGACAGGCTAATAATAGCATTAATTTAGTTACACACTATTGTAAAATTATTAAACTGTTAATAAAGATTAGATATATACCGGGTGATCCAGGAATCTTTAAAGGCCTATAACTTAGCTATTTGAGATATTGACTTGATACCCACATTCGTACACCCTGCATAAAAAACATACATATTTTTAAAATGTGTAGAATGGGTGTGGGTACCAGTTTATGAAAAATAGAAGTCAATAGATTATGCTAATTTTGCAGTTACACATTTCCCAAACCAGAAAAACAAATAGAAAAACAATTGCAATCAATTTGAAATTTTCAAAATATACTTACAATGAATTCTACTTTATGATTCAACAATGATTCAAAACAATCCATCACTATATTTTAAGGAAATTACAAGAAAACAGAGATTGTGATAATTTTGAAGTTACACATTTCCCAAACCAGAAAAAAAAATAGAAAAACAATTGCAATCAATTTGAAATTTTCAAAATATACTTACAATGAATTCTACTTTATGATTCAACACTGATCCAAAACAATCCATCACTAGATTTTGAGAAAATGACAAGAAAACGGAGATTATGATAATTTTGAAGTTACACATTTCCCAAACCAGAAAAAAGAAATAGAAAAACAATTGCAATCAATTTGAAATTTTCAAAATATACTTACAATGAATTCTACTTTATGATTCAACAATGATTCAAAACAATCCATCACTATATTTTAAGGAAATTACAAGAAAACAGAGATTGTGATAATTTTGAAGTTACACATTTCCCAAACCAGAAAAAAAATAGAAAAACAATTGCAATCAATTCGAAATTTTCAAAATATACTTACAATTAATTCTACTTTATGATTCAACAATGATTCAAAACAATCCATCACTAGATTTTGAGAAAATGACAAGAAAACAGAGATTAGACTAATTTTGAAGTTACACATTTCCCAAACCAGAAAAAAATATAGAAAAACAATTGCAATCAATTTGAAATTTTTAAAATATACTTACAATGAATTCTACTTTATGATTCAACAATGATTCAAAACAATCCATCACTATATTTTGAGAAAATGACAAGAAAACAGAGATTAGACTAATTTTGAAGTTACACATTTCCCAAACCAGAAAAAAATATAGAAAAACAATTGCAATCAATTTGAAATTTTCAAAATATACTTACAATGAATTCTACTTTATGATTCAACAATGATTCAAAACAATCCATCACTATATTTTGAGGAAATTACAAGAAAACAGAGATTGTGATAATTTTGAAGTCACACATTTCCCAAACCTGAAAAAAAAATAGAAAAACAATTGCAATCAATTTGAAATTTTCAAAATATACTTACAATGAATTCTACTTTATGATTCAACAATGATTCAAAACAATCCATCACCAGATTTTGAGAAAATGACAAGAAAACAGAGATTAGACTAATTTTGAAGTTACACATTTCCCAAACCAGAAAAAAATATAGAAAAACAATTGCAATCAATTTGAAATTTTTAAAATATACTAACAATGAATTCTACTTTATGATTCAACAATGATTCAAAACAATCCATCACTAGATTTTGAGAAAATGACAAGAAAACAGAGATTAGACTAATTTTGAAGTTACACATTTCCCAAACCAGAAAAAAATATAGAAAAACAATTGCAATCAATTTGAAATTTTTAAAATATACTTACAATGAATTCTACTTTATGATTCAACAATGATTCAAAACAATCCATCACTAGATTTTGAGAAAATGACAAGAAAACAGAGATTAGACTAATTTTGAAGTTACACATTTCCCAAACCAGAAAAAAAAATAGAAAAACAATTGCAATCAATTTGAAATTTTCAAAATATACTTACAATGAATTCTACTTTATGATTCATCAATGATTCAAAACAATCCATCACTAGATTTTGAGAAAATGACAAGAAAACAGAGATTAGACTAATTTTGAAGTTACACATTTCCCAAACCAGAAAAAAATATAGAAAAACAATTGCAATCAATTTGAAATTTTTAAAATATACTTACCATGAATTCTACTTTATGATTCAACAATGATTCAAAACAATCCATCACTAGATTTTGAGAAAATGACAAGAAAACAGAGATTAGACTAATTTTGAAGTTACACATTTCCCAAACCAGAAAAAAAAATAGAAAAACAATTGCAATCAATTTGAAATTTTTAAAATATACTTACAATGAATTCTACTTTATGATTCAACAATGATTCAAAACAATCCATCACTATATTTTGAGGAAATTACAAGAAAACAGAGATTGTGATAATTTTGAAGTTACACATTTCCCAAACCAGAAAAAAATATAGAAAAACAATTGCAATCAATTTGAAATTTTTAAAATATACTTACAATTAATTCTACTTTATGATTCAACAATGATTCAAAACAATCCATCACTAGATTTTGAGAAAATGACAAGAAAACAGAGATTAGACTAATTTTGAAGTTACACATTTCCCAAACCAGAAAAAAAAATAGAAAAACAATTGCAATCAATTTGAAATTTTCAAAATATACTTACAATGAATTCTACTTTATGATTCAACAATGATTCAAAACAATCCATCACTATATTTTGAGGAAATTACAAGAAAACAGAGATTGTGATAATTTTGAAGTCACACATTTCCCAAACCTGAAAAAAAAATAGAAAAACAATTGCAATCAATTTGAAATTTTCAAAATATACTTACAATGAATTCTACTTTATGATTCAACAATGATTCAAAACAATCCATCACCAGATTTTGAGAAAATGACAAGAAAACAGAGATTAGACTAATTTTGAAGTTACACATTTCCCAAACCAGAAAAAAATATAGAAAAACAATTGCAATCAATTTGAAATTTTTAAAATATACTTACAATGAATTCTACTTTATGATTCAACAATGATTCAAAACAATCCATCACTAGATTTTGAGAAAATGACAAGAAAACAGAGATTAGACTAATTTTGAAGTTACACATTTCCCAAACCAGAAAAAAATATAGAAAAACAATTGCAATCAATTTGAAATTTTTAAAATATACTTACAATGAATTCTACTTTATGATTCAACAATGATTCAAACAATCCATCACTAGATTTTGAGAAAATGACAAGAAAACAGAGATTAGACTAATTTTGAAGTTACACATTTCCCAAACCAGAAAAAAAAATAGAAAAACAATTGCAATCAATTTGAAATTTTCAAAATATACTTACAATGAATTCTACTTTATGATTCATCAATGATTCAAAACAATCCATCACTAGATTTTGAGAAAATGACAAGAAAACAGAGATTAGACTAATTTTGAAGTTACACATTTCCCAAACCAGAAAAAAATATAGAAAAACAATTGCAATCAATTTGAAATTTTTAAAATATACTTACAATGAATTCTACTTTATGATTCAACAATGATTCAAAACAATCCATCACTAGATTTTGAGAAAATGACAAGAAAACAGAGATTAGACTAATTTTGAAGTTACACATTTCCCAAACCAGAAAAAAATATAGAAAAACAATTGCAATCAATTTGAAATTTTTAAAATATACTTACAATGAATTCTACTTTATGATTCAACAATGATTCAAAACAATCCATCACTATATTTTGAGGAAATTACAAGAAAACAGAGATTGTGATAATTTTGAAGCCACACATTTCCCAAACCTGAAAAAAAATAGAAAAACAATTGCAATCAATTTGAAATTTTCAAAATATACTTACAATGAATTCTACTTTATGATTCAACAATGATTCAAAACAATCCATCACTATATTTTAAGGAAATTACAAGAAAACAGAGATTGTGATAATTTTGAAGTTACACATTTCCCAAACCAGAAAAAAAATAGAAAAACAATTGCAATCAATTCGAAATTTTCAAAATATACTTACAATTAATTCTACTTTATGATTCAACAATGATTCAAAACAATCCATCACTAGATTTTGAGAAAATTACAAGAAAACAGAGATTATGATAATTTTGAAGTCACACATTTCCCAAACCTGAAAAAAAAAATTGAAAAACAATTGCAATCAATTTGAAATTTTCAAAATACACTTACAATGAACTCTACTTTATGATTCAAAACAATCCATCACTATATTTTGAGGAAATTACAAGAAAACAGAGATTGTGATAATTTTGAAGTCACACATTTCCCAAACCTGAAAAAAAAATAGAAAAACAATTGCAATCAATTTGAAATTTTCAAAATATACTTACAATGAATTCTACTTTATGATTCATCAATGATTCAAAACAATCCATCACTGGATTTTGAAAAAAATACAAGAAAATAGAGATTATACTAATTTTGCAGTTACACATTTCCCAAACCAGAAAAAAAAATAGAAAAACAATTGCAATCAATTTGAAATTTTCAAAATATACTCACAATGAATTCTACTTTACGATTCAATAATGATTCAAAACAATCCATCACTAGATTTTGAGAAAATGACAAGAAAACAGAGATTATGATAATTTTGAAGTTACACATTTCCCAAACCAGAAAAAAGAAATAGAAAAACAATTGCAATCAATTTGAAATTTTCAAAATATACTTACAATGAATTCTACTTTATGATTCAACAATGATTCAAAACAATCCATCACTATATTTTGAGGAAATTACAAGAAAACAGAGATTGTGATAATTTTGAAGCTACACATTTCCCAAACCTGAAAAAAAATAGAAAAACAATTGCAATCAATTTGAAATTTTCAAAATATACTTACAATGAATTCTACTTTATGATTCATCAATGATTCAAAACAATCCATCACTGGATTTTGAAAAAATTACAAGAAAATAGAGATTATACTAATTTTGCAGTTACACATTTCCCAAACCAGAAAAAAAAATAGAAAAACAATTGCAATCAATTTGAAATTTTCAAAATATACTTACAATGAATTCTACTTTATGATTCAACAATGATTCAAAACAATCCATCACCAGATTTTGAGAAAATGACAAGAAAACAGAGATTATGATAATTTTGAAGTTACACATTTCCCAAACCAGAAAAAAGAAATAGAAAAACAATTGCAATCAATTTGAAATTTTCAAAATATACTTACAATGAATTCTACTTTATGATTCAACAATGATTCAAAACAATCCATTACTAGATTTTGAGAAAATGACAAGAAAACAGAGATTAGACTAATTTTGAAGTTACACATTTCCCAAACCAGAAAAAAAAATAGAAAAACAATTGCAATCAATTTGAAATTTTCAAAATATACTTACAATGAACTCACTTTATGATTCAACAATGATTTAAAACAATCCATCACTAGATTAAAAAATCATGGCACACTTGAGGTTTTTTTTTAATGAACATACTTTATCTTTTATATGTCAAAATTTTAATTGACAGAAAATTGGAATTTCTAGAGCATGGTTAAATTTCGATCTGAAAGCATTTAACATTCCAAACACTTAATTTGGAATAAACTTCGCAATCTTTTAATGGAAATTGCGGTGATTCAACGCGCGCAATCACTTCGCTAAAATATAACTGAACATTTGCTTACATAAACAAAATAAACAATTGTTCGTGTGTGTGTACGTAAAAGCAAATTGCAGTTTGATTACGAGGAACGAATCCAACGTCCAAAGATAAACTAAATATAGCTCTGGCTTCTAAACTGACTCACGGAATTATCCAATGCGCTGCATATTTCAATTGTTTTGTTTTCCTCTCTGGAAGGAAAATGTGGATTCTTACGAATTACATCATCGTTTCTAATCTTTAAGAATATTCATAAATATTTATAGAAAGGCTATCAATCTTTTAGCGAATTACGATCACTGAAATTCATTTTGTAGAAGAATTTAATTACTGACGAAGAAGAAAAAAGTACAGTAAATTCGTGCTGAATTATTTTGTAAAGATTAATTTCAATTTATTAGCTTTCAAAAATATAAATCGGTAATGCATATTAAAATCGTTGTGATGGAAATTATTCTATCATTTATTAATCAGCCTGAGAAACGTCATTTAATTGACTTATTTTATGGTATTACCATATCATTTTATATTTCATTAACATGTATGAGAATTAATTAAGATTGTCTGTGTCGGTATGGTGACGGCAATGGAATGCGACTTGTTTAATTAGTTATTTGCACTTGTGTGCTACATGCTACATGTGTACTAATTACGACTACGTAAACACGTCTTATTTCTTGGTACGTACATCATGTCTGTGTGTGTGTGTGTGTATGTGCGGAGTAATTATACAATGAGATGTCCCTTGAATTAAGTACAATTTCTGCCTGACGGAAGATGGAAAGGAATTTAGGCCAAACAAATAAGCAACGGTAATGAATTACATTAAGTTTGTAATTTAAAATTTGGTGATATTTTCCAAAAATGTCGCTGCATCATTAACAAGCTAAAATTATTCATAATAAATATTTTAAACAAGAAATTCTTCAAATGATAATTTGTTTATTTAAAGCATCGCATTTTATGCAACAAGAAAAAATAATTCAATTTCAACAATAAAATACAAAAAACGAACGAGACTATATTAAATAAAACCAAGGTATCGCAATAAAGTAAATTATATTTTGTGTCTTCAGTGTTAAAATAAAAACTATAATGAAAGAATAAATAAATACATATTTAAATATATAAATACATCAAAAAAAAAATTGTCAATAGCATGACCATATTCTACGTGAATAACCGTTAAAGATATTACCATTTAAAACGCACAAAATTCCATCGAGGACAGTTAAGATATTTACATATTGGCAATTTATACAATTTGTTGATTAGCATATTTACGCCATTTATAAACGATCGATTCAGCCATTGCTCCACAACAAAAGTGTTACATTTAGTTATCAAAAAAAAAAAATAATAACGTTGTCGTTCTCGAATTACGGTAAAATTGAAGAAAAATATCGCATCTCTCTCTACTATTACGCATGAATAATTGTTATAAACACAATTGGTTAAGAAGAAAAAAACTTGTTTATTTACCGCCTGCCAAATATATTTTTTCTGGATCATCGTTAATTGAGTGGAAGAGAAGGATGATGGCCTGTTTTCAGGAGCTGGACTCGATCCAAATTAAATATTTACTTTACCCGTGGAATCTGCATGTATTCTGTAACGTGTTGTTTTCATATTTCGACAGTTATTAAAAACATACTTTTTTTGCTAACATTCAAAACATGTATTATAGCAATAAATTAATTGAAACATGGTTTGTTCAATGGTGATTATTTTGAAATCTAGGGTAGGAATGTTGGTAGATTTTTATTAATTGAATTTCAAAAATTTGATGCTTGTTGCAATTGTTGTTATATTTTTTTAACAATTTAAAAAATGCGTGATCTCAGAATTGAAACGTAGACTGTTCGAGGGTGATTATTTTGTCATCCAGGGTAGGAGTGTTTGCAGATTTTTAGTGCATCATGGAGTAGAATTGTTTCTGAGTTAATTTAGAAAATTTTAAATGTGTGGCGATTGTTGTTATATTTTTTTTAACAATTTAAAAAATGCATGATCTCAGAATTGAAACGTAGACTGTTCGAGGGTGATTATTTTGTCATCCAGGGTAGGAGTGTTTGCAGATTTTTAGTGCATCATGGAGTAGAATTGTTTCTGAGTTAATTTAGAAAATTTTAAGTGAGTCGCAGTTGTTGTTATATTTTTTTTAACAATTTAAAAAATGCATGATCTCAGAATTGAAACGTAGACTGTTCGAGGGTGATTATTTTGTCATCCAGGGTAGGAGTGTTTGCAGATTTTTAGTGCATCATGGAGTAGAATTGTTTCTGAGTTAATTTAGAAAATTTTAAGTGCGTGGCGATTGTTATTATATTTTTTAACAATTTAAAAAATGCGTGATCTCAGAATTGAAACGTAGACTGTTCGAGGGTGATTATTTTGACATCTAGGGTTGGAGTGTTTGCAGATTTTTAGTGCTTCAAGGAGTAGAATTGTTTCTGAGTTAATTTAGAAAATTTTAAGTGAGTCGCAGTTGTTGTTATATTTTTTTTAACAATTTAAAAAATGCATGATCTCAGAATTGAAACGTAGACTGTTCGAGGGTGATTATTTTGTCATCCAGGGTTGGAGTGTTTGCAGATTTTTAGTGCATCATGGAGTAGAATTGTTTCTGAGTTAATTTAGAAAATTTTAAGTGAGTCGCAGTTGTTGTTATATTTTTTTTAACAATTTAAAAAATGCATGATCTCAGAATTGAAACGTAGACTGTTCGAGGGTGATTATTTTGTCATCCAGGGTTGGAGTGTTTGCAGATTTTTAGTGCATCATGGAGTAGAATTGTTTCTGAGTTAATTTAGAAAATTTTAAGTGAGTCGCAGTTGTTGTTATATTTTTTTTAACAATTTAAAAAATGCATGATCTCAGAATTGAAACGTAGACTGTTCGAGGGTGATTATTTTGTCATCCAGGGTTGGAGTGTTTGCAGATTTTTAGTGCATCATGGAGTAGAATTGTTTCTGAGTTAATTTAGAAAATTTTAAGTGAGTCGCAGTTGTTGTTATATTTTTTTTAACAATTTAAAAAATGCATGATCTCAGAATTGAAACGTAGACTGTTCGAGGGTGATTATTTTGTCATCCAGGGTAGGAGTGTTTGCAGATTTTTAGTGCATCATGGAGTAGAATTGTTTCTGAGTTAATTTAGAAAATTTTAAGTGCGTGGCGATTGTTATTATATTTTTTAACAATTTAAAAAATGCGTGATCTCAGAATTGAAACGTAGACTGTTCGAGGGTGATTATTTTGTCATCCAGGGTTGGAGTGTTTGCAGATTTTTAGTGCATCATGGAGTAGAATTGTTTCTGAGTTAATTTAGAAAATTTTAAGTGAGTCGCAGTTGTTGTTATATTTTTTTTAACAATTTAAAAAATGCATGATCTCAGAATTGAAACGTAGACTGTTCGAGGGTGATTATTTTGTCATCCAGGGTAGGAGTGTTTGCAGATTTTTAGTGCATCATGGAGTAGAATTGTTTCTGAGTTAATTTAGAAAATTTTAAGTGAGTCGCAGTTGTTGTTATATTTTTTTTAACAATTTAAAAAATGCATGATCTCAGAATTGAAACGTAGACTGTTCGAGGGTGATTATTTTGTCATCCAGGGTAGGAGTGTTTGCAGATTTTTAGTGCATCATGGAGTAGAATTGTTTCTGAGTTAATTTAGAAAATTTTAAGTGCGTGGCGATTGTTATTATATTTTTTAACAATTTAAAAAATGCGTGATCTCAGAATTGAAACGTAGACTGTTCGAGGGTGATTATTTTGACATCTAGGGTTGGAGTGTTTGCAGATTTTTAGTGCTTCAAGGAGTAGAATTGTTTCTGAGTTAATTTAGAAAATTTTAAGTGAGTCGCAGTTGTTGTTATATTTTTTTTAACAATTTAAAAAATGCATGATCTCAGAATTGAAACGTAGACTGTTCGAGGGTGATTATTTTGTCATCCAGGGTTGGAGTGTTTGCAGATTTTTAGTGCATCATGGAGTAGAATTGTTTCTGAGTTAATTTAGAAAATTTTAAGTGAGTCGCAGTTGTTGTTATATTTTTTTTAACAATTTAAAAAATGCATGATCTCAGAATTGAAACGTAGACTGTTCGAGGGTGATTATTTTGTCATCCAGGGTTGGAGTGTTTGCAGATTTTTAGTGCATCATGGAGTAGAATTGTTTCTGAGTTAATTTAGAAAATTTTAAGTGAGTCGCAGTTGTTGTTATATTTTTTTTAACAATTTAAAAAATGCATGATCTCAGAATTGAAACGTAGACTGTTCGAGGGTGATTATTTTGTCATCCAGGGTTGGAGTGTTTGCAGATTTTTAGTGCATCATGGAGTAGAATTGTTTCTGAGTTAATTTAGAAAATTTTAAGTGAGTCGCAGTTGTTGTTATATTTTTTTTAACAATTTAAAAAATGCATGATCTCAGAATTGAAACGTAGACTGTTCGAGGGTGATTATTTTGTCATCCAGGGTAGGAGTGTTTGCAGATTTTTAGTGCATCATGGAGTAGAATTGTTTCTGAGTTAATTTAGAAAATTTTAAGTGCGTGGCGATTGTTATTATATTTTTTAACAATTTAAAAAATGCGTGATCTCAGAATTGAAACGTAGACTGTTCGAGGGTGATTATTTTGTCATCCAGGGTTGGAGTGTTTGCAGATTTTTAGTGCATCATGGAGTAGAATTGTTTCTGAGTTAATTTAGAAAATTTTAAGTGAGTCGCAGTTGTTGTTATATTTTTTTTAACAATTTAAAAAATGCATGATCTCAGAATTGAAACGTAGACTGTTCGAGGGTGATTATTTTGTCATCCAGGGTTGGAGTGTTTGCAGATTTTTAGTGCATCATGGAGTAGAATTGTTTCTGAGTTAATTTAGAAAATTTTAAGTGAGTCGCAGTTGTTGTTATATTTTTTTTAACAATTTAAAAAATGCATGATCTCAGAATTGAAACGTAGACTGTTCGAGGGTGATTATTTTGTCATCCAGGGTAGGAGTGTTTGCAGATTTTTAGTGCATCATGGAGTAGAATTGTTTCTGAGTTAATTTAGAAAATTTTAAGTGAGTCGCAGTTGTTGTTATATTTTTTTTAACAATTTAAAAAATGCATGATCTCAGAATTGAAACGTAGACTGTTCGAGGGTGATTATTTTGTCATCCAGGGTAGGAGTGTTTGCAGATTTTTAGTGCATCATGGAGTAGAATTGTTTCTGAGTTAATTTAGAAAATTTTAAGTGCGTGGCGATTGTTATTATATTTTTTAACAATTTAAAAAATGCGTGATCTCAGAATTGAAACGTAGACTGTTCGAGGGTGATTATTTTGACATCTAGGGTTGGAGTGTTTGCAGATTTTTAGTGCTTCAAGGAGTAGAATTGTTTCTGAGTTAATTTAGAAAATTTTAAGTGAGTCGCAGTTGTTGTTATATTTTTTTTAACAATTTAAAAAATGCATGATCTCAGAATTGAAACGTAGACTGTTCGAGGGTGATTATTTTGTCATCCAGGGTTGGAGTGTTTGCAGATTTTTAGTGCATCATGGAGTAGAATTGTTTCTGAGTTAATTTAGAAAATTTTAAGTGAGTCGCAGTTGTTGTTATATTTTTTTTAACAATTTAAAAAATGCATGATCTCAGAATTGAAACGTAGACTGTTCGAGGGTGATTATTTTGTCATCCAGGGTAGGAGTGTTTGCAGATTTTTAGTGCATCATGGAGTAGAATTGTTTCTGAGTTAATTTAGAAAATTTTAAGTGAGTCGCAGTTGTTGTTATATTTTTTTTAACAATTTAAAAAATGCATGATCTCAGAATTGAAACGTAGACTGTTCGAGGGTGATTATTTTGTCATCCAGGGTTGGAGTGTTTGCAGATTTTTAGTGCATCATGGAGTAGAATTGTTTCTGAGTTAATTTAGAAAATTTTAAGTGAGTCGCAGTTGTTGTTATATTTTTTTTAACAATTTAAAAAATGCATGATCTCAGAATTGAAACGTAGACTGTTCGAGGGTGATTATTTTGTCATCCAGGGTAGGAGTGTTTGCAGATTTTTAGTGCATCATGGAGTAGAATTGTTTCTGAGTTAATTTAGAAAATTTTAAGTGCGTGGCGATTGTTATTATATTTTTTAACAATTTAAAAAATGCGTGATCTCAGAATTGAAACGTAGACTGTTCGAGGGTGATTATTTTGTCATCCAGGGTTGGAGTGTTTGCAGATTTTTAGTGCATCATGGAGTAGAATTGTTTCTGAGTTAATTTAGAAAATTTTAAGTGAGTCGCAGTTGTTGTTATATTTTTTTTAACAATTTAAAAAATGCATGATCTCAGAATTGAAACGTAGACGGTTCGAGGGCGATTATTTTGACATCTAGGGTAGTTCAAAAACACACGTTTTTTTTATTTTTAATTTGCTACTAATGGCTTCCAATTTTAATCTTAATTCCATTTTAATGTCTTACAAGACATAAAACAGCAACCCCCTCACCTATTTTTTTTTTAACAATTTGCCTAAGTTATAAAATGTTACCAAGTATTTTCTTTTTGCATTTGGAAGATTTACATTTCGGACATTTATTTTCGCATGTATTTCAACCGTGAGCTTATTTATAGGTGTCACAAAAGCGCTCATTTCGGTCAATGTCGCGCTGTCTGTTTCACGTCCCGAATTCGAGCGTGTTTTCATATTTTTTGGGTCAATCGGGGGTTGGGCCACAGCTTTGAGATCGTATTTCGATCCACCGAAAGTAGGACAACGTTGAAACACATTAATTTTTTTAATTGTCACCCACTTATCGTTAAAAATGCACAATATATTAATGAAAATAGTGGCATAATTTATTACCAAATAATAATGCACAGAGAAACAAACGCTCTTAACAATCCATTCTATATTCATTCGTTTAATAATATACTTTTTCGCATCATATTAAATAATTAAAAAGATTTTTCCGTTTATATTAAATTATAACGAATAATTTTTCCTATTTGGAAATAGCGGCAGTTCGCTGACAAAAAACGAATCGTAACCATAGTAACAACTAAACTGTTGGGCAATGAAACCATTATCATTTTATTGGACGTCACCTGTTGGGCAATGAAATCGCTATCATTTGATTGGACGTCACCCGTGGAGAAAATAATTCGGCTGAATAATGGATAACTTTCTCAATTAAAAACGATTTAACAACGTTTATATTATTTAATAAGATGCGAGTTTATTAAAAAAAAATTAATAACATTTTATGCGTCATTTTTTATGCTGATGGCATTCATTTGTTTTATGGTCAGATGTCGAAGTAGAAAGTTATTTCTGTAAGTGTCATTGATGAACGACAGGAAGTCGTCGCGATTGTCTCGGTCGTTTCCTCCTCAAGTCCGCAAGCCGCCGCCGTGTAAAATTTAACTCGCGAGGGGGCCAACGCAAAGAAAAAAAAATCCTTAATCACTTTAAACGACTTGAAAGGGGACGGAAGTATTAACTAAAGATTACTTTCTACGTCTTAAGATCCCGATGTTTCAATGGGTTATATAATTTAATTATTTCCTTCCTCGAAAAAGTCAACCAAAATATTTACATAATATCCATAAAATCCTTTTCTTTTCATTACATTTCACTCTCGGAAACAAAAAAAATGCTTACTTTCACCGTTACGAAGTAGTATTGTGATTTTTTCAAATAAAATTTTAACGGAAATAATCGTTTTAGAGGCGATTTCAACAATTTCTGTAATCTTTTTTGTTTCTATGTATGTGTAATGAATTCAAAACTAAATAAGAGAAAAGTTGTATTAATTTTATAAAATTATAAATTATAATTTAAAGTTATTTAATTTTAACTTAAAGTAAATTTAAAAAATTGCAATAATTTTAGTGTCAAAAATAAATCTGTGAACAACCTCTTAGAATTGCATAAAGTCCATTCGAGTTGAATTCCAAATTTAACAACGTACATCCCGTGAGTAGAATTTTTAATAATATTGCGTTAACTTTGCCATCGATTTGAAGCTTTTCAAAATTACTTAAGATTAATGTAAGGTACAATAAGTAAAAAATTGTTGTGTTAATCTCTTTAATAAATTTTTATGAAATCAAATAAAATAAAATTTTTGATTTTTAAGAAAAAATATAAAATTGTGAAAAATAAATCAACATTTTTTTTAAGAAATTGAATTAAATTTTTTCATAAAAAAAAGAATTTGTTTATTTCAAGATCTCATTATTTTTCCGTAAACTATGACAAGTGCGGACTTGATTGGATTGATAAAAAAATAAAAACATTCTTTGGTAAATTTTCCAGAAATTTAAGCGCAAGTTAAGAAACGGCATTTTTTGCAGCAAGGACGAAAAATTATGAATTTTGCCAAAACCATGGCAAGTGCAGACTTGTCCGTTACAAAAATTATTCAAAATGTATTGTATTTTGAAGTTCTATAAAAAAATAGAAACATCGATTAATCAATTTTTGAGAAATTTAAACGCAAAGTTAAGAAACGGCATTTTTTGCAGCAAGGACAAAAGATTATGAATTTTGCCAAAACCATGGCGAGTGCAGGCTTGTCCGTTACAAAAATTATTCAAAATGTATTGTATTTTGAAGTTCTATAAAAAAATAGAAACATCGATTAATCAATTTTTGAGAAATTTAAACGCAAAGTTAAGAAACGGCATTTTTTGCAGCAAGGACAAAAGATTATGAATTTTGCCAAAACCATGGCGAGTGCAGGCTTGTCCGTTACAAAAATTATTCAAAATATATTGTATTTTGAAGTTCTATAAAAAAATAGAAACATCGATTAATCAATTTTTGAGAAATTTAAACGCAAAGTTAAGAAACGGCATTTTTTGCAGCAAGGACAAAAGATTATGAATTTTGCCAAAACCATGGCGAGTGCAGGCTTGTCCGTTACAAAAATTATTCAAAATGTATTATATTTTGAAGTTCTATAAAAAAATAGAAACATCGATTAATCAATTTTTGAAAATTTAAGCGCAAAATTAAGAAACGGCATTTTTTGCAGCAAGGTCAAAAATTATGAATTTCGCCAAAACCATGGCAAGTGCAGACTTGTCCGTTACAAAAATTATTCAAAATGTATTGTATTTTAAAGTTCTATAAAAAAATAGAAACATCGATTAATCAATTTTTGAGAAATTTAAGCGCAAAATTAAGAAACGGCATTTTTACAGCAAGGTCAAAAATTATGAATTTCGCCAAAACCATGGCGAGTGCAGGCTTGTCTGTTACAAAAATTATTCAAAATGTATTGTATTTTGAAGTTCTATAAAAAAATAGAAACATCGATTAATCAATTTTTGAGAAATTTAAGCGCAAAGTTAAGAAACGGCATTTTTTGCAGCAAGCACAAAAGATTATGAATTTTGCCAAAACCATGGCAAGTGCAGGCTTGTCCGTTACAAAAATTATTGAAAATGTATTGTATTTTGAAGTTCTATAAAAAAATAAAAACATCGATTAATCAATTTTTGAGAAATTTAAGCGCAAAATTAAGAAACGGCATTTTTACAGCAAGGACAAAAATTATGAATTTCGCCAAAACCATGGCGAGTGCAGGCTTGTCTGTTACAAAAATTATTCAAAATGTATTGTATTTTGAAGTTCTATAAAAAAATAGAAACATCGATTAATCAATTTTTGAGAAATTTAAGCGCAAAGTTAAGAAACGGCATTTTTTGCAGCAAGCACAAAAGATTATGAATTTTGCCAAAACCATGGCAAGTGCAGGCTTGTCCGTTACAAAAATTATTGAAAATGTATTGTATTTTGAAGTTCTATAAAAAAATAGAAACATCGATTAATCAATTTTTGAGAAATTTAAGCGCAAAATTAAGAAACGGCATTTTTACAGCAAGGACAAAAATTATGAATTTCGCCAAAACCATGGCGAGTGCAGGCTTGTCCGTTACAAAAATTATTCAAAATGTATTGTATTTTGAAGTTCTATACAAAAATAGAAACATCGATTAATCAATTTTTGAGAAATTTAAGCGCAAAGTTAAGAAACGGCATTTTTTGCAGCAAGCACAAAAGATTATGAATTTTGCCAAAACCATGGCAAGTTCAGGCTTGTACGTTACAAAAATTATTCAAAATGTATTGTATTTAAAGTTTTATAAAAAAATAGAAACATCGATTGATCAATTTTTGAGAAATTTGAGCGCTAAGATGAGAAATTCAATATTTTTAATTGAAAATAAACTGAAAAGGCCCTTTTTTTCGAGCGGCACCATAGGTATTTCAGTTATCTTAAGAGATACGAGGTTGGTTAAATTAGGGCAAAGTTGTGTATTATAACGTTGATTAATAATCTGTTGAGAAATTTGAGTAACATTTTTTTGTTTTAAAAAAATCGCGAAAAAATAAAAAAAATCAATTTTTATTTTTAATTTTTTATTCGAAAACTATTACTATTACGCATTTTGCACTCAGACATTATTAGAGCACTTTTTAATGGAGGATCCAAAAATGATATTAGATTTATTGTAGCTTTCAAGATGGCGGAGAAACAATAGACAACTTTTGTTTTTCTTATGGGCGCCATATCGGATTTTTGCATATTCTAATGCAAGATTTTTTTCTGTTTACGATGATATACCACACATTGTGTTTTAATTTTACATTTGAGCCAAAATTTTAAATTTATAATTTTTGTAAAGAGTGCCAGTAAACAAAATCAACACTTTCGTTCAAAACAAAATGTCACAGTTCCATTTAAACTTCATTCTTGAAATTTACTTTGCTGGTAACTTTATCGTAAAAATGATGGTGCCGGGGGTATAATATAACTATTATATGATCTAATCGGAGACAGTAACATGATGGCCACATCAACATTTTTGTTCTAATACTGTTTTTTAATTGGATCTACCTTCCAGAAAAGATTTTTTTTTTAATATTTAAAAATCGAATTTAAAACTAGTTAGTGTACGAATTTTTTTCAGTAACAAAATCTGTTAACAGTGAAAAGTTTTAATAGTTCGGATTAGCGTCGGGATAATTTTATACAAATTTCCCTTCCCGGGACGCAAAAAATCGAGTTCCATCCCTTTGAATCCACAATTATTTCGTCCGTAAAGTTTTTAATGAAACCCTCTAGTAAAAACAATTTTATATCCCAGAGCACAGAGAGAGTAATTTTAGAATTTCACATAAAATCGCGGTCGGACGATAATCCTCAAGAAAACACGAAAAGAGATCAATGAAAATATGAAATCTATACGCAGTGTCCCAGTTTTCAACTTTTTGGCGAGAGTTCGTTCCATGGCCAAGTTTTAATAATAGTAAGTGATTCAGTAATTTATTATTATTTTTATAACCAATTTTGAAAATTTTACGGTCGTAGTACCTGAATACCCGAAGACAGGTTCGGACCTCTTCGGTCTCACCAGCACAGTAAAGTCGTTGAAGCGGAAACGAAATTTCACTATGGAGTTCAAAACGTAACGTTTATTTTTATTGAAAATTACAATAAACTTGTCTGAAAGGTTTTCTTAAGAAATATGGCACACCTGCTTCTGCCCACATCTTAAAGACTATAAAAAAATATTCCTGAAATGAATTAAACTTCTTATTTTTATACAGTAAACAAGAACCGAAACACCGTTTTCTGGCGTAGTCTCAACCCCGATTTTCACGAGCCGCTTTTTCGAGTTTTACTTGCCAAAAATTGATATTCTTTGCTTTGATGATGGTTATTGGGAAAACGTGGTAATTTATTTAATAATAATAATAATAATGTCTTTATTCACATATATACAATTTAATTATAATTTAAGGGACAAATTAATTTGCTATTTTTTTTTTGTTTTTAGCAAGTAAAACCGCAATCTTTTTTTGAAAAATTATATTGAATGTTATTTAGAATTTGAAAAATCAACGCTTTTTCTCGATTTTTTTAATGTTGACAATTGAAATTCTTGTGTTTGATGATGATTATTTAGGAAACCAGGTAATTAATTTGTTTAATTTTTTCTGCAATATAAAAACAAAATCATTTTTAAACAATTTAAGAAAAGTTGGAAGTTTGCAGTTGATTCAGTTTTTCGCAAAATCAAGGCTGCAGGAAATGGGTGTTTTAAATTTGATGATGTTTATTTGGAAAACTAGGCAATTGACTTAATTGGAATTTTTTGAAATTTCAAAACTCAATAATTTCTTAATCATTTTGTGAAAGTTTAAAGTCCGCACTTGCTTCGAATTGTGAAAAAATCAAAGCTTTTTCGATTTTTTAATGCGGACAATTGAAATTCTTGTGTTTGGTGATGATTATTGAGAAAACTTTTTTTTTCTGGGATATAAAAACACAATAATTTTTAAACAATACAAAAAACGTTGGTGGATTATTTTTTGATATGTCAAATATATGTCATTTCTGAGCGTATTTGAAAAATTTCAAGGCAATTCCACGTTCAGAGCGCCGCCATTTTGTTCACAAGCAAGGTGCGTCGATTATTTTTTGATATGTCAAAACTATGTCATTTCTGAGCGCATTTGAAAAATTTCAAGGCAATTCCACGTGCGATAATTTTTTTAGAATTTTTTCAATCACGAGATGCACATTTCACTCACTCAAATTTAAGTTTAGAGCGCCGCCATTTTGTTCACAAGCAAGGTGCGTCGATTATTTTTTGATATGTCAAAACTATGTCATTTCTGAGCGCATTTGAAAAATTTTAAGGCAATTCTACGTGCGATAATTTTTTTAGAATTTTTTCAATCACGAGGTGCACATTTCAGTCACTTAAATTCAAGTTCAGAGCGCCGCCATTTTGTTTACAAGCAAGGTGCGTCGATTATTTTTTGATGTGTCAAAAATATGTAATTTCTGAGTGCATTTGAAAAATTTCAAGGTAATTCCACGTGCGATCATTTTTTTAGAATTTTTTCAATCACGAGATGCACATTTCACTCACTCAAATTTAAGTTTATAGCGCCGCCATTTTGTTTACAAGCAAGGTGCGTCGATTATTTTTTGATATGTCAAAACTATGTCATTTCTGAGCGCATTTGAAAAATTTCAAGGCAATTCCACGTGCGATAATTTTTTTAGAATTTTTTCAATCACGAGATGCACATTTCACTCACTCAAATTTAAGTTTATAGCGCCGCCATTTTGTTTAAAAGCAAGGTGCGTCGATTATTTTATGATATGTCAAAACTATGTCATTTCTGAGCGCATTTGAAAAATTTCAAGGCAATTCCACGTGCGATAATTTTTTTAGAATTTTTTCAATCACGAGATGCACATTTCACTCACTCAAATTTAAGTTTAGAGCGCCGCCATTTTGTTCACAAGCAAGGTGCGTCGATTATTTTTTGATATGTCAAAACTATGTCATTTCTGAGCGCATTTGAAAAATTTTAAGGCAATTCTACGTGCGATAATTTTTTTAGAATTTTTTCAATCACGAGGTGCACATTTCAGTCACTTAAATTCAAGTTCAGAGCGCCGCCATTTTGTTTACAAGCAAGGTGCGTCGATTATTTTTTGATGTGTCAAAAATATGTAATTTCTGAGTGCATTTGAAAAATTTCAAGGTAATTCCACGTGCGATCATTTTTTTAGAATTTTTTCAATCACGAGATGCACATTTCACTCACTCAAATTTAAGTTTATAGCGCCGCCATTTTGTTTACAAGCAAGGTGCGTCGATTATTTTTTGATATGTCAAAACTATGTCATTTCTGAGCGCATTTGAAAAATTTCAAGGCAATTCCACGTGCGATAATTTTTTTAGAATTTTTTCAATCACGAGATGCACATTTCACTCACTCAAATTTAAGTTTAGAGCGCCGCCATTTTGTTCACAAGCAAGGTGCGTCGATTATTTTTTGATATGTCAAAACTATGTCATTTCTGAGCGCATTTGAAAAATTTTAAGGCAATTCTACGTGCGATAATTTTTTTAGAATTTTTTCAATCACGAGGTGCACATTTCAGTCACTTAAATTCAAGTTCAGAGCGCCGCCATTTTGTTTACAAGCAAGGTGCGTCGATTATTTTATGATATGTCAAAACTATGTCATTTCTGAGCGCATTTGAAAAATTTTAAGGCAATTCTACGTGCGATAATTTTTTTAGAATTTTTTCAATCACGAGATGCACATTTCACTCACTCAAATTTAAGTTTATAGTGCCGCCATTTTGTTTAAAAGCAAGGTGCGTCGATTATTTTATGATATGTCAAAACTATGTCATTTCTGAGCGCATTTGAAAAATTTTAAGGCAATTCTACGTGCGATAATTTTTTTAGAATTTTTTCAATCACGAGATGCACATTTCACTCACTCAAATTTAAGTTTAGAGCGCCGCCATTTTGTTCACAAGCAAGGTGCGTCGATTATTTTATGATATGTCAAAACTATGTCATTTCTGAGCGCATTTGAAAAATTTTAAGGCAATTCTACGTGCGATAATTTTTTTAGAATTTTTTCAATCACGAGGTGCACATTTCAGTCACTTAAATTCAAGTTCAGAGCGCCGCCATTTTGTTTACAAGCAAGGTGCGTCGATTATTTTTTGATGTGTCAAAAATATGTAATTTCTGAGTGCATTTGAAAAATTTCAAGGTAATTCCACGTGCGATCATTTTTTTAGAATTTTTTCAATCACGAGATGCACATTTCACTCACTCAAATTTAAGTTTATAGCGCCGCCATTTTGTTTACAAGCAAGGTGCGTCGATTATTTTTTGATATGTCAAAACTATGTCATTTCTGAGCGCATTTGAAAAATTTCAAGGCAATTCCACGTGCGATAATTTTTTTAGAATTTTTTCAATCACGAGATGCACATTTCACTCACTCAAATTTAAGTTTATAGCGCCGCCATTTTGTTTAAAAGCAAGGTGCGTCGATTATTTTATGATATGTCAAAACTATGTCATTTCTGAGCGCATTTGAAAAATTTCAAGGCAATTCCACGTGCGATAATTTTTTTAGAATTTTTTCAATCACGAGGTGCACATTTCGCTCACTCAAATTTAAGTTTATAGCGCCGCCATTTTGTTCACAAGCAAGGTGCGTCGATTATTTTATGATATGTCAAAACTATGTCATTTCTGAGCGCATTTGAAAAATTTCAAGGCAATTCCACGTGCGATAATTTTTTTAGAATTTTTTCAATCACGAGATGCACATTTCACTCACTCAAATTTAAGTTTAGAGCGCCGCCATTTTGTTCACAAGCAAGGTGCGTCGATTATTTTTTGATATGTCAAAACTATGTCATTTCTGAGCGCATTTGAAAAATTTTAAGGCAATTCTACGTGCGATAATTTTTTTAGAATTTTTTCAATCACGAGGTGCACATTTCAGTCACTTAAATTCAAGTTCAGAGCGCCGCCATTTTGTTTACAAGCAAGGTGCGTCGATTATTTTATGATATGTCAAAACTATGTCATTTCTGAGCGCATTTGAAAAATTTTAAGGCAATTCTACGTGCGATAATTTTTTTAGAATTTTTTCAATCACGAGATGCACATTTCACTCACTCAAATTTAAGTTTATAGCGCCGCCATTTTGTTTACAAGCAAGGTGCGTCGATTATTTTATGATATGTCAAAACTATGTCATTTCTGAGCGCATTTGAAAAATTTTAAGGCAATTCTACGTGCGATAATTTTTTTAGAATTTTTTCAATCACGAGATGCACATTTCACTCACTCAAATTTAAGTTTAGAGCGCCGCCATTTTGTTCACAAGCAAGGTGCGTCGATTATTTTATGATATGTCAAAACTATGTCATTTCTGAGCGCATTTGAAAAATTTTAAGGCAATTCTACGTGCGATAATTTTTTTAGAATTTTTTCAATCACGAGGTGCACATTTCAGTCACTTAAATTCAAGTTCAGAGCGCCGCCATTTTGTTTACAAGCAAGGTGCGTCGATTATTTTTTGATGTGTCAAAAATATGTAATTTCTGAGTGCATTTGAAAAATTTCAAGGTAATTCCACGTGCGATCATTTTTTTAGAATTTTTTCAATCACGAGATGCACATTTCACTCACTCAAATTTAAGTTTATAGCGCCGCCATTTTGTTTACAAGCAAGGTGCGTCGATTATTTTTTGATATGTCAAAACTATGTCATTTCTGAGCGCATTTGAAAAATTTCAAGGCAATTCCACGTGCGATAATTTTTTTAGAATTTTTTCAATCACGAGATGCACATTTCACTCACTCAAATTTAAGTTTATAGCGCCGCCATTTTGTTTAAAAGCAAGGTGCGTCGATTATTTTATGATATGTCAAAACTATGTCATTTCTGAGCGCATTTGAAAAATTTCAAGGCAATTCCACGTGCGATAATTTTTTTAGAATTTTTTCAATCACGAGGTGCACATTTCGCTCACTCAAATTTAAGTTTATAGCGCCGCCATTTTGTTTACAAGCAAGGTGCGTCGATTATTTTTTGATATGTCAAAACTATGTCATTTCTGAGCGCATTTGAAAAATTTCAAGGCAATTCTACGTGCGATAATTTTTTTAGAATTTTTTCAATCACGAGATGCACATTTCACTCACTCAAATTTAAGTTCAGAGCGCCGCCATTTTGTTTACAAGCAAGGTGCGTCGATTATTTTTTGATGTGTCAAAAATATGTAATTTCTGAGTGCATTTGAAAAATTTCAAGGTAATTCCACGTGCGATCATTTTTTTTTTGGTATTTTTTAATCATTCAAATTCAAGTTCAGACTGCCGCCATTTTGTTTACATTGTTTTGGATTTTCGCAAAATCAACGCTTTCTCGATTTTTGGCTGCAGGAAATGGGTATTCCTAGATTTGATGATGTTTATTTGTAAAACTAGGCAAATGACATGACTGAAATTTTTAATTATTTCTTAATAATTTTGTTTAAACAGTTTAAAGTCCGCACTTGTTTCAATATTATTTTTTTAAACTTTAGTTACTTTTTCAAAATCCCATTATAAATCTGCACTGTTAATGTACGATTTTTTTTATTTTATTTTGATTCGAAATATTTTTCCAAAACCCCTGCCATGCGTAATCCATTTCGGATGATCCAAGAGGGAGCGGAGCCACCCCGTAAATCCTTAAATAAGGGGCCTTGACACCGGAATGGAAATAAAAATATAACTCCGGCGAGGCCGCGGAAACGCAGTTTTTCACGCCCCGCTCGGCCCTTAATCGTTTTCAACTTTTCCATCGGCCGGAAAAGCCGGAGGAAATAAAAGAACGGAAAAACAACGTATTTATCTCGAGGGGGCTGCATATTTAAATTCTCGAAATTTGAAAATATTGCATTTTGATAATAAAATATTGTCATATCAAAAATATTATCTGCTTAGGGGGATAAAGGATGGAATAGATTTTTTTTTGCCTATGACATTATTAATTTTTAATATTAGACACGTCAATTAAAACAAATATAAATACACAATTAGCATCGTACACAAAAGCAAATTCGCAATCACTTTAAAAACAAGTTGTAAATCTAACAGAATTATATGCAAAAAGTATAAAAATGGTGATGTGGCCATCATGTTACTTTCTCCGACTTGATAGTATCATTCATGGTTTATTTTCAATTTAAATCATATTTTAAATGTACATCGAGCGTTGTGTAAACTCGGATGAAACTGACGTTTAAAACGTCAAAATTATGAAAGATGGAAAAATTATACTTCAAATCCAAAAACTCGGTTTACTCAAAAACTAAAGGGATTTCGAAAAAAAGTTATTCTTTAGAAGTTGTTCATTTTAGCATTCTCTACAATTATTATTAACATAAATTTGCTGTAACTATCATCGTTTTATAATTATAAACCAAAAATTAAAAAATAATAATACATTTTTTTCTCGAATAAAAATGATTTTATGAAAAATGTTTTCAAGCAAAAGATGTTCATTTATTTGTTGTCTTCAAAGTTTGTTTAAATGTTTTTGTGATATTTTTCATATTTAAGAAAATATTAGCAAAAAACAAAAAACAGTTAAGGTAAACACCCACTTCCGGTGTACGAAATTTTACCAAAAGCTTTTAAGTTCTTCGGATTATCAAATAAGACGTATGTTCAAAGTTTCATATCAATTGCTCTATTAGTTTTTGAGATACAGCGCGCACATACAGACACACACACACAATTTGATCAAATAAGTATATTGTTTGATAATGTACGAATAGGACGAAACAAGTTACAATAAAGTGAAAAATTCGTGATACCAGCGTATGTTTTATTTTAATTCAACCCCCTTCGTAATATGAAAAATGACTTGAAAATAATACATTTTGATATGTATGCAGGAATAAAGGCATAAGCGTATCAAAAATGACGGGCACGTGTGAGAAACGTGTGTATAATTCGCATTCCATGCATTTTTTTACGGTCCGTACACAGACGGACAGTTATGAATGCAGAAGCGTACAGATATGCAAAACATTTAGAGCGAACGTTAGAAATTGCACATTGACGACAAAACTGTTAAAGCGCAATTAAAATGTGAAAAAGAAATCGAACGTTAATTGAAGCGACACGTGAATGCAAAACACGGGTACGTTCGATTGCACCGCAATTAAAATCGTGCGAATTCTTGTACGGAGTCATCAAGAATATTTGAGTTCTGTTCAAATTTCCCGCGAAAAATAAAAAGATTTTGTTGCGCAACTTCAGGCTTACAGTGGTCTTGCTTCTCGTGCGATTATCCTGAAATCTAGTGACATGATATTTGAAGATTTTTACAGAATTATGAAGTAGAAGCATTTTTAAATAAATTTAGAAAAATTCAAGTTTGTGGCAATTGATTTTATATTTTTTTAAGCGCTCGTGAAAATTCGCAACTTCAGATTTACAGAAGCCTCAGTTCTCGTGCGATTATTCTGAAATCTAGTGACATGATGTTTGGAGATTTTTATAGAATTATGAAGTAGAAGCATTTTTAAATAAATTTAGAAAAATTCAAGTTTGCGGCAATTGTTTTTATATTTTTTTGAGCGCTCGTAAAAATCCGCAACTTCAGATTTACATAAGCCTCAGTTCTCGTGCGATTATCCTGAAATCTAGTGACATGATGTTTGGAGATTTTTATAGAATTATGAAGTAGAAGCATTTTTAAATAAATTTAGAAAAATTCAAGTTTGCGGCAATTGTTTTTATATTTTTTTAAGCGCTCGTGAAAATTCGCAACTTCAGATTTACAGAAGCCTCAGTTCTCGTGCGATTATCCTGAAATCTAGTGACATGATGTTTGGAGATTTTTATAGAATTATGAAGTAGAAGCATTTTTAAATAAATTTAGAAAAATTCAAGTTTGCGGCAATTGTTTTTATATTTTTTTAAGCGCTCGTGAAAATTCGCAACTTCAGATTTACAGAAGCCTCAGTTCTCGTGCGATTATCCTGAAATCTAGTGACATGATGTTTGGAGATTTTTATAGAATTATGAAGTAGAAGCATTTTTAAATAAATTTAGAAAAATTCAAGTTTGCGGCAATTGTTTTTATATTTTTTTAAGCGCTCGTGAAAATGCGCAACTTCAGATTTACAGAAGCCTCAGTTCTCGTGCGATTATCCTGAAATCTAGTGACATGATGTTTGGAGATTTTTATAGAATTATGAAGTAGAAGCATTTTTAAATAAATTTAGAAAAATTCAAGTTTGCGGCAATTGTTTTTATATTTTTTTAAGCGCTCGTGAAAATTCGCAACTTCAGATTTACAGAAGCCTCAGTTCTCGTGCGATTATCCTGAAATCTAGTGACATGATGTTTGGAGATTTTTATAGAATTATGAAGTAGAAGCATTTTTAAATAAATTTAGAAAAATTCAAGTTTGCGGCAATTGTTTTTATATTTTTTTAAGCGCTCGTGAAAATTCGCAACTTCAGATTTACAGAAGCCTCAGTTCTCGTGCGATTATTCTGAAATCTAGTGACATGATGTTTGGAGATTTTTATAGAACCATGAAGTAGAAGCATTTTTAAGTCAATTTGGAAAAATTCAAGTTTGCGGCAATTGTTTTTATATTTTTTTGAGCGCTCGTAAAAATCCGCAACTTCAGATTTACAGAAGCCTCAGTTCTCGTGCGATTATCCTGAAATCTAGTGACATGATGTTTGGAGATTTTTATAGAATCATGAAGTAGAAGCATTTTTAAGTCAATTTGGAAAAATTCAAGTTTGCGGCAATTGTTTTTATATTTTTTTGAGCGCTCGTAAAAATCCGCAACTTCAGATTTACAGAAGCCTCAGTTCTCGTGCGATTATCCTGAAATCTAGTGACATGATGTTTGGAGATTTTTATAGAACCATGAAGTAGAAGCATTTTTAAGTCAATTTGGAAAAATTCAAGTTTGCGGCAATTGTTTTTATATTTTTTTGAGCGCTCGTAAAAATCCGCAACTTCAGATTTACAGAAGCCTCAGTTCTCGTGCGATTATCCTGAAATCTAGTGACATGATGTTTGGAGATTTTTATAGAATCATGAAGTAGAAGCATTTTTAAGTCAATTTGGAAAAATTCAAGTTTGCGGCAATTGTTTTTATATTTTTTTAAGCGCTCGTGAAAATCCGCAACTTCAGATTTACAGAAGCCTCAGTTCTCGTGCGATTATCCTGAAATCTAGTGACATGATGTTTGGAGATTTTTATAGAATCATGAAGTAGAAGCATTTTTAAGTCAATTTGGAAAAATTCAAGTTTGCGGCAATTGTTTTTATATTTTTTTGAGCGCTCGTAAAAATCCGCAACTTCAGATTTACAGAAGCCTCAGTTCTCGTGCGATTATCCTGAAATCTAGTGACATGATGTTTGGAGATTTTTATAGAATTATGAAGTAGAAGCATTTTTAAATAAATTTAGAAAAATTCAAGTTTGCGGCAATTGTTTTTATATTTTTTTGAGCGCTCGTAAAAATCCGCAACTTCAGATTTACAGAAGCCTCAGTTCTCGTGCGATTATCCTGAAATCTAGTGACATGATGTTTGGAGATTTTTATAGAATTATGAAGTAGAAGCATTTTTAAATAAATTTAGAAAAATTCAAGTTTGCGGCAATTGTTTTTATATTTTTTTAAGCGCTCGTGAAAATTCGCAACTTCAGATTTACAGAAGCCTCAGTTCTCGTGCGATTATTCTGAAATCTAGTGACATGATGTTTGGAGATTTTTATAGAACCATGAAGTAGAAGCATTTTTAAGTCAATTTGGAAAAATTCAAGTTTGCGGCAATTGTTTTTATATTTTTTTGAGCGCTCGTAAAAATCCGCAACTTCAGATTTACAGAAGCCTCAGTTCTCGTGCGATTATTCTGAAATCTAGTGACATGATGTTTGGAGATTTTTATAGAATTATGAAGTAGAAGCATTTTTAAATAAATTTAGAAAAATTCAAGTTTGCGGCAATTGTTTTTATATTTTTTTAAGCGCTCGTGAAAATGCGCAACTTCAAATTTACAGAAGCCTCAGTTCTCGTGCGATTATCCTGAAATCTAGTGACATGATGTTTGGAGATTTTTATAGAATCATGAAGTAGAAGCATTTTTAAGTAAATTTAGAAAAATTCAAGTGTGTGACAATTGTTTTTTTTAGTGCTCGTGAAAATGCGCAAGAAGTGAAAATTGTCATTTTTCATGACGAGTATACTCGTCAAGCACAGCTAACTGGTTAAATAATTACTATTATTAAGAGTCTATTGTTTTGAAGTAAAACGTTTGAAATTATTTGTGGTAATTTTTTTAATTTAATTAAATAATGACGTAGTAACGGTCGCAACCATTCTATTCAATAAATTAAACTCTTACCTCACCGTTTTGAGCATATAATCTATTCTAAGTTTATTACCCTTCACATACAAAATTTCCCTCTCTGTCAAAACATGCATAAAGTGACTTATTTTTAGTCGGATTCGCGTTTCCCCCATTTCGACGCCTCCTCGCCCCCCTCGTAAAGTTAAACTTAACACAATCATCGGTGTCGTTCACACCGGCCCTCAAATACACACGCAAAGCCAAAGCTCGGAATGGGGAAACTATTTCCAACATTGAATGAAGAGGGACCGCACACAAAGAGCAAAACGCGGAGACTTTGATTTTCCTGAACCGGAACGAGGTATCTAAACCAGCGATCGTTATTAGCTCAATTAATCCCGTATTATGCAAGCCTGAGTGTGTGTGTGTGAGTGTGTGTGTAATTTAGAAACCGGTGGAAATTGCCAATTTCAATTGCACAACTCGTCATTAAAGGAATGCAAAAGTGTGGCAGGAAAGAAATTAGGTTTAAAGTCTTGTTTGGATAGTGTTTCAGTGGTGAAGGAACGTACAAACAATTCTTGGGAATTAAAAATCAGAAGAGGAATTAACTCCAAAGTGTTGTGTTTGTATGATGCTTCAGTGGATCATCCCACTTTTTTTTAGATTGGGCTAATAACAAACTCATGATTTTATGTATTATTTGACAGCACTTACAATCTAAAAGTTATCCATAAGCTGCGTTCACACGTTCACTCTTTCGCGCGTTCTTGGAACGCCACGTTCCATCGCGCGTTCCTAAGACACGACGGAAAAACGTGGCGTTCCAATCGTGTTGAACAAAAGTGAACACAGTTTTATCCTCCGTTTTCGCTCCAAATGCAAAATGCGCACCTCCGATTTAATTTTTTTTATTTTCACGAAATCCACGTAATGAATGTAAACAAAACTTTCAGGAAATATTCTAGACTAATGCAGCTGTAAAACAAACCAAAAATCCGAAAATGGGTCATCACTAGTTTTTCCGGAATTTCACATCAAAAATGGTGTTTTGCAAAATGCGCACCTCCGACTTAATTTATTTTATTTTCACGAAATCCACGTAATGAATGTAAACAAAACTTTCAGGAAATATTCTAGACACATGCAGCTGTAAAACAAACCAAAAACCCGAAAATGGGTCATCACTAGTTTTTCCGGAATTTCACATCAAAATTGGTGTTTTGCAAAATGCGCACCTCCGACTTAATTTATTTTATTTTCACGAAATCCACGTAATGAATGTAAACAAAACTTTCAGGTAATATTCTAGACATATGCAGCTGTTAAACAAACCAAAAATCCGAAAATGGGTCATCACTAGTTTTTCCGGAATTTCACATCAAAATTGGTGTTTTGCAAAATGCGCACCTCCGACTTAATTTATTTTATTTTCACGAAATCCACGTAATGAATGTAAACAAAACTTTCAGGTAATATTCTAGACATATGCAGCTGTTAAACACACCAAAAATCCGAAAATGGGTCATCACTAGTTTTTCCGGAATTTCACATCAAAATTGGTGTTTTGCAAAATGCGCACCTCCGACTTAATTTATTTTATTTTCACGAAATCCACGTAATGAATGTAAACAAAACTTTCAGGAAATATTCTAGACATATGCAGCTGTAAAACAAACCAAAAATCCGAAAACGGGTCATCACTAGTTTTTCCGGAATTTCACATCAAAATTGGTGTTTTGCAAAATGCGCACCTCCGACTTAATTTATTTTATTTTCACGAAATCCACGTAATGAATGTAAACAAAACTGTCAGGAAATATTCAAGACATATGCAGCTGTAAAACAAACCAAAAATCCGAAAATGGGTCATCACTAGTTTTTCCGGAATTTCACATCAAAATTGGTGTTTTGCAAAAAACGCACCTCCGACTTAATTTATTTTATTTTCACGAAATTCACGTGATGAATGTAAACAAAACTTTCAGGAAATATTCTAGACATATGCAGCTGTAAAACAAACCAAAAATCCGAAAACGGGTTATCACTGGCTTTTCCGGAATTTCACATCAAAATTGGTGTTTTGCAAAAAACGCACCTCCGACTTAATTTATTTTATTTTCACGAAATCCACGTAATGAATGTAAACAAAACTTTCAGGAAATATTCTAGACATACGCATCTGTAAAACAAACCAAAAATCGGAAAATGGGTTATCACTGGTTTTTCCGGAATTTCACATCAAAATTGGTGTTTTGCAAAATGCGCACCTCCGACTTAATTTATTTTATTTTCACGAAATCCACGTAATGAATGTAAACAAAACTTTCAGGAAATATTCTAGACATACGCATCTGTAAAACAAACCAAAAATCGGAAAATGGGTTATCACTGGTTTTTCCGGAATTTCACATCAAAATTGGTGTTTTGCAAAATGCGCACCTCCGACTTAATTTATTTTATTTTCACGAAATCCACGTAATGAATGTAAACAAAACTTTCAGGAAATATTCTAGACATACGCAGCTGTAAAACAAACCAAAAATCGGAAAATGGGTTATCACTAGTTTTTCCGGAATTTCACATCAAAATTGGCGTTTTGCAAAATGCGCACCTCCGACTTAATTTATTTTATTTTCACGAAATCCACGTAATGAATGTAAACAAAACTTTCAGGAAATATTCTAGACATATGCAGCTGTAAAACAAACCAAAAATCCGAAAACGGGTTATCACTAGTTTTTCCGGAATTTCACATCAAAATTGGCGTTTTGCAAAATGCGCACCTCCGACTTAATTTATTTTATTTTCACGAAATCCACGTAATGAATGTAAACAAAACTTTCAGGAAATATTCTAGACATATGCAGCTGTAAAACAAACCAAAAATCCGATAACGGGTTATCACTAGTTTTTCCGGAATTTCACATCAAAATTAGTGTTTTGCAAAATGCGCACCTCCGACGTAATTTATTTTATTTTCACGAAATCCACGTAATGAATGTAAACAAAACTGTCAGGAAATATTCAAGACATATGCAGCTGTAAAACAAACCAAAAATCCGAAAATGGGTCATCACTAGTTTTTCCGGAATTTCACATCAAAATTGGTGTTTTGCAAAAAACGCACCTCCGACTTAATTTATTTTATTTTCACGAAATTCACGTGATGAATGTAAACAAAACTTTCAGGAAATATTCTAGACATATGCAGCTGTAAAACAAACCAAAAATCCGAAAACGGGTTATCACTGGCTTTTCCGGAATTTCACATCAAAATTGGTGTTTTGCAAAAAACGCACCTCCGACTTAATTTTTTTTATTTTCACGAAATCCACGTAATGAATGTAAACAAAACTTTCAGGAAATATTCTAGACATATGCAGCTGTAAAACAAACCAAAAATCCGAAAACGGGTCATCACTAGTTTTTCCGGAATTTCACATCAAAATTGGTGTTTTGCAAAATGCGCACCTCCGACTTAATTTATTTTATTTTCACGAAATCCACGTAATGAATGTAAACAAAACTTTCAGGAAATATTCTAGACATATGCAGCTGTTAAACAAACCAAAAATCCGAAAACGGGTCATCACTAGTTTTTCCGGAATTTCACATCAAAATTGGTGTTTTGCAAAATGCGCACCTCCGACTTAATTTATTTTATTTTCACGAAATCCACGTAATGAATGTAAACAAAACTTTCAGGAAATATTCTAGACATACGCAGCTGTAAAACAAACCAAAAATCCGAAAACGGGTCATCACTAGTTTTTCCGGAATTTCACATCAAAATTGGTGTTTTGCAAAATGCGCACCTCCGACTTAATTTATTTTATTTTCACGAAATCCACGTAATGAATGTAAACAAAACTTTCAGGAAATATTCTAGACATATGCAGCTGTAAAACAAACCAAAAATCCGATAACGGGTTATCACTAGTTTTTCCGGAATTTCACATCAAAATTAGTGTTTTGCAAAATGCGCACCTCCGACGTAATTTATTTTATTTTCACGAAATCCACGTAATGAATGTAAACAAAACTGTCAGGAAATATTCAAGACATATGCAGCTGTAAAACAAACCAAAAATCCGAAAATGGGTCATCACTAGTTTTTCCGGAATTTCACATCAAAATTGGTGTTTTGCAAAAAACGCACCTCCGACTTAATTTATTTTATTTTCACGAAATCCACGTAATGAATGTAAACAAAACTGTCAGGAAATATTCAAGACATATGCAGCTGTAAAACAAACCAAAAATCCGAAAATGGGTCATCACTAGTTTTTCCGGAATTTCACATCAAAATTGGTGTTTTGCAAAAAACGCACCTCCGACTTAATTTATTTTATTTTCACGAAATTCACGTGATGGATGTAAACAAAACTTTTAGGAAATATTCTAGACATATGCAGCTGTAAAACAAACCAAAAATCCGAAAACGGGTCATCACTAGTTTTTCCGGAATTTCACATCAAAATTGGTGTTTTGCAAAATGCGCACCTCCGACTTAATTTATTTTATTTTCACGAAATCCACGTAATGAATGTAAACAAAACTTTCAGGAAATATTCAAGACATATGCAGCTGTAAAACAAACCAAAAATCCGAAAATTGGTTATCACTAGTTTTTCCGGAATTTCACATCAAAATTGGTGTTTTGCAAAAAAACGCACCTCCGACTTAATTTATTTTATTTTCACGAAATTCACGTAATGAATGTAAACAAAACTTTCAGGAAATATTCTAGACATACGCAGCTGTAAAATAAACCAAAAATCCGAAAACGGGTCATCACTAGTTTTTCCGGAATTTCACATCAAAATTGGTGTTTTGCAAAATGAGGAAAAAAATAAGTTTATTTTTAAAATTGGATTAAGTGGAACGAATTGGAAAATTTCCATAAGGCCGCGCTGCTAATTGGCGTCGGTCTGTGCCATCTTGCATTTTCTAGTTAGAAACGATTAATTGCACCGGAAACCGGACGTTACATTCGCGCCAGCCCTTTTAAATTAATGGTGCGGTTTAAAAAAAAAACAGCAGCAATGTACTAATTTTAGATGTCCAATTTTGCTTGCATTTCTGAGTCCTACGTTCCAACCACAATTTATTAGTTGTGTTCAATTCTGCTTAATTATGGATTACCACGTAGTAACGGTCGTAACCATACATAATTACATGTAAAAAAGCATTATTTTCTGGTTTAATCACGTGGTGTGATATGCAAATGATAAATACAATAGTCAGTTATTTCACGGCGCACCACTATAAAAGGGAGCGGTCAGTATTTCTCCATCTGGGATAGTCGGGCAAATTTATACCCGGGTAAATGTAATCTAACGGAGTGTAGGGCGCAAACGGGGAAGCGAAATTTATTTATACACACACCCAGTGCGCCCGCCATTAAATATTCATCAGTACGCCACTGCGCGCTTATGTTTTTCCTCGCGGTGAATCTTCGAAGTCTCGAACGCGACTGCGACTGCACAAATAACGCATCTACTGTAACAACAGTCAACACAACAGAAAACAGTGCGCCTTTATAGTTTTAATAATCCCAGCGCCGTTTTTATTCGTGTTTACGTTGCGAATTCTCGACTTCCCACTCTGCGTATTATTTTTTTTTGCTCACAATTTCAGTTGGTAATGCGCAGAAGCGAGTGCAAATGGCGCCGTGAGTTGGTGAGCGAGCGCGGACGGCACTTCAGTATGGCTCCTCGTCGTGCCACCAGTTCCAGTGTTGTTGTTGTTAGTGTCCCGTGTCCGCGTACGTTCCCTCGAATCCGTTGAATTATTAGTGTTTGCGAAAACAGTGCCCCCGCGAAACAACAACGGATCAGTGTTTTGTGCGTTTTGACAGTCTCCTGCAGCAGCGGCAGCAGCCCGTGGATATTTACACACACACACACACACTCTCGGGCGATCATGTTTAAATGACGACGGCGTATCCAGCGAGCGGATTCTCTCATCACGGGACTTGAAAGTAAGTAAAGAGCGAAAACATGGCCGTTTTGTGTGTGTATGCGTAAGGCGCGCGGGGCACACCCAAAACGAGTCACCCGGTCGGGGCGGTCGAGCAACAACCCCCCTTGGTCCGGCGGTCTCGGCCCGCACGAAAAATTTAATTTCGTTAATCGATACACACGGCCACAAATCGCCGTGGTGTTGTTTGTTATTGTTGCGATGTTAAAGTGTGTCAATTACTTTATAATAGGGTCCGTGCTGTGCCGGGGCCGACAATATGGTCAATTAGTGGGTTGTTTTTGCTCGAAAGAAACACGCCAACAGGCGTCGAAGATGATATGCATTTGCGGTGGGGCCCCCCTAAATTTTATTGTTTTTTTGCTTGTAAATAAATTTTGTTTTGGCCTTGTATTTACATGACGTATCTGATTTATTTAAAAAATAGTAATAATTTATT
Organism: Ocypus olens; assembly: GCA_910593695.2. Lineage (NCBI taxonomy): Eukaryota > Metazoa > Arthropoda > Insecta > Coleoptera > Staphylinidae > Ocypus > Ocypus olens. The sequence continues at coordinate 60,114,683 of OU343051.1, forward strand.
TGTATACGGATTCATATCGAATATCACAATGTCATAGTTCTTAATATAAATAAGAATTTAGTAAATTATATCAGTCGTACCCTTACGATAAATCTAAATACATCCATATTTCATATACAGGGTGTTTCAGAGCTCTGGGAACGGTCAATCACGTGCTTATTTGCCAAAATTTCGAAAAATGTTTTATACAAAAATTGTGTATAATAGTGAGCTGCACGCCCTGAAAAAAATTAAATTTATACAGGGTGTCTCATAACAAAGTTACAGACCAAACTTATGTTTTTTTAAATGGAACACCCTGTATTTTTTGTCATTTTTGAATTATATGGAGCAAATAAAGGTGGGTTACTTCAATACTCCCTATACCTATTGTTTGCCGTTTTCGAAATATTTGAAGATTTGTTGAAATGCATGGTCTGGGTGAAATTTTATTTTTGCCCCAGTGATTGACGTTGAACGATTAAAATCATTTCTATTATTTGCTTGAAGGTTCGAACTATAGAGCCAACCATGATTTCATACAAAAAATTATACAGGGTGATAAAAAATGCGGTAGAAAAATCCAACTTATAAAGTTGAATAAGTTCGTTTTTTTCAAATGGCACACCCTGTATTTAGTAACGTATTTTCAAGTAGAATCCAATTATCTTTCAGATTGTATAAGGGTTCCCTGTTCCTAAAAAAATAAAATGAAAATCTACATAAGGTAATATGAATGTTAAAAAACAAGAAATTAAACAAATAATCTCTTATTTAAATTATTTTCAACACGTTGACCGCTTTGTCAGTCATCGGTGACTAACACTGAAGTATCCCAATAGAGTCGCGTCAGTCATCGGTGACTGACAGTGAGTACCTACTTTAAACTTACTAGATAGCGCTGTCAGTCACGAGTTGAATTAAATAAGCACATTCTTACTCATTTTATAAAATAAAACTTAAAAACAGAGAAAACTTTTTTTGACATTTTACAAAAAACGTGTTGGCAGCCAATGTGTTAAATGAAAAATACGAAGAACTAAATACAATATTCTAACTGAAGAAAAAGACAATAATCTAAACTGAACTAGGCAAACGAAAACATTATTCAACAATTTTAAAAATCATAGACAAGTTATTAAAATAACGAAAACTCCAATGGCAAATTGCGGTTAAGGTATTTTCTAAATTAAATTTTCAAATTTCGACTTTATTTAAAAATGCCATTAATCGTGATTGTATCGAATTTGTTTATAAGAAAGAATTAAGTGTACTCAATAATTAAAAATAGAAAAATAACTCAGAACTCATAGAACTGTCAATTATTTTTTTGCTTTGCGACATTTTTCAAAAAATAATTTTGATAGTTCTGATTGGCGTTTCCCGTAGTTCTTTGTGAGTTCTATCCATAGTTATTATGAAATATTTAGATTCGACCAATATTAAGTGAGTAATATGAATTTCCAACTTGAAAATTTTTATCTCCGGAAATTCAACAGAACTCTTTTTTAAAATCATCAGGAACTATAGTACTAATCCAAACACATCTTAAAACTAGTTTAGAACTATTGGATTACTATGTTGGAGTGGGGTGTCAAGTTGGCACCCTATTTTTCAAAAAATTCTTGATGGCCCAATTTTACAGAACCGACGAGAAGTTAGCCATGTCTTTCCAGCCACGGATTTTGGCGCCTCCACCATCACGCGAATTTTGACCAATTTCAGTGAAATTTTAATTACAGCCGTTAGGGTGGTACCCCAGTCCAGATGTTTACAAAAACGTATTAAGGGATATCCTACTAACAATTGAAAATAATTCTTTTGAAATTTTCGTCAAAACTCGGGATGGAATGAATTTTTAAAATTAACCTTTATTTTCAACAATTATACACCACAGTAAAAAAATTATAACATGCCGTTTGGCATAACTTGAATAAACAAATATCACATAAATATTACAAGCAACAACGAGCAAACAATTTACACTAATTTATTTATAGTACTCTTCAAAACCAACTGAGTAATGATTTTTTTTAAATCCACCAAGAAATCGAGAAAAATAAAACCTCAAAAGCCGTTTGGCGATACACACATTCTATTTTTAAACATAAACCCGATAAGCAACATGAAGTAGGTAACTTTAAACAATTAAGTTGTGGATATCTTTAGAAATAAGTAAGTAATTAATGTTTTAATCGATCTTTGTCTACAGAAACGCGAGTATTAAAATTTCAAAAAATTTTAAAGTGCCGTTTGGCGCTAGATACATTCGATTTTTTACCATAAATGTATTAAGCAACATGTAATATGCAATCCAAAATGATTTGTTTATAGTGCCCTTTGGAAATAGAGAAGTTATACATTTTTTAATCGATCCATATCTACAGAAACGCGAGTTTTAAAATTTCAAAAAATTTTAAAGTTCCGTTTGGCGCTAGGTATGTTCGAATTTTTACCATAAATGTATTAAGCAACATGTAATAAGCAATTTAAAATAATTTGTTTATAGTGCCCTTTGGAAATAGAGAATAATTTAAAATAATTGTGCAATTGTTGAAAATAAAGGTTAATTTTAAAAATACATTCCATCCCGAGTTTTGACGAAAATTTTAAACTAATTATTTTTGATTGTTAGTAGGATATCCCTTAATACGTTTGTGCAAACTTTTGGACTGGGGTAACACCCTAACGGCTGTAATTAATATTTCATTGAGATTGGTTATAATTCAGGTGATGGTGGAGGCGCCAAAATCCGTGGCTGGAAAGTCGTGGCTAACTTCTCGACGGTTTAAAAAGTTGATAGTACTTCTAGATACACCAAAAATAATTGAGAACTCTATTCAGAATTATCGGAACTCTTCATTGGGGTGCCAACTTGACACACTGGTAATAACGAATTTGGAAAAGCGACGAATTTTTAGTAATTAATGTGTTCATTTTTCTTTTGTGTTATTATTATTTGTATTTCATATAATAAGAAAGCCCAATCAACCGCAACAGAAGAAGTAAATCACCTGTGCCAGTTGTCGGAATTTACGGGCAGTGAATATTAATTAATACCATCGATGGTTCTCTCGTAACGCTTCCTCTTCCTCATAGCACTGTGCCCGGAAAACTAAGTCCACGTTCCGAGGATTCGTTTTCGTTCCTTTTGTTAAACTTTACATCATCAAGCTTGCCTTCATCCTGTCTAATGATTTAGGTCACTTTCTTTCGTTTTATTAAACTTTACCATCATCCCAGATTAAGCTTGCCTTCAGCCAGTCTGTCAACAAATTGATTGTATTTAAATGACCATTAAATTGTATTATTATTATCACATTAATATGTCATCTTTTTTAAATATTAAAATTGATTACTCGATTTATCAACCTGAAATAATCGCATTGGAATGTAAATAGCAAATAGATGATTGTTTACAGGAGGAGACAAACTTCGGCCTTTATCTAGGACATGAGATTAAACCACGATAACAATGCTAGTTTCAATGTAACCCAAATTACTGTTTCACCATCTGTTTTAATTGTGAGATGTTGGTGATCTGTGATATCTAGGCCAGTGTGATAAAAAATAGTGGTTTTGAATTACAAATAATTTGATCTTCGTTTTATATCACAAAATACATGAAAATAGAGTTCCCCTTAGTAACGGTCGCAACTAACGTCTTGACATTGTTTTTAAGTAATCAATTGTTTCTGTTTAATGTGTACTCTGTTGCAGTAGGCTTTGTTAGGGTGCCATTTTTGTTGGTAGTAAAAAAAGTTATGTCATTGTATTTGTTTAGTTATGTGTAGTGCAATGATACATTTTATAATATTCCTCATTCACGTGTAAAAATGTTGTATGGCAACGTTTTGTTGAAATTATAGGTTAACAATCATTATCATAAAAAATTCAGCATGCCAATACAAGAAAAATAAACACCCCGACTGCGGCGAGAATAAAATGTGAACAGAGTATACATAAAACGATGATGGTATTACTCAAAATGTTTTACCAAGTGCGCAACGAAAAATCAATTGAAACGTAGTTTAATGTACTCTTTATTTTTTGCAAGTTAAAATCTTGCCAGCACTAATAAAGTTTCTGATAAAACGATATCATCATTTCACTTACAACTTCATTATGTCCACTACTACCGCACACATTTCGATACGATTAATAAGTTTTGGCATCGTGCAAAATGTGTCTTCAATTAATCTTTGGCGCCAAGTCAAAAAGTATGGTGGGACTGAGCGGAAATCGCGCCACGGACTGAAAGCTCAATTTACACGGACGATTCGGATGGATGGATGGCAGGTTTTTTTTTTTTTGATCTGTTTGCCCAAGTGCAAACTAAATTTAAATAGTAAAGTGTTTTTGCGGGAGCGAGATAAAATGCGAGAGTGTTTTGAATTAAAAACGGAGGCTGACTCATAAAAATACAACACCCGCAATAGTGGCGCTGATCCAAAAAATGCTTATCGAGAATTTTGTTCCGTTAAATGTTTATCTGAAGAGTGAAAAGATTATAATTATCATATGATTCATTATTATTTTTAAACATTACGAAGTTTCTATAAAGGAATTATTGTTATTTTAATTAGATTTATGCAAGGAGAAAACTGGAGAAGAATTTTTTTAATTCATATTTGGCTACCGCCTGGTATAACAACCATTGGCCAACATAACAAAGAATAATGTTACTGCCAATTAGAAGTGAGACTTTTTTTTTTACTTCGGTACGAAATATTAAAAAGTAGTGTGAGCGTGAAATATTTTTTCTACAGAAATATCTGTTTTGGAGTCCCTAGAGGCGATTTCAAAGATTTTTGGGAAAAAGATAATGTCTATGTGTGTGTGTGTCTTGTGTGTGTGTGTGTGTGTATCTGCGCGCTGTACCTCAAAAACTAATTGAGCAATCGATATGGAACTTTGAACACAAGTCTTATTTAACAATCTGAAGAACTAAAAAGCTTTTGGTAAAATATTGTACACCTGAAGTGGGTGTTTTTTCAATATTTTTTTAAATATGAAAAATATCACAAAAACATTTAAACAAATATTGAAGACAACAAAGAAATTAATCTTCTATTTGAAAATATTTTTCATAAAATCATTTTTATTGGAGACATTTTTTGATGACTTTTTTCACTTACAAAAGAATCGACTCTTTGCAAGTATTGGTCGACTCTTTCATTTATACATGTATCTATACAAGTTTTTAATATGTTGAATTGTATAATTTTCATCTATACTAATTGGCTTATGTTATTCCTATCAATTTAATCAATTAGTTTATAATTTTAGCATTGATTGTTTTATTTCAAATTTATTTATATCGAATGGCGAGTTGTGTAATTAATGTAATACACCAATAAACATCTATCTATCTATCTATAGGTGAGGACCTTTTTTTTTCACTATGCTTTCAGAGTCATGGTGGAACTCGTTGATGGTATTTTAAGTGGTCTGGAGCAAAAATCATTTGTTCTCATTAACTTTATGGACCTGTCGAAAGCATTTGATTGTGTCTCACATCAAATATTGATTGAAAAGTTACTTAGCTTTAACATGTTATCATCAAGTCGCCAGATGATTATATCATATTTGAGCAATAGAAAACAGTTGGTTATTTATGAACAGGAGTTATCAAAAGAAGTACTAGTATCTCGCGGGGTACCACAAGGTTCCCATATGGGCCCTCTCTTGTTTTTGATGTATGTCAATGATTTTCCCGATGCATTCTGTGATAATGAAGTGGCAGTAATTCAATTTGCCGATGATACTACCATTTCATTGACTAATCCATCGCTGGATGATTTGTTCACAAACGAGCATGAGATGCGGCAAAAGTCAAAATCCTGGTTTACAATAAATGAACTTAGCATGAATGATACAAAAACTGCTAGATTGTTATTTGCATTGAGGGAACATGAAGAGCATTTAGCCACAACTTCAGTTAAGTTTCTGGGATTACACATTGACCAAGAACTCAGATGGGATGTCCACGTTGAGGACTTAGCAAGTAGATTCACTAAAAATATCTACTTGCTAAGGAATCTGATGCGCTGTCTTTCACCAAAAATTGTCATGGCCGCATATTTCGCACTTTGTCATTCATTACTTTCGTATGGTTTGTTGGTATGGGGCCACTCAGCTGCAGCTAGGAGAATTTTTGCTTTACAGCGCAGAGCAGTGCGAATAATATCAGCATTAAGCTACAGGGATGACTGTAAAGCAAAATTCGTAGAATTAAGGATTTTAACATTACCCAGCCAATATATTTTAAATTGCTTGTTATGGGCAAAGAAAAATCAGGCAACATACAGCCTGAACAGCAAATATCATGATTACGGCACTCGTAAAAATGATGATATCAGGCAAGTGCACAGTAGACTGAAGTTATCACAGAATGGAACGAGGTACTATGCTCCGAAACTATTTAATAAGTTGCCACATGATGTCAAAAATCTTGAACTGAAGGTGTTTAAAAAGAAAATCACGAATTTTCTGACCTCACAAGCTTTCTACGGTGTAGAAGAGTTCATATCAAATAACATTGATTTTTAATTTTTAGTCTTAACTCTAAATTGTATGTTTCTGTTTGTATCATTTTTTTGTTTGTCATATACTGTTTTATAATTTTAACTTATTTAAATATTTTGATGTATTTTAATGTGTTTCTTTTTATCACTGATTTTATTTTTATATTTATTAAATTTTTGAAAAGTTTTTTAACAAATTGTTACATATTTTATTATAATTGATTTTGAACTGTGTCATTATCTGATTAATTACTGTTAATTCTATCTTTACCATTTACTTATAGATGGATAACATTTAGACTTATATGCATATAATTATTGTAATACTTGTATCTCTAATTTAGTCGACTTGTGTAAACTAATGTAAAAGCACTAATAAATCTAATCTAATCTAATCTAGAGTAAATTCCAAAATTTTCGAAATGACCTTTGTTTTGCTCATCGATTTTTTCTGGACACATTTTTTCATTTTTCAAGAGTCACTTCAAGAGTGGAATTTATGGTGGTTACTGATATGAAGAGCTTCTGTCTCTCACTGTAAACGATGTAAAAGATACGCAGAAATACATTATTGCAACTTTACGAGATACAAAACAATTTGACATACAGGGCTTTTATTTTAACTCTGAACATACGATTCTTAATGCTTGCGTTCAATCGTAAAATAATCACATCAACGCAATAGGTAGGCAACTATACTTACTTAGTTTTATTTAATTGTCAAAATTGTGTTAATAAAAATGTACTACACCACCGAAGAAAGAATATAAATAATTAATTTTAATTGGTATAAAAGGGAGAACAGCACTCGGGATTTGTTTTCGGTTGCATTCCCGAGCAGACAACTTCCATCCATCGGAATAATTTTTAATATTGTCCATAATTTTGACAAAACTGCGTGAGAAATTTTCATAGTAAAAGAGCTAAAATAAGTCACATTTTAACGAAAGAGATGAAACTCAACATTTTATGAACATAACACCATATTATCTTCAAGAGTTATTGCAGCACAGTTTCAAATAAATTGAGCTTCCGTTTATAAAACATTAAAAGAATTTAAATACAATGCTTCCGAATTTTCAAATCATCAGCAGTTATAAAATGAAGACAAATGCAAACGAACCGCATTTAATTTAATTAACCTAACGTAATGCGTTAAACTGTCACCGTCACCTTGGTGTACTTGTTACTTTCTCCGTTACGAAGTACGAGAAAGTATTGTGATCGTGATTTTTTTTTCAAAAATTTTTTTTACGGAAATATCCGTTTTGGGGTCCCTAGATGCCATTTCAACAATTTCTGGAAAAAAATTTTTTGTGTCTGTGTGTGTGTCTGTGTGTGTGTGTGTGTGTGTGTGTGTGTGTCTGTCTGTGCGCGCTGTATCTCAAAAACTAATAAAGCAATTGATATGAAACTTTCAACATCCGTCTTATTTGATAATCTGAAGAACTGAAAAGCTTTTGGTAAAATTTCGTACACCGGAAGAGGGCGTTTACCTTAACTGTTTTTTGTTTTTTGCCAATATTTTCTTAAATATGAAAAATATCACAAAAAAATTTAACAAACTTTGAAAACAACAAAGAAATGAACGTCATTTGCTTGAAAATATTTTTCATAAAATCATTGTTATTCGAGGAAAAAATGTATTAATATTTTTTTAATTTTTGGTTTATAATTATAAAACGATGATAGTTACAGCAAAATTATGTTAATAATAATTGTAGCGAATGCTAAAATGAACAACTTATAAAGAATAAGTTTTTTCCGAAATCCCATTAGTTTTTGAGTAAACTGAGTGTTTGTATTTGAAGTATAATTTTTCCATCTTTCATAATTTTGACGTTTTAAACGTCAGTTTCATCCGCTCGATGTACATTTAAAATATGATTTCAATTGAAAATAAACCCATGAAAACGTAAATATAAAGTCGGAGAAAGTAACATGATGGCCACATCACCATTTGTTGCATATAATTTCAATTAAACGCCATGCGTTAAAAATTGTATGTTCAGTGTTTAAATAAAAGACCTGTATAAGAGGTTTATAATGACAGATGAGCAAACATTTTAATATTCGGGTTCTGTAAAGGCTTGTGCGTCTGAGGAGGAATGAAAGGGCACACACACACACACACACATACCTAAAGAAATACATCTCGCATTTCCGACGTATTTAATGTATCATAGCTCCGGCTCCAGATGCGGAAGTTCTCACATCCCTGTGTTTGTTATTCCGGATATATTTTGCAAACGGCGACCAACTCAACAAAATTCTTGGGTATTTTTATTGACTCACAACTCTCATGGGTTCAACATATAGATTTTGTTTGTAATAAACTAAATAAAGCGTATGCTATTTTAAAATTAAAGGGGACGGTGGCTACATCCAATTTATTAGAAATTTATTACGCACTTGCATATTGCTACCTATCATATAACATCATTATTTGGGGAAAACCTGCACTAAACAGCAGAATTTTTATATTACAAAAAAGGATATTGCGATTAATATATAATATACCACCCAGGGATTCCTGTAGGGAAACATTCGCAAAAAACAATGTACTTACTTTTCCGTCTATTTACATTTTAAGGTGCAGTTTATTTGTTAAGAAACATACATTATTTTGAAAGAAACTCGGACTATCATGAGTCCAATACGCGGCATCGTCATAGTCTTGCAGTAGTCGGTCATGACACGGCCCAGTTTCAAAGAGGCCCAAATCACAATTGTATGAAAATTTATAAAAAATTACCTGTTGTTCTTAAGGATATTAGAATATATAATGAGTTTAAGAAAAAACTAAAAATATATCTATATAGCAATGTATATTATAGCATAGATGATTATTTTTTGTAATGTTATATTATAGATGATGATTTTTGTAATTTTGGGGTAAGGAACCCTTATCTTGACTTGTCCAATATCGGTTGATTTTTATGGATGAATAAATTTATTATTATTATTATTATTATTACTCCATTGCAACAACTCTCTTTGACATTTTTATCAAAGGTTTTTAAATTTAAATTACATTATATTTCAAAGATATGTGTGTTATTTTTAAAATAATTTTACTTACACAATTATTCGATCAAAGTAAAAACTCTCTTCCTTTCATAACCATTCATCTTTTCCCTTCTTTTGGTTCTTCTAAAATATTTGAATCGTTAGGATGAATGGTTTATAAGCCGAAGCCAAAAAAACTCCCATTTACCGTTTTAATTGTGGAGATATGACGAAAGCAATGGATTTATCATTTGAAATTAAAAACCTTTTCCGTTGCTCGTTGGTTAACGGCTAACTTTAATGTACCCAAATGTATCAAAAATCGTTAATTAATGACCCCTATTAATGAACGATTTTCATTAATAAACGATTTTTCATTAATGAACGATTTCTAGAGCCGCGGTGGTCTTGTGGGTAGAGGTCCGGCCTCTAGACCCCGCTGGTGCGGGTTCGACTCCCGTCCGGGCGGTCACTTTTTTTACTTTTTTAACACGAAAAATGGCCGTGCGGGTCCCTCGAGGTCAGTCTTTGTCCTCATTTCACTTAAATGAATTATTAAATACTATACATTGGTTGTGGCTGAATGCCCTAGCTGACTAAGCCAATTCCCTATCATCCTCAATTCCCTAACTCGAATGAAAATGTCTCGATCATTAATCGCTATCATTAACACACTTGTTGGTTAAATAACTATTAATAAACACGAAATAAATGTAGCCAGAATATCCTAAAGTGTTTATCAATGTGGGCGATATGGCCTCCTGTTGAGTGATCGATGTCTGAATTTGGCGTTTATAATAATAATAATAATAATAATAATTCATTTATTTCCCAACAGATACCTAAGATCTAATAACAGGGAAAAGTTATCAAACATAGCGACATTTATAATAACATTTCAGAGACTAAAATATTACATGAAATTGTACACAATATCTGACAATAGGGCGATGCTCATTTTGTGAGGCAAATGCATTTTTAATGCCGTCCTGCAAAAATGGCTCAAATCCTCCAAAAATTTGATGAAGATTATGTCTTTCGAAATTAGAACCAAATGTTATTAAACTTTGCTAAAATAAAAAAAAAAACTTGCGTTGATTTTACATGTAAATTTTTTATCACTAAAAAAAACACAAAATTGAACCATCAAAATCAAATAACCCGTTCGTAAGTTAAATAATTTATTAAAATGAAAAACTTGATTTTGTTGATTTTGAAATTGAAAAATTTTGAATTTTGGCAATTTCCACTGTCTCAACATGAATATTTTTAGTACCGTGATTGCTCTACTTTTCAACATATAAAATATCATAATAAATAAATAAAGAAAAAATGCGTTAAACACTTCGCAGTTTTAAAAAATTAAAAACGGGTGTTTGTTTACTTTGAAATTGGAAAATTTCGCATTTTGGCAATTTTCATTGACTAGACATGATTACCTCTTAATACTTTTTGTTCACGAAAATGTTGTGAACATTAAATGTGCACATTATTTAATTTTATGGGCAGCATTAATGGGGTACATTTAACCCTCAATTTCATTAAACACGCATTTGCGTGTTTAACATGCTTACTAAACACGCACACGTATTTGCGTGTTTAATAAGGTTATTAAAGACGCGAATTCGCGCTTTAATTGACAGAACGCGATTTATGATAATAATTTGTTTACCCTGTTTTATACTGATTTTAATTTTTTTTTCAATTCTAATTGTAATTACAACTTTAATTTCGATTTTAATTTTGATTTCGTTTTTGTTTTTTTTATTTTGATTTTGTTTTTAATTTTGATTTTAATTTTCGTGACAAAGTATATTGTACAACGAGCATATAATGATGGCTATTAATCACTCGAACGATTTGTTCCACTCGTCTACGGCTCGTTCCGCAAACATCGTTCTCGTGATTAATAGCCATCATTATATGCTCGTTGTACAATATAATATTGTAAACACACTTAATTCGCTACATTCTGGCATTGAAATTATCAAAATCAAATACTGCGTTGGCAAGTTCGACATTTTTTTTTTTAATTAAAAACTTGATTTTGTTGATTTTGAGCTCGGAATTTTGGATTTTAGCAATTTTCATTGTCTCTACGTGAATATATTGATTGCCAGTTAAAATACCCTGAATTCTTTACTTTTTAACAAACAAATGGAAATTTTAAAAAATCCAGTACGCGATTTTTTTTTCTTTCAGCTGGGAAAAACGGGATTTTAGCAATTTTCATTGATTGGACATGAATATTTCTCAATACTTTTTTCAAGCACACTAAATTCGCTACATTTTGGCATTTAAATCTTCAAAATCAAATAACGAGTTCTGAAGTTAAACAATTTTGCAAAATCAAAAACTATATTTTTGACTTTGAATCTGGAGAATTTCGGATATTGGCAATTTTCGTTAACTCATTATGAATATTTCTTAATACCTTTTAAAATAAAATCAATTTTCTAAATTTCAATATGCAAATCTTCATAATCAAAAACACCTTCAATACTTCAGCAATTTTTAAAATTAAAGATCACGCTTTTGTTAACTTTGAAATTGGAAAATTTTAAATTTTGTTAATTTTTGTTGATTTGAGATGTGTAGTATATTTATTGTAATACAAGATATTTCTATAATTCCATGAGTCTTATACAAGTGTTCGTGTATGAATACCCCTCCTGTCCTCCGCAGTGTTGCCATCTGGCCACATGATATTTCCGCCAGAAAGCCAACCTAATTCCGCTAGAATTCCGCCAGAAAATATGTGAACAAAAATACATATTCAAAAGAAGGAAATAAATACAAATACAAAAAATATCTGAAATAATTAGCTATATTAACAAATTAAAATAATTAAAAGAATTTAAGAAATTATTCTTCTAGAATATTTTCGTTATCTGCCTGAAACACGTTCGCAAACTTAAATTCATTTAAAATTAAAACTGGAATCTGGTGCCTTAAATTGATGAAAAATGCTTTGTCTATTCAATACTTTGCTAATTGCATTTTATATTTCAACACTAATTCGGTTAGGCATTTTTTTTTAGATTCACTTTTGAAAATAATCGTTTTCCTAAGCAGGAAATTCGACTAAACGGGATTTTTATATTTACACAATTCCAAATCATTGTTTATTTATTTTATTCCGAACCGAGCATCGCCTGTTGTCCGATATTGCCATTGTGTGATTTTTTAATGTAGAAATAAATAATGTATTTAGATAAATATTATAATAAAACACTTTTAATTTTGTTTTGTATAACTTATATATTTAAATACACAAAATAAATATATAAGTTATACAAAACAAAGTTAAAAGTGTTTTATTATAATATTTAAAATGTATAACGAAGTAGAAGCCTCCAGCATAAACAATATTATTTAGATAAACATAAAAATAATTGTAATTATGCCGTTTCGTTTGACGTTTATTGAAAACAATGTTTAAAAAAAATCAATCAAATTACGCTAGTTTTTTCGACAATCCAAAATAATTCCGCTAGAAAATCCTGCTTCCGATTGCTTCAGTTAGTCCGAACGTCACCGATGCTGATCGGTGTTCTCCGTCGGGACTTCCCAGCACTATCCGCATATCCTTACACATGAATACAATATAACTTTATTTGGAAATATCACACTTTGCAACAATTACAATTGACTTGAAATTTTTCAAAATGCCTCAAAATTTCTATAAATAAAAAAATCAATCACGAGCGATAAAAATAAAAAAAAAAACAGAATTTTCGAGATTTATTTACTCTTGAGTTTACCTCATACAGTATATCTGCAAGGATTGGGAAATGCATTTTGACTCACTCTGTATTATGCGTATGGAAATTTTTATAAAATTAGTGAAACATTCTTTGATAAGAATTGTATGACTCATGTATTGGTGATTAGCCAAAGTCGAACATTCATTTTTTTTTTGACACATATCACATTGTGTGTAGATCGGTATTCCGGGAATGTTTTTGTTGAATCATTGCGTAGCCGCTATTTATAAATTTGAATGTTGAATAATAACGGATGTTTCGGTTCATATTCAAAATATGTCCTCAATTTATTTTCGTATAAGTTGTGTCAAATAAATTCTATTTCAGTACAGCCTTAAATGTGCTTATCACCATTTTACTCTAAAATGAGTTTTAAAGCAAGCTATCACATGAAAATTAAAACGCAATATTGATAATCCACATACTTTAGAGTCTTCCTTTATGAAAGTTCACCCCTGTATTGCGCATTGAGGACGTTTAATGAATGTGAGAGGTTACACCATCCTGTTGCCACCACATCATTGCTCTCTCGTTTAGAACTGGCCTTTTCGCTTTCCAACCGGAAAAGAACCTTTCTTGCTTTTAACTATCTAGTACTATTGTTCGACGTTAGACGATTCGGATATTTAACTCGAGAGAGTCTTCTGTTTTTGAGAGATTCTGCATAGATAAGGAGCATATCGACATATTTGTTATACGTACAAATGGGACGCATTACTTACACTTAATCAGAATATATTCTCAACTTGACATCGAACATTTGATACGAAGTGTTTTCAATTTTTTGTTTGACGTTTTGTTTTGTCAATCCATGTCACCGCGATTATTAATTTTGATTATTACTTCAACAATACTCCCTTAATTTACAATAAAACTCTGAAATAATATGGTATCACTGAATTTGTCTTTGAATCGCCTTTTCAAAAATCCACAAATATATAGGGTGTCCCATTTGAAATTCTGAAGTTGATGTCATTTTCCCGGAAATGGAGAAACGGAAATGAAATCTATGTATTCAGAAAGGGGCATCATTTCAAACCATTTAAGGCTACCAAATTTTATTTTCGTACTACTAACCGTTTTTGAGATATCGGCTGTCTACTACGTTGTGGGACACCCTGTATATTGCTACCGGTTTCGGTTGTAAACTATCTAAAATATATTCCGGATAAGTTTTTTTCATTTCATTTTTTTGATCCATTTCAAACTGTCTCATTTCCATACTTTCAATTTTTGTCCGTGTTGTTTAATTACGTTTTAAAACTTATCCGGAATATATTTTTGTAGTTTTGCCTGAAGATGGTTTACAACCGAAACCGGTAGCAATATATATAACAAACAAATTAAGGAAGTACTTATTTTGACCTTCACAATTAGAACTACCTTAATCGACTAAACAACATCCATTTTATAATTACTCGAAAATCGAATATAATTTTGTTTAATCTGCTCACATTTTTTTTTTCGTCTAGCATTTATTATATTATTTACATAATGTTAATTTTAGAGCGCACGATGATGTTATAAACTCGAAAATTAGCCTTGGATGTATTTTAAAGTACGTTAAATCAACGAATCGGTCTGGTTTAAAGCAAAATCAATGAAAGACGGAGGTCCTTGATTGTGAGAGACGTGTTTGTTGCCCCCCCGGGGGGCGAGACCGTGTTCGTGCTTATCTGGTTCGCTTTGAACGCGAGGCAAATTCGCGTAATCAGAGACACACTTCGGGATCCCTCCGCATCAATTGGCTTTGATCCATCACTCTTTGACTTTGAGTGATGCCACAACGCGTTCAATTCAATAGGTATTAGACATTTACGACTAATCGCTGCAGTTATTTTATTATTTTTGCTAATAACAATATTTTTAAAACACGGAGATGATTGTGACCCTCATTATAGTGCATAATGCGCAGGTGCGCCATCCTGTTGGAAATTTTCTTTCTGTAATCAAATACATTCACGGAATAAATCTAGGAATATGTATTCTTGGGTTAAATTTATATCGTCTTTATTTAACGTTCAAGAAAGCTTTATAAAGTTGAATTTTTTTTAACATATAAGCATCCGAAATTATCAGTTAAAATAAATGTATACCGATCTAAAATATTGTCAGCAAATTTCTAAACATCGATAAAAATAAAAGAATTAATACCTTGACATGATTTTGACCCCACGAAATTTGATGTGTAGAAAGTCCTATTAAAATACCCATACACACACCCATCATACTGGATCTATTTTTATATTAATGATTTTCGTGGAAACGCCATAAAACTTTCGTGTTGTTGCGTGTGTGTTGACGTGCATACAAATGACATAATTAATACCGCCAATAAAATTTCAATTTTGTAAGAAAAAAACGGGCAAAAAATGGATAAAATATCACTGTGTTTGTTTGTGTGTGTGTGTTTTTTTTTAATTGTGGACGATGATTGAATGAATGCTAATGTTGTAATCACTCGCGGAATTTCAAATTCGTCTCGATTTCCTGGTCGTCGTCCGTGTCATAATCGCGTTATGCGATAATGATAACGTTATTATTCTGCATGAATGACTGCCAGTTGACGTAACAGGCTAAGTGGATTCCTCTATCCCGTGTAATAATTTTATATAATTTAATATTGACTCATGCGGTTTTAATATGATATATACTCGATATCCTGGAAATTATATCTCGTCTAGAGAGTTATCAATCTATTGGATATGACACGTTCGGTTGAAAACTAAAAAGTGACGGAAGTTAATCAGATAAAAGGATGTGGTTTTACAAAAAAAAAAAAAATGTTTGAAATCATTTGGACTTTTGAAGTTTTTGTTGAAGGCTTTTACTTTGTTATATATTTTATGGTATAAATATAAACACTACCTCTTTGAGGGATAAATGAAACATAATTTTCACAATAGTGATGTAAAAAATCAGTAATAAATCACAAAAAAATTGTAAATAAGTAATTGTTGAGGCCATTAGCGGCTAGTGGTAGAGCCACTTAGCCTACAATATAATGCCTCCTTTTTAAGGAAAAAAACTAACGATAATTGAAATTGAAAAGCTTTACAGAAGCATTAAATAAATCAAATAAAAACGAAAAGCTCTAGGCAATTTGAACAACTTCAGAATTTCAACAATTTATTTTCTCGTGCAATTATTTTGAAATTCCGCCCAGGAAAGTTTTCAAATTTTTGAGGAATCTTGTAGTAGAATTATTTTTGAGTAACTCTAGAAATTTTCACGCTTGCGGCAATTGTTTCTGTTTTTCTGGACTCTAGGCAATTGAACAACTGCAAAATTTCAACAATTTGTGTTCTCATGCAAATATTTCGAAATCTCCCAAACGACAGCTTTTGATTTTTATGGAATCTTGAAGTAGAATTGATTTTAAGCAAATCCAGAAAATTTCAAGTTTGTTGCATTTTTTTTAATATATATTTTAAGCTCTGATAAAATGCAAAACTTCAGAATTTCAGCCAGTTGTGTTCTCGCGGAAATCAATCGAAATCTCGTGAAGCATCTTTTGATTTTTATAAAATTTTGAAACAGAACTGATCTTAAGCAAATCTGAAAAGTTTCTCGTTTGTGGCAATTGTTTTTATATTTTTTTTTGAGCTCTGGGCAATTGAACAACTTTAGAATTTCAACAGTTTATGTACTCGTGCAATTATTTTGAAATGTAGCTAAGGAAAGTGTTTGAATTTTAAGAGATATTGTTGTAGAATAAATTTTGAGTAAATCTGGAAATGCTGTTTGCGGCAATTGTGTTTATGTTTTTTTAAGCTCTAGACAAATTAACAACTTCAGAATTTTAAGAATTTGTGTTCACACGCAAATATTTCGAAATCTCGCGAAGGACAGTCTTTTGTTTCTTATGGAATCTTGAAGTAAAATTGATCTTAAGCAAATCCAGAAAACTTCAAGTTTGTAAATATTTTTTTGAGCTTTGGTAACACCTACAAATTCGGAATTTTAGCCGGTTGTGTTTTCGCGGAAATAAATCGAAATCTCGTGAAGGAAGTGAAGTGAAGTCTTTTGGATCTTTATGGAATCTTGACGCAGAATTGATCTTAATCAAATCTGGAAAGTTTCACGTTTGAAGCAATTGTTTTTATGTTTTTTTTAAACTCCATGCAAATGAACAACTTCAGAATTTTAACAATTTGTGTTCTCGTGCAATCCGGTGAAGGTAAGTCTTCGGATTTTTAAGGAATCTTGTAGAAGAATGGATTTTTAGTAATTCTGGAAATTTTCACGTTTATGGCAAATGTTTTTATAGTTTTTTTAGAATGCCAACAATTTGTGTTCTAGTGCAATTATTCTGAAATTCAGTACAGGAAAGTTTTCAGATTTTTAAGGAATCTTGCAGTAGAATTGATTTTGAGTAAATTGGGAAATTTTCACGTTTGTGGCAATCGTTCCTATATATATTTTAGCACTAGACAGTCGAACAAAATTCAGAATTTAGGCAATTTGTATTCTGGTGCAATTATTTTCAAATCCTATAAAGGAAAGTATTCCAATTTTTCAGGAATCTCATGGTAGAATTGTTTTCGAGTAAACTTTACGTTTGTGGCAATTGTTTTTATACTTTTTTATGCTCTAGACAATTAAACAACTTCAAAATTTCAACAATTTGTGTTCTCGCGCAAATATTTTAAAATCTCGCGAAGGATAGTCTTTTTATTTTTATGGAATTTTAAGGTAGAATTGATCTTAAACAAATCCAGAAAATTTCATGTTTGTCGCATTTAAAAAAAATGGTGACGTGGCCATCATGTTACTTTCTCCGACTTAATGGTATCATTTATATTTACGCTTCCATGGTTTATTTTCAATTTAAATCATATTTTAAGTGTGCATCGAACGTTTCGTAGACTCGGATAAAACTGACGTTTAAAACGTCAAAATTATGAAACATGAAAAAATTATACTTCAAATTCAAAAACTCAGTTTACTCAAAAACTAAAGAGAAACGTATTCTTCTTAAATTGTTCATTTTGGCATTCTCTACAATTATTATTAACGAAAATTTGCTATAACTATTAGCGTTTCATAATTGTATACCAAAAATGAAAAAAAAAAATTAATAAATTTTTTTCTCGAATAACAATGATTTTATGAAAAATATTTTAAAACCAAAGATGTTCATTTCTTTGTTGTCTTCAATATTTGTTTAAATGTTTTTGTGATATTTTTCATATTTAAAGAAATATTGGCAAAAAACGAAAAACAGTTAAGGTAAACACCCACTTCCGGTGTACGAAATTTTACCAAAAGCTTTTCAGTTCTTCCGATTATCAAATAAAACTTATGTTCAAAGTTTCATATCAATTGATCTATTAGTTTTTGAGATACAGCGGCGCGCACAGACACACACACACACAGACACAATTTTTTTTTACAGAAATTGTTGAAATGGCATCTAGGGACCCCAAAACGGATATTTCCTTAAAAAAATTTTTTGGAAAAAAATCACGATCACAATACTTTCTCGTACTTCGTAATGGAGAAAGTAAAAAGGTGGCAACTCCCTATGAACTTTATGAAAATTTTTGAAATAGTCGTTTTTCAATTTTTTTCTCATAAAAAAAAATTGTGCCCTGATAAAACACACAACTTCAGAATTTCAGCCGCTTGTTTTCTTACGGAAATAAATCAAAATCTCGCAAAAGAAAGTCTTTGGTTTTTTTTTGTGGATTCTTAAAGCAGAATTGATCTTAAGCAAATCTCGAAAGTTTCACGTTTGCGGCAATTGTTTTTATATTTTTTATTTTTTACATTTTCAAAATTTTTGAATATTTTAAAATCTCACGAGGGACAGTCTTTTGATTTTCATAGAATCTTGAAGTAGAATTGATCTTAAGCAAATTTATATAATTTCAAGTTTGTTGCAATTTTTTAAATATATTTTTGAGTTCAGATAAAACGCACAACTTCAGAATTTTAGCCAGAAAATAAATCGAAATCTCGTAAAGGAAAATGTTTGGATTTTGATGGGATCTTGAAGCAGAATTGATCTCGGCCAAATCTGTAAAGTTTAATGTTTGTGGCAATTGTTTTTATATTTTTTTGAGCTTTAGGCAATTGAACTATTTCAAAATTTAAACAATTTGTGTTCTAGTGTAAATATTTTGAAATTCAGCGGAAGAATTTTGAAGAATATTGTAGTAGAATTAATTTTGAGTAAATTTTGAAATTTTTACGTTTGTAGCAATTGTTTTTGTATTTTTTTTGTTCTAGACAGTTGAACAATTTTAAAATTTTAACAATTTGTTTTCTCATGCAATTATTTTGACAATCAGTGAAGGGAAGTCTTCGGATTTTTAAGGAATCCTACAGTAGAATTAAATTTGAGTAAATCTGGAAAATTTCACGTGTTGTTATATTTTTTTAAGCTCTGCACAATATGCGAACAATTTATGTTCTTGTACAATGATTTTGAAATTCATCGAAGGAAAGTCCTCGGATTTAGAATAATTTAAAAATCCTTGCTGAGCTTGAAATTAGTGATAGTGCTCCTCGGCTCTACATAACGAGCCGCCCCTGGTTGAGGCTTTCACTTCGTGATACATTTTGAATTATTCAAATAAAATAATTAACTTTGTTGGTATCTCAAAGTGATACCAACAAAGTTACTAATTACAGAAAATTAGTTTTATATTCATTAAAATTAATAAATTTGAACTTTTAAATTAAAATATCCTGAATATATGGATATTTCAAATCTATGGAATTAAATAAATGTAATGAAGACTAAATAAATATTTATTTAATACATCTGCAACAATCGATGTTGTCTTAAGTTTTGAAGGACCAAAAAATATAATATTTAACAAAACAAAACAAAAAAATTCCATACTCAATTGTTTCATAAATTCATGCAAAAGTAAGTGAAAAGTCCAATATAGTACTTTAGGGAGTTAATGACACTCCAAGGTGACGATTGAATGACCATGAGGTTGATATGCGAATAATGAATACAATCGCTATTACACGCATGCTTAAATTCAATATCAATTATAGTATGTATTCAAAAATTGTAAAATCGATTTTATTGTTTCAGGACATGGTGATAGAAGAACGTGATTAGACTACTAGAATTTTGGTAAGTATTCCACATTCCATCTTTTGATGTTCTCCTCTATGTCCACTATAATATTTCGGTTGTCGTCCTTATGTTCCTTTCTTTAATTTCCAGTGAATTATTTGATTCTTGTAATATGTAAGTTAAATAAATCGAAATTTGTTGAAGTGATTTTATTCCTTCACATTGGTTTTCCATAAATGTTTCATTGGCTTCTATAATTTGTTTTTCTTATTCTTGAATTTATTTGTACTTATTGCTGCCTTAATCTTCTCTTTTCTATAATTGTCAAAAATTCATCCGTCATTCAGTGTTCTTTAGGAGTTCGTGAGTTTCAATTTATCTTTGTTTCTATCCATTGTAGCTTTCTTTCTTATCTAGCCTTGTCTTCCTTTTCCTGTACAATTCTTCCGAGGTTTTCATTGACGTCCGTTCGTCTTCACGCTTTGCCTTACTTCTTAGTATTTCATTTTAGAGAAACCTTGTGGCATTGAATATTCGTAAAGCCTCGACAGTTTCTGATAATAAATCCCATCATCCAATGCGCCGATTTTATTACTTATCTTACATGAATATTAAAATGAAAATAGATGTACATTTTTCTAGTTCAATATGATTGAGTTATATACCTTCTTTCAGGTTTACATTAAGATACGTCTATTTTGTATGCAGCAATTGTTCATGAGATCCAATTGATTTTGCAGGAATCTGGAGTCGATTTCATTTATCTAAACCTTCAAGTCGTCGACGTAAAGTAG
This sequence comes from Ocypus olens, assembly GCA_910593695.2. Lineage (NCBI taxonomy): Eukaryota > Metazoa > Arthropoda > Insecta > Coleoptera > Staphylinidae > Ocypus > Ocypus olens. The sequence continues at coordinate 60,135,801 of OU343051.1, forward strand.
ATGAGAGCAAGTGATAAGTCGTTTATGAATATCAAAAGTAACAAAGGTCGCAAGTTTGGCCCTTGAGGAACGTCCGAGAAAAATGTATTTGATGAGTACCCGTTGTAGATTACATGAAAAGTTTTGATGTTTCGTTATTTTATTTAGAATTATCAGGGAACAACGTAATGAACGGAAAAAAAAACCTGTCAGTACTGATTCACTGGTTCGTATCGTTGGTAGTTGCGAAAAAAATGCAGCAAGGTCAAAGTGCTCATTGGCGCACCGAGTCTTATCTTTTAGATAAGAAGTGGCGCCGTAACAAAAACGCTATTTATTTCGTCGAACTTCCTCAAACTACAGGCCAAACAGGCGTGTTATAATTGCAAACAATGATTCCACCTAATTCAAAGACTTATTTTAGATCATGAACGATATGGTACATTTGTATTTTTTCACTATTTTTTCACACTATTTGTTCATAAAAATTATTGGTGAGACTTACCGAAACTGAGACAAGCAAAATTTCTTTTTACGTGGATCGTTCTAACATCGGTTGGAAATGCCGAAAAACGATTAAATTTAATTTAATTTTGTTCATGAAAATTATTTGTGAGACTTACAGGAACCGAGACGAGAAAAATTTCTTTTGAAGTGGATCGTTCGTACAACTGCTGGAAATGCCGAAAAACGATTAAATTTAATTTTTCTTCAAAAATTTATTTTTGTATTTTTTCAAGTCTAGAATCCCATTCTAAACACTATTTGTTCATAAAAAATTTTCAGAAACCGAGACAAGCAAAATTTATATTTACGGTTAATCGCCATTTTAGAAAATATTAGACTATTGATGTTTCACGAGTCGACTCACAAAAAAAGAGTCATTTTGTGCTCATCTCTAATCCACACTTACCGCACAAATTGTAAAAGTTTCATCGATAACAATAGATCACACCAACCGCTCGCATAAATTGCCGGTGTTACGTCCAACAAAATAAATAATGTTTCGCGTTGCAAAATGGCGACCGCATTCGAGCGCCCTGGGGAATACCAGGCGCAACGACACCGGAGAGTGTGTTCGCGTTGTGCAAGGAGAATATGTGTTGCAATTCATTTTCGTTACATATTAAATTGTATCCATTTAAAAACTGGTTTCCACACGGCACCATCCGTCCAACTAGGCCTTCCTCGATTTCTGCAACAATCTAAATGCTAGCGTGGTAGACTAAATAATTCAGATACCACTTATGTCAGTATTATATGAATTTTGCAAATGTACACTAGCAGTATAATAACAATACGTAGAATAAAACTAGTAGTTTCTTCAAGCAAAGAAATGATACAACATTTATTTATTTATTTACATATATATACGGGAAACCCCTCATATTATTATTTATTTATTTACATATATACGGGAAACCCCTCATATTACAAAAATAATACTACTGGCAATTAGGGGCGGCTATAGAGCCACGGAGCCATGGCACTACCTGTAGACTCAAGCTCGGCAAGAATTTTTAACTGCTTCTTAAAAAAACATATTAAATGTTAAACAACACCTATAACACCGCGTGGAAGTTCCACATTAATTTCAACAGATGGTTAAAATTTTGACAGACTATTTCTGAATAATGTGTCTTTACAAATTTCCAAAGCAAGCAATCCCAAAAATGATGACCAAAAAGGCGCATTTTTGAAAAATTCACATGGCAATTCTACATTTATTGCTACAGATGGTTGAAATTTTAAACAATGTGTCTTTACAAATTTACAAAGAAAATAATCGCAAGTTTACCACAACAAAAATGGTTGCACTAAAAAGCAAATTTTGATGACCAATAAGGAGCATTTTTCAGAAATTTGCATGGAAATTCCACATTAATTGCAACAGATTGTTGAAATTTTGACAGATTAATTTTGATAATGTGTCTTTACATATTTCCAAAGAAAATAATTTTCTTCTAAATTTTCGATTTGTTTGTTAAAATTTTCGAGTTTTTGGTCCGCAATTTTGATTTTTAGGATCGAAGTTTTGAATTTTTTATCCTATATTTTAGATTTTTTTACCCTAAATTATTGGTTTTTATACGCAACTTTTTTATTTTCTTGCCGATATTTTCAAGTGCAGTTTCCTATTTCTTGCCCTTCATTTTAGATTTTTTAACTTGAATTATTATTTTTTGTGGGCGAATTTTTTTACTTTTTGGTTACTTTTTGACTAGCGTTTCTGGTCGGCAACTGATTTTGAGCTAAAAATTATTTTCGTTTTTCTTGATTTTTCAATTTTGTGGTTTGCATTTTATATTGTTAGACCAGCATTTTTGATTTTTTTGGCCTATATTTTAGATATTTGACCTGTATGTTTCATATCTTCGTTCCAAATTTTAGAGCTTTTGCCCTAAATATTCTTTGTTTTGGTTGTTAAACTTTTTGATTTTTTTTGTTTTCGGATTTTTGGTCTGCATTTTTTTAACCGCGAATTTTCGATATTTGTGTAAATTTTCGATTTGTTTTAGTTTTTTATCGTAATTAAGAGCTCATTCTGCAAGTGATTAATTTTTTACAATTTTTCAAACCATTGAGTGTAATTTTCGTTCCCTCCATTTGGGTCCATTCCTGTTGTTTCCAGATGCAATATTGCAATTGTTTTTTTCAAATAATCAAAAATACACTGTTTCTGAATGGTTTCAGCAATTTTGAAACGAATTCTCTGCAAGTGATTAATTTGTTATCATTTTTGAAAACAATGAGTGCAATTTTCGTTCCTTCCAGTGCAGTTTTGAGTCAATTCCTTTTGTTTTTAGTAGCAATATTGCAATTATTTTTACAAGTAATCAAAAGTACACTCTTTCCGCATAGTTTTAGTAATTTTGGAGTTAATTCTACAAGTGATGAATTTTTTACAATATTTCAAAACATTGAGTGCAAATTTCCTTCACTACAGAGGAAATTTTGAGTTTATTCCCTTATTTTCTGCAGCAGCATGGCGTTGTTTTCGGGAAATTAAAAGTAGACTATTTTTGAATAATTGAAGTTTATTTGAAGCGAATCCTTCAAGTAATAATTTTTTTGAATTTTTCAAATCGTCGAGTGCAAATTTCCTTCATTACAGAGCAAGTTTTTTCCTATGTTTTCTGGAGCTAATCACCCCGAGTGCTGAAAATGGCAATTTTCGGACTTGAATTTGCAATCTTCTTGTTTTCATTTTTTATCGTTAAGCCCGGATTTTGATATTTTGGTCTAAATTTTTAATCTTTTAAGCTAATTTTTTTTCTAAATTTTCGATTTGTTTGTTCAAATTTTTGATTTTTGGTCCGCAATTTTGATTTTTAGGATCGAATTTTTGAATTTTTTATCCTACATTTTAGATTTTTTAACCCAAATGATTGATTTTTATGCACGATTATTTGTATTTTTTTGTCGATATTTTTTGACAGTTTTTGATTTCTTGCCCTTGATTTTAGATTTCTTAACTTGAATTATTATTTTTTATGGACGATTTTTCTTACTTTTTGACTAAAATCGATTAAATTTAATTAAAAAAAAATAATTATTTTTTTTAAGATGGAGATCATTCTGAACACTATTTGTCCATAAAATGTTGTTGTGGAACTTCCTGAAACTGAGGTTTTCGAGTTTCTGGTCGACAACTTATTTTGAGCTAAAGAGTTATTTTGAAAAAGGCGAATTATTTTTGTTTTCCTTGATTTTTTAATTTTTTGGTTTGAATTTTTTATTTTTAGACCAGCATTTTTGATTTTTTTTTTGGTCTATTTTTTAGATCTCTGATCTGTTTTTTCATTCCTTTGTTCCAAATTTTAGAGTTTTTGCCCTAAATATTCCATGTTTTGGTTAAACTTTTGTTGAAATTTTCGGATTTTTGGTATGCATTTTTTTAACCGCGAATATTTGAAATTTGTCTAAATTTTCGATCTTTTAGGCGTGTATTTTAGTTTTTTGCATTAATCATTAATTGGTCTATACTGTAGATATAACATGATTGATTTTTACGTGCAAATTTTTGATTTCTTTGCCGGTATTTAATTTGTATAATTTGTCATTTCCATCCTTCATAATTTTGTCGTTTCAAATGTCAGTATCATCCGATCCAATAAATTGTAAAAGTGGCTCTACCATCAACGTGTTCCACTAGCCGCCACTGCTGGCAATAATTAAGATACCATAATTTAAAAAATACAAGTTATTTGTTTATAGTCTTAGTAAGACTTAATTTTGCATTGCAGAGTTACGGACAGGTTGAATATTTACATATTCAGGCTATATTTCGTTTTATTAAATTTATAATACAATTTCAAAGACTGTTATTATTATATTAAATGAAAGAAGCTTTAAATTATAAGACTAAATGTTTTGGAATATTATAACATTGTAGAGTCGACAATTTTCATTTAGGATTTTAAAACGACTAGCTTTTTCTCGAATTTACACACACCCAGTATAAATCACGACTGTTAATCACAACAAAAAATTTTGATCAATTCAGTCATACATTAGAATTATCTTCTTGAAAGTGTAGCGGATATCCACTCATACGTGATTAACTTCCTTCAGTGCGATTACAGCTTAATCTCATGAATAATGCACGTTCGATACGTTAATGATTAATGAAAACACAGTCACACACACACATTATCAACCATTCGCTACAAAAATACTTCAGCCCATTCACGGAGAATCGCATGAATAAATAATCGCTCCCCCCTATATATGGTCCGCCATTTATATCAATCGAATGAATAAATAACACGGAATTCCAATTATCGAGCATTAGAGGTGCCTCGTCGAACCCGTGAACCCACACGCGAGCACGAAAGAGACGGAGGGTGGTGGTTGAGTATGAAGTTCGAATACGACAGTGAAGAAGTGAAGATAAGTCGCAGAAGAAGAGTACGAATGCACCACCTTAAGCCTTCCCTGGGCGCGATCGCAATTCCAGACACGCGGGACAACGCCCCGCCGCCGCTACACACATCCATCATAATAATGATTGATGAGAGAAGGGTTGGTGTATTCAATTCTGGGAAACTCCCCAAAGTCCGGGGGGTTCGTTTGAGGAAGCGAAACACGCGAACAACGCCGAAATTGTGGGCGGTTTTTGCAAATAATCCAGCCAAGACGGCACACACTGGGAGTCGGAGTTAATAAGACTGGATATGTGGAATTACTATCAATTGAACGTCGTCCTGTTACTATTGTATCAACAACGGAAATTGATTTTATATATCGTGTGAGCCACAACACTTTGTTTCAGAGTTTGCTGTGAGATAAATGAGGTTGAATTGAATTAGATTTAAAAAAAAAGAATTAATCTCAGACATGACTGCTATGTTTCTCTCTCTCAGGCATGGCCAACTCTGAAAAAAAATCTGTGGCTCACACCTTACTACTAGAGTTAATTTAAAGTCCTTTTTAAAAAGTTTTTGTTGGTAAGAGTACGTAAAACTTTTCTAAACATTTTGATTGCAAACACCAAAGCACTACACGCAACTGTAATGCAGTTATACATGTAGACGTCAATGTGCGAGAAATAATACTTTCCGCCCTAGCGACAAATAAGCGGCTCTTTTCCACCGCTAATAAAACACACATTGTACCCTCGCTGTTTCTTCGGTTCCAAGCAAAGCGATAATATAATAAATTACGAACTTTTGGCCAAAGTATGCCGCCGTGAAACGTCATCGTCGATCGAGCGCTTGATGAATTCATGCGTCCGCTCGTTCGATTGTCACCGAGTTCTTACGTTTTCCACGCCCGTAAAAATTGACCATCAAACGTTTTCTATTATCTATGCGAGCGAATGTAGCGAGTGCATAGTGAACCGTGTTGTGAGCTCCTGATTTAACGTCAAATAACAAGTGTTATATACTAATTAAAATAGTGATTTTCGGACGGAAACTACTCCATAGTGCAACCGTCAGGCTGTAGAAATCTGATAAGTACACCTATCATAGTTTGGTCGTTATTACTACTTTAATTTTGAGTCTTAATAGTAAACGCGAATATCTTTAATTCACGGTCGAGGTCGCACTCTTTTTTGTATTCTTTTTATTTTCTGTCGAAGAATCCACTGGTTTTCTTTTTTGTTTTAATAATATCGCACTAAATAATCGATGGAAATATTATTATAACATTAATTGTAATTATTACTTTACCTACTGTACCCGATTAAGTGTTTATCCGTTGCCTATCTGTACGTCCAGTTTGTCACCCCGATCGACACCTGGGTGTGAAAAGTGTCCTTGTGCAACTATTTCCCTCCCTTTTCTTAGACTCGTAAATAATTTAGCATTGTTAATAATGGTGCAAAAATGCGCAACTTGTCTAAATAACATTAGTCCGCGATTGCCTGCTCTAAAATGCGATGCGTGCAAGGAATGGAGGCATGGAACCTGCTTAACCCTCCCTGAATCAAAATTAGACTATTATTTAGAGGAAGCAAAGAAGGAAAATGGGGATAAGTGGACATGTGATAAGTGCCCTAATAATGTGCGCAATTTAGAATTAACAATATAACGTCTATTTTAAAAACTCAATTCGATTTATTTAAATCTGAGTTTATGGGCTCTGTCTCCTCTGAACTAATAAAATTAAACAAGAAAATTGAGACAGTAGTAAATGAAAATATTGTACTAAGAACAGAACTGAATGAACTCAAATCACCTCGTAGAGCTGCCAAAAGAACGTTCGAAATGTTGCACGAAGTTGAAGAACAAAAGAATCGGTCTAAAAATATTATTATATATAACCTTCCCGAATCAACCAGCGCTAATCACGCCGAAGAAGATAATAAAGCAGTTAAAAATTTGCTCAGGACTGTTGATATTTTGAAGGATCCAATAAAATTATTCAGAATTGGTAAAATATCCAGTAGGTCCCGTCTCGTTACAGCGGTTTTTTCAGACGAAAACATTGCGAAGCAAATTTTGAAGAAAAATAAATTACTAAGTGGGAATGTTAAAATTCTAATCAGACACCAGCGCAGCAGTCGTATCTGAAACAATTGCGAGAGGATTTACAACTACTTAAGGAGGCAGGAGACGAAGACTCAGTAATAAAATATGTTCACGGAATTCCACAAATTGTAAAACTGGGAAACTAATATCTTCTCAGCAAACAATAAACATCTACTATCAAAATTCTAATGGCCTCAACACGAAAACGCAAGAATGTTATAATAATGTTGCAATGTGTGACTATGACATAATATTAATAAGTGAAACATGGCTTAAACCTGGTGTATTTAATAGTGAATTGTTTCCCAATGACTTTATTGTGTTTCGGTCTGACCGAAGTTATCGCAAAGGTGGTGGTGTTCTAATAGCTTTAAAACATAACATAACATATCACTCATTACCTGTTAAACATTGTATACCTTACATCGATATAGTAGCTGTAGAAGTTATAATATTTAAAAGAAAAATCTCAATCATTTGTACATATATTCCCCCAGATACCTCTCTGGATAATTATAATATTTTTTTTTTAATTTGTTGAAAGTAATTTTAACTTGGAAGATATAATATTAGTAGGTGATTTAAATCTAACTAATTACTATAGCTATCTAAGCCAGAAAAGCTACTGCAACTTTGTTACGCCGTTTTTGCAGTTCTTATCTATAAACTCTTTAAAACAACGCAATCTAATAACCAACCAAAATAATAGAATTGTTGGCAATGTAATCGTTTCTGAAAATATTAACTGTTCAGTCGACAAAAGCGATGATATTTTAGTAAAGGAGGATAAACACCACCCTGCTCTGGCAATTAATATCCAATATGAATCCTCTGTAAACTTCTCAAGGACTGGAATAAATGTTAGCAACTATAACTTCAAGAAAGCGGACTTACCCTCACTGTATTCAGATATTGCTACCACAGATTGGACGGAAGTTTGCCATCTTAGTGATTCAAAGACAGCCTGTGACATGTTTTATGATATTTTGTATAAGTTAATAAATAAACATGTTCCCAAAAGACAACTCAGTTCACAACAAAACTTACCCGCCTTGGTATTCTAAAGATATTATTAACCTAATAAACCGAAAAAATCGATTACACCGGCTACATAAAAAGTCCAATGATCCCAATGTTATGAATCAATTGCGGAATACTCGGCGTATTTAAAAAAAAAATTGTCAAAAACCGCTTATCAAAGTTACATCGAAACAGTGGAGAGCAACATCTCTGAGACGCCTGAACAATTCTGGTCATTTATAAACCAACGGAAAAGTCAATCGCGTATCCCAGGATGCATGAAACAAGGAGATCAACTTCTGGAAACTCCTCAGAACATAACATAACACTCTCTTTATTTCTCTAGACAACAAATACATAAAATAATATTGTACATGAAAAAGTTGTCAAAATGGAAAATAATGGTGATCTATAACAATATTTACAATTTACATTTTTCATAAAATTCCCTCAAAGAATATGGCTCCATAGAGCATAGGAAATTAAATAGCATTTTCTTTGCAATGCTAAAGCTACATGCACCTTTAATATTTTTAGGAATATGATTGTATAGTTTAATTGAAGCATAATATGCACTTTTTTCATACATAGACAATCTATGATTTGGGAGACGATAAACATGCCCATGTCTAGTATCATGGTTGTTGGCTAAGGTACTGGTTGTGAATTTATTATTATGCTTCCATAGGAACTTAATACATTCATAAATATATAAACCATGTAATGTTAAAATGCCATGCCTACAAAAATAACCTCTGCAGCTATCACGATATTTCAACCTGTTTAATAGTCGCATTGACTTGTTTTGTAATGTGAATACTCGATAGACGTTGGCACAACTTCCCCAAATAATTACTCCGTATCCAAGATATGGATAAATATTTGAATAGTAAAAGAGGTAAGCTAATTCAAAGTTAGTATATCTCACGACGGTTCTCAATCCATAGATAGCTTTGCTTATATTTACACAAACTGAGTCAATCTGTTTTGAAAAAGTCAACGTCTCGTCTAGAGTAATTCCCAGAAGCTTAACACTATTTACAAATGGATACCGAACTTCATTTAAACAAATATCATTTGGAGTATCTAAAGCTTGATTGAGAACATTGTGGATGGATTCGCATCACATTTTAAGGCCTCTTATCAGAACATCAATACTGACAAAAACCCCGCTAATGATCCAGTTTACGACACTCTGGGAAATTTTCATATTTCGGATGATTTGGTAATGAAATCACTACGTAAACTAAAACCGAAGATGACGATGGGTAACGATCAAATTCCAGCATTTTTACTTAAAGATTGTGCGGTGTTCTTTGTAGATCCTTTGATCCATATATTTAATTTAATTTTATGTAGCGGGATTTATCCAGATCGCTGGAAAACTACACGTATCAGTCCTATTTTTAAGCGCGGAAATAAAAGCGATATATCAAATTATAGGCCTATTGCGCTTATCTCTAATGTTAAAGGTATTCGAGAGAATTCTTGCTGATCAAATTAACACCAAAATATGCGACGAAATAACACCACATCAGCATGGTTTCATGAAAAAGCGTTCAACGCAATCTAACTTAATTAACATGACACAATTAATTTCTGAATTTCTAAGATCGTGGTGACCAGGTTGATGTGATATATACAGATAACAGCAAGGCTTTCGATCGGATACCTCATGATATATTACTAAATAGCCTTAGCCATTATAACATTAGTGACAATATTTTAGCCGTTATTCGATCATATTTATCTGATCGAAAACAATATGTTTACTACATGGATGTCCAATCAACAACCTATATCGCTACAAGCGGTATACCCCAGGGATCCAATCTGGGACCTTTTGCTATTCCTTCTATTTATAAATAACGTAGCTGATAGATTACTGTGTAATTTTCTGATATACGCAGATGATATTAAACTCTATCGTGTGATAAATAATATAAGCGACTGTAAGCAATTGAATAGAGCTTTGTCGAGATTGGATAATTGGTGTAGTTCTAATGGTCTAAGTATCAATGTTTCCAAATGTTTTAGTATGTCATTTTATCGGAAGTTAAATCCTGTCGTCTTCAATTATGTACTCTGTGACACTATTATTGCAATCCAAACTACATGTAATTATTTGGGGGTGACGTTTGATAATAAACGAACGTTCAATGCACATATTGAAAATATTGTTGTTAGTTCTTACAGAACTTTAGGATTCATAATCAGAAATTGTCGAGAATTTAAAGATCAAATTGCGATTAGAAAATTGTATGAATCGTTTATTTTATCCAAACTTACTTATTGTGCTTCGGTGTGGTCTCCTGGTTATAATATATTTCTTTACTTGAAAGATGCCAAAAACGATTTTTAAAATTTCTATACTTTCATAAACATAAAGTATATCCACCATATAATGTGTTGTATGAGTCATTGCTTGATGAGTTCGAAATGATTTCTGTTTATAACAGACACAGATATATTATAGTTTATGATTTGTATAAGATTATACACAGCTTCCAAGATAGTCCGACGTTGCTTAATTCACTCATGATTTCTATACCTAGACAATCGTCACGTAACAAACACACATTCCAGTATAACACACCAAACACAAATCACCACTCTTTTTCGCCGTTGCTCATGATGATTCGAAAATACCATGAAGTCCAATATGGTGTTGATTTATTTTCCAATAAGACTCGGTTTAAAATTGATTTAAAATCATGTTTACTTTAATTTTCACTCGCCGCAACCACATATTTCTAATTTCTATTAGCTTGTATACCTGTATCTGTTTACACCTATATATATATATATACATCAGTGACGGCTCGTCAGGGGCGGCAGGGTCGGCCGGGCCGTACCGTTAAATTCAATTAAAACAAATATTATAAATGTTTATTTTCTGAGAAAATAAATATTGCGAATTTTTTATAATAAATACATAATATGCTTATAGCCAGTAATATTAATAAGCACTCAGTATAAGGCCGATAAATGCGGGAGTTTATTTCATTTAATATATGTCTACTATGCAAGTTCGTATCCGCAAAATCGGCCAGCCGTTGATTTTCAGAGTATTAAGATTAATGCAAGCGCTACGTCCGCACGAGTGTCAGTGCAGATTCTGTCGTCTCATTTCGCCTGCAGCGTGAACGTACGTCCACAAATGGTTTACTCCAGTACGGCAAATTCACCGGGGCCGTACTCCGAACGCAATACTCCGATGCCCATGACTCGATGCACTCTTTAATTCGCTTGCGTTACAGGTCACATTTTAGAACTTGTAAATTTATTTATTAACGTATTTCTGATTATTTTCATATTGTTCGATTTAAAAGTAATATATGTACTTACTTTAATACAAATTGGTCATTAAGGCCAACAATTGACCGGTATTAGAAAACACATTATTCCTTAAAAAAATATTTCAGAAATCAGAATATATTTCGCATTTTTAAAGAGAAGGCAAATCTTAATATAAGTAAATATCATTAAACAATAGATGTAATGTAAAATGCAAACAATAATTAAATGGTTACCTAATTGTAATTTACAAAATAATTACCATTCTAGGTAAATTTAAGGTAGTTTATGTGAAATATATCAGTGTATAATTAACCATTTTATGTATATAACATGTTTAAAGATGTTATTGTTACTCCGACAACATTCTCTCACTGTTAAAAGTCGGGCGAAATTATTTAATGTGTATTGTTCTAACGGAGGAATATGGGTACGGCTGGCCGTTTATCCACAGTGCGCGTGTGCCAGCATAGAAATGATCAGATGACAGAATCACTTTATCTTTTCCTTGGTCCCGTCCACATGGTGCTCGTGTATGCGATTATTAATTATTGTATTATTTGTTGAAACTACGATGGCTAGTGTAAGGGATATTGTAAGTACTAACGCTGATTAGGTTCATTATTTTTTACACAATAAATTTAACCGATTGTCGTACGATGATAAAGTTTTCATTAAAAATGTGCCAGTTCCACACCCGTTGTTGACTAATCTTGTTCAAAGAAAACAAGATCACAATCGCACGTTTTCTGCAACACTCTACACAAAGTTTATTTGGCTAACTGGTAGTGAGATTTGTAACAAATTATTTTGTTGGTATTGTTTGTTGTTTTGTGAAAGCAAAAACCCTTTTAATTCATGCGGTTATGACAATTTAAAAGAAGTTTATCGCGCTTTAGCAAAACATGAACTTTCAAAAGATCATACGTATTCTGCCTTAAAATATAAATTATTCGCGAAACATAATATTGTAAATGCACTTGATACCGCTAGACGAGAACTTATAAATAAACATAATGAAAACGTTCGGGAAAATCGAAAAATGGTCAAACATTTAATAAACATGGTCATTTATTTATCAACTCAATTCCGAGGTAACGACGAAACAACAAATTCAGACAATCAAGGGAATTTTAAAGAATTAGCTCATTTTGCATCTAGGTTGGATGAAAATTTTAATAAATTCATTGATCCATCCATATCTTCAGTGTTTACCGGACTGTCAAAAATGATTCAAAACGATTTAATTGATTCCATAACTACGGTTTTAAAGCAGAATATTTACGACGAAATTAATAGAGCTTCTTGTTTTTTATGGGAAATAGACGAGAGTACAGATATACGCTGTTTTTCTCAGATGTTAGTGATTTTTCGTTACATTTGTGAGGGGAAAGTAATAGAACGATTTTTGGGTTTCTTCAACCTTAGTGAAGGTCGAACTGCAAACGATATTTTTAATGTACTCCAACAAAACTTCAATCATTTCAATATTGAACACAAATTAATCGGCCAAACGTATGATGGTGCTGCTGTAATGGCGGGAGAACTAAATGGATTGCAGCAAAAGGCAATTGCTCCTCAAGCACTTTTTACGCACTGGTACGCGCACAAAATAAATTTAGTTTTACAAGATTCATGTAAAAAAATTGAAGAATGTAGGATATTTTTCTCAAATCTCTCGGGCTTTTCATCTTTTTTCACAAAATCTTCTAAACGCACTAATCTTCTGGATACAATTTGTCAAAAGAGAGTTCCGAGTAACTCAGAAACCCGTTGGAACTTTAAATCGCGCATTGTGAACACTATATATAATAATAGAATTAATTTGATTGAAGTTTTCGATGATATCATCGCAGATTTGGATCAATGGAATGATATTTCAATACGAGAATCGACCGGGTTAAAAATAATATTAACTGATTTTGATTTCCTGTTTCTTTTATATACTTTTCAGTTAATTTTTACACATACGGATCCTATTTTTTCTATAATTCAACATAAATCATCTGACATCACGTATTGTAACGAAAGAATTATATCACTTTTATCCACATTAAAAAAATTCCGAAATGACAATTATTTTCTTAAAACATATTCTGATGTTAATCAAATTTTAGATGTTCAGCCTATATGCGCTAAACGACGTAAAACTCACAGTAATAATGATGATTCGATATCTACGAAACGAATCTTTTTTGAAATTTTAGATATGCTTATAAATCAAATTGAAATACGTTTTAAAGATATTTTCTTACTTAACTTTCTGGAATTAACCAATCAAAATAAATTCGATATATTTAATAAAAAATTTCCGGAAAAACAATTTTAATCTTTGATTTATAACTACAAAACATTTTTTAATAATGAAAAATTAAAAAGAGAATTGCAAGTTTTGTATGCTGACAAATTTATTTTCGGTAATTCCCCAACAGTAGGTGACATGACAGAATTTATTTATAATAATGATATTATTACAGACGTTCCGGAATTATATAAATTATTTTGTTTAATATTGTCTCTCCCACCAACATCAGCATCGGTAGAAAGAAGCTTTTCAGCATTGAAAAGAATAAAATCCTACAGTACGAATACAATTTCCCAATCGCGCTTAAGTAATGTATCTATTTTAGCAATAGAAAGTGGGTTGGTTAAAAGTTTAGTTAAGAATGACAGTTTTTATAATAAAATTATTGACGATTTCGCTACAAAAAAATCCCGGCGAATCGATTTAATATTTAAAAATGATTGAAATAATTCAAATATAATATATTTAATTTGTTCACATACACGGGCACCACTGTTATTTCCAGGCAAAATCTCTTTAGTTTTGAGAGTTTTTATTTATTTTCCTGACATTAAAAAGAATTGACTTTTTTTGTTGTTGAGAGATTTGTTTTATTTTATATTTTATTTATTTATTTATTTTTTAAGAGTAAATATTTTATTTTTCATTTCTGCCATTTTTATATTCTCTTCAAAATTCGGTTTTAGTTTTATTAATTTTAGTTTTCATGTTGAGAGTTTATTTAATTTAATATTTTATAGGTAAATATTTATTTATTCCTGACCCCTATCTTTCAAGTTATTCACATTTGTAAGAGCGTTATTCTTTTTTTATATCCTCCACCTCAAATGTACTTCACTTCTGTCAAATCCAACTCCCATTCCATATCCTGACAAGAGTGCTGTAGACCTTCCCGTGGTTCTTGTCGGACGATTTAATTTTTTGGTACGCCTACTCTCCTACAGTTGGGTTTTACTTACATTTGCCTAATTATGTCGCGTTAGCAATATTTTTTTTTACTATATACTGCACAAACAACCATATTGTTACATATAGCAAATGATTGGTTAATGTTTACCATTGTAAATAATACGCTTCCACGAAGATACGGTATATAAATGATACTTAATAACTACCAAAAAATTAAGTTGACTAAATGCAGCTTGCCTACATTCGGCCGACCCACTTCCGTAGGTCACGAGCCGTCACTGATATACATATATTATTATTAAATTTCTCTGTAATTAGATGTTTTTATGTCTGTTGAGAAATAAAGGATTATTATTATTATTATCCTATGAATTATTGTTAATGGCAATTTTACATTTTGATGTCGACAGCTGTCAAGTTTCAGTACTGCCAATCGCGACAACTAAAATTTCACCAAAAACAATGAGCAATAAAAAATCTTATTGTTTTACTATTTTATTCCTTTATTAATACAAAGTAGACAAATTCACTTGTTTCACGATTTATATTAACTAAAACTAGTTTTAATCACACGATCATTCTCAAAGGGATTTAAGCCATAATTTTCCTTTTAACTCACAAAGCAACACAATTGTCTGCAATACTTGCAACACACTAGATGCTCTCGGTTTCATGTCACAGGTAACGTAAATCCTACGTTCGTCGTTGTTCTCTCAAGTAGTTCATTTAATTCTGAGTGAAAGTTAACGTTGATGCTTCAGTGATAATGGCTTTGCAAGTGTACACACACACTCACACATGCACACACGTCAGTTCACGGTTATCTGGCGTTTACATCGCCGAGGAAGCAGACGTAAATGAACCTACGTACAACGTTCCATCCATCAATAAACAATGCGAATATTAATTAAATTCCAACACAATGTGCATAATGTATGCATTGTGTTCGCAACCGTCATCCTCGTCATGCGATTATCCTTGGCAATAATATTCCGCAGACGAGAAAAATAAAGGCATTGAAGACGACTTTCGTTTTCTTGTAAATTCAGCCCATCATTGTTACGATGATTCACATGCTTATGGAAATTGAAGATAATAATATAAAAAATGTTTGAAGACTATCACAATTAAACCTTCAATAACGGTGGCAGTTTTAACTCGTGTCTTTGATGCAACCTATAGTTTTAATACAATTTACAATTGTCTATTGACGGCTCGTGGGGTGACTCATGGTACGGCCGAGATAGCAGAGGTGGCAATACTCTGTCTCTCTCTCTCTCTCAATTACTAATCTAATCTTTACCAAGATTCAGTGTTTTGTAGTTGCTGCGCTCTTCCTAAGGGCGGCGAAGAACCTAAGTGATGATTTTTTTTGATATTGGAACTGAGGAAATGGAATTAACCAAATAAAATGTGTAATTATTGTAAAGGTTTAGGATTATTTGAGCAGATTTTTGATGGCCGTTTTCCTACCGAATGCGAAATAATGCATCACAAACAAAAAAAGACCAACATCCCGGAGAAGATAAGCCTGTGTAATCGTCGTACTAAAAATAAACGAAACCCAGTCGAAAAATAATCGCAAACAGGACACGACACGTCTTTTCATTTTAAATGTAATGATAATCGACACATCGTGAAATAATTGACAAATGTAATTAACCAATTCAAACATACCAAGACATATTAATTCCCATCGATGGTACAAAAAAATCGGATTTTTTTGTGCAGTGAAACAAATCGTATAGCTACTAAAGGGTGTCCCAACAAAAGCGGAAGATTTAAATTTCAAATAAAATCTTATAGTAAATTATTCAGGGCGATTCGGAAATTTATAGCACACGAAAAGAATCATGTTTTTTTTTTCCGCTCTTTATATCTCGTTCTTCCATTAATCCCCATTTATTTGAGTGTTACGAAAGTTCAGACCCTTTGCTTTGCCGACTCTGCCAGTGTTATCAATAGCATTTTGAGTTTTTTTTTATTTACGTCAAAATCGGAAATGTAATTATCGCTTGGACTTTGAGCGGAATCGCCGAAGCATTTCGTGGAAAGAATTCGCGGCGGTCAGAAGCAGCAGCACGTCGGATGTCATCGATAATTAGACGAAAGTTGGACGGCGGCCACGCGCCGCCAAACTTTTATTTTCATTAATTTGTCAACTCGAAAGTAAATTGGCTCGAGTAAAAGTGCCATCCTGGGGATTTCGGTCGTTGGAGTGCAAACAAACACACAGAGGCAGACAGACCACACCACTTTCGCCGAACGGAATTTGTACCACCGTGGAAGACTTTCTGTTTTTTTAATTGAATCAGGTGAAATCTTCCGCACATTCTTGAATAAATCTTGGGCCCAATCATCGTAAATACCGATGGGAAATTTATTCAAACCATGTACAAGTTTTGGACGTATTATTATTATTATCGATGAAGTTGTTTTCCTGTTGCTCTTCGCGCGTTTACTCGGGACTGAAACGTGGTGTTCCAATCGTGTTGAGCAAAAGTTTACACAATTTTCTAATCCCGCGCGTCAAAAACGGGACGAAAAGTGTGCGTTTTTATAATGTGCGATGTTCTAACACAGTGTTGCCAGGAGTAATTTTTAATTTTCCCTAAATATTTCATAAAAATCCCCCAGAATACCCCTCGCATAAAATACCCACCCCAAAAAATACCCCATCGATTGAATACACACCAAAACCTTAATTTGCCCCCATTTTGGAGAACCCCCCCCCCCCCAATCTGACAACACTGGGATTAGAGAAGGCGCGCTGATAAGATCTCGGAATTTGCACAAAGAAAAGTTTTATAACTCCGATTTTCCGAAAATATGTAGGTAGTACAAAATGGCCATTTAAAAAATTAGAAAAATATTTAATCGTGCTGTGGTATTCTCCAAATAATTAAAATAATTCTTTAATTTTTCGGAAATCTAATTAAGTACTTAAAATGGTTTTCATTTTTTTTTTTTTTCATAATTTCCAAACAGTTCCAATTATACCGGGTGATCAGTTGCATTCCGGGCCAAAGTATTATATTTAACAATTATTAAAAAAACTCAATTGACTGCAAAAATTATTTTTTTGATTTAAAAAATTTCGAAAAAAAATCTAAATATTTGAAAATTAAGTAATAATTCCCTAAATACAAATCGCGCAGTCTGTATTTACTATCTAAATATTAAAGTACATTAGTTTTATCTTGAAACAACCACTAAAACAAAAAAAATCAAATGAAATAAATAACCTAAAATTAATACAAAAATCAAGTACAGGCCAAAAATTTCAAAAATTCAATCATGGTGATGGTTGTGACCGTTACTACGTGGTAATTCATTATAAAATCACTGTTTTATTCAGTGATTTCAAAAATTCAGTCTGCAAAATCTAAATTATAGGGCAAAAAAAAATAAAAAAACTTGGACCAAACAACTCGAAAATATCGACCAAAAATTCGCTCATTAAAATCTACAATTAAACAACATTAAAATTAATAATTAGGGTAACAGAACTAAAAACATTGAAAACTCTTGGGAAAAATAAAAATGCAGTCAAAAAAAAAACAAAAAATTTCAACTAAATCAAAAATTTTGGTTTAGGTGCCAAAAACATCTAAAATATAGGCCAAAACAATAAAAATGCAGGCTAAAAATTGAAAATTAAAGCAAAAGCAAAATAACTTGCCATTCTCAGCCCCAAACCTTAAAGTAAATTGCCGAAAATCTAAACTCAATAATAATTTTAAAAATTCGCCTAGAAAAACAATAATTCAGGTTAAAACATCTAAAATTTGGTTAAAAAAAAACTCGAAAATACCGGCCAAAAGTTTGCACACAAAAATCAACAATTCGGGTTAAAAATCTAAAGTGTAGACCAATCAGAAATTCGCTCGTTAAAATTTATAATCAAGGTAAAAAAAAACTAAGAATATAGGCAAAAACCAAGAATCGCAAACTCTCGGCAAAAATAAAAAATGCAGATCAGAAAAAAAAAAACAACATTTTAACTAAATATTCGAAAATTTTGGTTTAAAGGTCAAAAACTCTAAAATTTGGAATAAAGAAATCAAAACCACAGAAATATAAACAAACAATCAAATATCTGATGTGAAAAATAAAAAATTGAAACTTTATCCCAAAAAATTGTCGAAACTCAAAACTCGAAAGTAATTAAAAAAATTCGCAAATTGTCGAAACTCAAAACTCGAAAGTAATTAAAAAAATTCGCCCATAAAAATAATAACTTAGGTTAAAAAAAAATCTAAAATGAAGGACAAACAATCAAAAACTTAGTACAAAAAACTCGAAAATACCCGCACATAAAAAATAACAAGAGTGTAGACCAATCAAAAATTCGCTTATTAAAATTAATAAATAAGATAAAAAAACTAAAAAAAAATCGAAAATGAAAAATGTAGAAAATTTTAACAAACTATTTTTGACCGAAATCAAAAACTCTAAAAGTTAGAACAAATAAAGAAATTAAAAACGCAGACCAAACATCTAAACTATAAGCAAAAATAAAAATAAAATTTCTGGTCTAAAAAAATTAAAATATGAAAAATCAAACAAAAGTAAAATAATTTGCCATTTTCAGTCCCAAAAATAACTCTGGCTCAAAATAAAATGCCAACCAGAAACGCGAATATGTAAAGGACAAAAAATCCAAAACTCGAAAATACCGGCAAAAAAAAAATCACGCATAAAAGTGAATATTTCAGGTTGATATATAGGGCAGAAAATCAAAAATTCAGGCCTAAAATGAAACAAATGCCGACCAAAAAATCGAAAATTTTAACAAACAAATCGAAAATTTTAACAAAAAATCGAAAATTTAAACTAAAAAGAAGAAAAATTATTCAGTTATACAGAAACTGCAGAAAATCAAAAATTCGGGCCTAAAAAGAAACAAATGCCGATCGAAAATTTTAACAAACAAATCGAAAATTTTAACAAACAAATCGAAAATGTTAACAAACAAATCGAAAATTTAAAGTAAAATGAAGAAAAATGATTCAGTTATACAGAAACTGTAGAAAATCAAAAATTCGGGCCTAAAAAGAAACAAATGCCGACCAAAAAATCGAAAATTTTAACAAACAAATCGGAAATTTTAACAAACAAATCGAAAATTTTAACAAACAAATCGAAAATTTGAACAAACAAATCGAAAATTTTAACAAACAAATCGAAAATGTTAACAAACAAATCGAAAATTTAAAGTAAAATGAAGAAAAATTATTCAGTTATACAGAAACTGCAGAAAATAAAAAATTCGGGCCTAAAAAGAAACAAATGCCTATCAAAAAATCGAAAATTTTAACAAACAAATCGAAAATGTTAACAAACAAATCGAAAATTTAAACTAAAAGGAAGAAAATTTATTCAGTTATACAGAAACTGCAGAAAATCAAAAATTCTGGCCTAAAAAGAAACAAATGCCGATCAAAAAATCGAAAATTTTAACAAACAAATCGAAAATTTTAACAAACAAATCGAAAATTTAAACTAAAAAGAAGAAAAATTATTCCGTTATACAGAAACTGCAGAAAATCAAAAATTCGGGCCTAAAAAGAAACAAATGCCGATCAAAAAATCGAAAATTTTAACAAACAAATCGAAAATTTTAACAAACAAATCGAAAATTTAAACCAAATGAAGAAAAATTATTCAGTTATACAGAAACTGCAAGTCAAAAATCTAAATCCAGGCCTAACGATAAAAAATGCAAACAAAAAGATTGAATATTTAATATAATAATAATAATAATTTATTTACGGGCAACGAGTGTTGCCAGTAGAAATTTTTAATTTCCCAAATATTTAATAAAACCCCCAAAATTATGCCGCTGTCCCTCTCCAAAATAATAAATTTTGAAAATAAAACGTAAATACAGTGGAAAATATACAAAATTAAAGCATTATAATTATAAAATTTATTAAAATTTATTATTCATCTTCATCCTCAATATTTTCATCTTCTTTTCGGCACACATACATATTTTTTAAATAAAAGTGCAGCATCTCATTGGGGGTAACAAAATTACGAAAACGGCAATAACAGAATCCCTATGACAACTTCCATAAATGATATTACAGGTTCTTCCTCATTTCTGAGGAAAATGACTGACTTCTGTGTGGTAATGATGATTTCTATACTCGGCGCACCGAATCGGTGGTATCATGGGTTTGCGTGATTTTCGCGTGATGTTCGCTGATTGGTCAGCGCTAACGCATGCGAAGTGTGTGCCACGCAGCCGAAATTTTTGTATGCCATGTGTTACATTAGTTACAATTTTACTCTTACTTTAAATACTGTAGTTTTTTTTTTTTTTTTTTGTTATCCCTGTATTGGATTCTTCCGTTGGGTAATAAAATTTATTATTATTATTATTATGTGTTCTCGTTTTTCTGTCTTATTTAAATGTAGTGATTACGTTCTATCCTTAAATCACCTTTTTTCAATTATAATTAATTAGGAAGTGGTAAATACCTAGTTAGTATTTGTGGGTTAAAGTAGAAAGATTTATATTTCCGGCACAGAACTAAAATGTGGTAAGGCTGTGTGAATCAGGCTTTTTATAACGTCTCGACGAACTATCACGAGGACGCGGGGTGAACGCAACGTGATCATACCACCTGGTCGACGCGCCGAGTATAGCAAATGTATTAACATGTTCATTAATTTCTCCAAAAATACCGCTCGTATAAAATACCCACCCCAAAAATTACTCCATTGATTGAAGTTCCCCAAGACAATAATTTACCCCCATTTTGGGGAAAAACACCCCAATCTGGCAACACTGCTCTAGCATTCACGCGCACGTTCCATCGCGCGGGATTGGAACGGGCCAGTCCAAGTGTGTGAGATTGCGCGTACGTGTGAACGCCGTTAATAACGAGCTTAATTGTGTCAAAAATGTCGAAATTTATATTCAATGACTCGTACAAAATGAAAATTATATAGTTATGGATAAATATACAGAACCTTAATGTGAGCAAAGGAAAGATAATTGTACAGTGTAGGCCATTCGTACACTCATAGATCTAAACACACTTATTAAACGTCCTCGCCGTTCGAACTCTGATTGATTTTACCTTTTCTTTTTTAATTCGTGACCAATTATGTCAGATTTCGTGCCCTAGATCTGCATCTACATTCGCCCCAGATTTAAATTTAGTACCACTACGTAAGCGGGCAGTGCCCAGTATCGATCAAATGCACTGACCTTTAAATCCACGCTGTTATTATTATGTCTACGTAACGAGTAGTATGAGCTGAGTGACCTTCGTGTGTAGTTATTGTTATGTCGTTAATGGTAGCCGTTAAATTATTAATACAAATATAATAATCTTAAAAAAGTGTTAATTAACACCAGGAGTGTTGTTAAACCTATATTAGTGTACCGGTCTGCAGTTTCGGTGTTTCCGTCATCGTTTTATCGGATTACGAAACCTCAAACCGAATTTCATATTCGGACCCATTTAGACCTCGCACCGTCTACAACTGATAAAATGCAATTTGCTGTCTCGGATTAATTTATGCAACTCGGCAAAAAATGGTGCGTACGTACTAAACTTCGAAATCGCAAAACGGATATCGAACCTGATAAATCATTAAAGCCTTGACTTTAATGATCTTGTAAAAATATTAATATTTAAAATTCAATCCAATATAAAATTATAATATCCAAATATAAAATTTGTGCCGATAGATGTATTGTTAATTTATAATTGTATTTCTTAGTAGGTACATAGATTTTAGTTTTATTTTAAAGTTACGTTGGTTTTTATAGTGTGTTTATTTTTCTCTTTGACTTATGTAAGACTTTTGTCATAAACATTAATAAATTTAAAAAAAAATGTTCGCTTCGGTCAAATTTTTTCGGGGTAATTAGTTTGACGTAGTGAGCAATCAATTAGACAATTTTTGAGTAAAATGCATCAATAAGGCTGAATGACCTCTCGTCATTTGTAAAAGTCTCTGCATCAATAAAACCAGATCCGGCAAACACTGGTCCACCGATAGAGCGTCTCTTGTAGCCTTTTCGATTTCGACATGTGAACACCGTTTGCGCAACACGTCTTCATTACGCGTTGTGAGTCGTGCGAAATTAGAAATTGAGACTCGTTATTTTGCAACTGGATTACGAACGTGAAACGACTAGAGGGTCCTCTTCTCCTCCTCCTCCTCTCACTCGGGAAAGAATAAACTTTCCAGAATTCCAGAGGCAGCGGACACGCTCGCACGTTGTCCGATTTTGAAATGTGAATCAATACCGCCGCCCACGATTCTTACTTTTTGGGGTGGGGGACACTTACCATTTTTTTTTTAACCCAAATATCTAGGCCAATAGCTGAGTTAATTGATTCACCTCCGAAAAAAATTTGCAGGTATTACGTCAACTTGCTTGCTTGCATAACAACATTGGCAATTTTTTTTGTTGGTTGGCATGGCTTTTTTCTCTCTCTCGAGATCCAGTCCGGTTCGGAATTTTGCCTTTATCTCGTCGGAGGTTTTATCTTCGGTGATCAACATTTGAATAACCTGTTTGTGCGCTATTTATAGGTTTGACGGCGTTTGTTGTGTGGAACCTCTAGTTAGCTAGTTTTAAGAAAAATTACATCATGATTGCCATCAAGTTTTAAGTCATCTTTCTCATTTAACAAAATACTCCAACATTATCGGTATTAACAGCGAAATGTGTTACAATATACGTTAATTCTTGATTACGATTCAAGTTTTGGGCATGGTTGTTAATTTATTTATGAACTAAAGATAAAAAATGTAGAGCGAAAATATTGGCCAAAAATATTTAAAATCAACAATCACGAACAAAAAGATCGAAAATTTAAATCAAAAATCGAAAACTCGTTGCTAAAAATAAAAAATTAATGTAGACCAAAAAATCGAAAATTCCAACTAACGAATCGAAAATTGTTGCAAAAAAATAAAGAATATTTAGGCAAAAAAATAATGAATTTGAAGAAAAATAATCTGAAATATAAGCCAAAAATTAGAAATTCAGGTCTGGAAATAAAAAATGCAGCTAAAAAAAAATTGAAAATTCAATATAGCAATGAAAAATGTAATGATTGAAATTGGAATTTCTCACTTATAGATGTATTAAATTAATTTAATAAAAATATGAAGTTTTGTTTTGTATAACGTTTTTATAATATTTTTCATATTTCAAAAATTATCGAAAAAAAACAAAAAAAAAAAACACTTCCGGTGTACGAAATTTTACCAAAAGCTTCTCAACTCTTCAGGTTTCCAAATAAAGCTGCTTGTGTTCAAAGTTTCATTTAGAAATTTTTAGTCGTTTTTGAGATACAGATATGTTTCAAAAAATCGTTTCGGAGAACCACTTAACGGATATTTCCCTTGAAATTTAGGTACGGTGAAAATAAAAACCATAAGATATTGGAATAAAACACTTTAACTTTTATATACCATTATACAGGGTGTTTTGACTTAAGAATACGTTACTAAATACAGGGTGTGCCATTTGAAAAAACGAAGTTATTCAACTTTATAAGTTGGGTTTTTCTACCGCATTTTTTTTATCACCCTGTATAATTTGTTGTATGAAATCATGGTTGGCTCTATAGTTCGAACCTTCAACCAAATAATAGAAATGATTTTAATCGTTCAACGTCAATCACTGGGGCAAAAATAAAATTTCATCCAGACCATGCATTTCAACAAATCTTCAAATATTTCGAAAACGGCAAACAATAGGTATAGGGAGTATTGAAGTAACTCACCTTTATTTGCTCCATATAATTCAAAAATGACAAAAAATACAGGGTGTTCCATTTAAAAAAAACATAAGTTTGGTCTGTAATGAGACACCCTGTATAAATTTAAATATTTTTAGGACGTGCAGCTCACTATTATACACAACTTTTGTATAAAACATTTTTCGAAATTTTGAAAAATAAGCACGTGATTGACCGTTCCCAGAGCTCTGAAATAATAATAATAATTTATTTCTTGTTAATACAGAGTTTACAAATGTCAGGTTATTACAATTTCAGAGAAAAAAAAATGGGAAAATACTCCGTATGTATATGTAAGTATCCAAAAAATTCACTGTATTAATTTTCTAATTTTATTATTTTAGAGAGGGACAGCGGCGTAATTTTGGGGGGTTTTAATTAAATATATGGGGAAAATTAAAAATTATTACTGTCAACACTCGTTGCCCGTAAATAAATTATGATTATTATTATATTAAATATTCAATCTTTTTGTTTGCATTTTTTATCGTTAAGCCTGGATTTTGTTTTTTTTTACCTATATTTTAGAGTTTCGTTTTCTTTTTTTGGTATAAATTTCTGATCTTTTGAACTGACTTTTCTTAATTTTGGTCTAAATTTTCGATTTGTTTGTTAAAATTTTCGAATTTTTTGGTCGGAATTTTTTATTTTTAGGCCAGAATTTTTGATTCTTTGCCCTATATTTCAACCTGAATTATTCATTTTTATGTGTTTTTGATTTTTAGTCCTTTATCTTTTTTTTAAACATTTTCGCGTTTTTGGTCAGCAATTTATTTTGAGCTAGAGACTGAAAATGGCAAATTATTTTTCTTTTGCTTGATTTTTTAATTATTTAGTCTGCATATTTTTATTTTTTAAACCAGGAATTTTACTTCTTTTTGCTTATATTTTAAATGTTTGGTCTATATTTTTGATTTATTTGTTCTTACTGTTAGAGTTTTTGGCCAAAATATTTTTATTTTGGTCAAAATTTTTTTAGTATGTTTTCGATTTTTCAATCTACATTTGATTATTAATTTTAACGAGCGAATTTTTTTATTGACCTACACTCTAAATTTTTAACATGAATTGTTGATTTTTATGGACGATTTTTTTTGTTTTCAGGGTATTTTTGTGCTGTTTTTTAATATTTGATTTTAGATTTTTTTCAACCTGAATTATGTTTTTTTATGGGCGAATTTTTTGAAATTTGTTTCGACTTCAGAGTTTCGGCAATTTATTTTAGGATAAAGTTATTTTTGGGGCTGAAAATGGAAAATTATTTTTCTTTTCCTTGAATTTTCAAATGTTTAGTTTACATTTTTTATTTTTTACATCAGGATATTTGTTTGCCTATATTTTAGATGTTTGGTCTGTATTTTTCATTTTTTTGGTCCAAATTTTAGAGTTTTTGGCCTATAAACCAAAATTTTCGAGATAGTTGAAGTTTTAGTTTTTTTCTGGTCTGCATTTTTTATTTGCCATTTTTGGTCTAAATTTACGATTTTTTGCCTATATTCTTAGTTTTTTTACCTTGATTATTAATTTTAATGTGAGAATTTTTGCTTGCAGATTAACGAACAGGTTGAATATTCATATACATATTCAGGCTACATTTCGTTTTATTGTATTTATCTAATGCTTTCTGCAACAAGTAAGGTTAACCACAATTTGTTTAATTTTTGATTGGTCTATACTTTATATTTTTAACTTGAATTGTTGATTTTTGTATGCGAACTTTTGGCTGGTATTTTCGAGTTTTTTTTTGGCCATATTTTTTATTTTTTGCCCTTCATTTTAGATGGTTTAACCTGAATTATTGTTTTTATGGCCGAATTTTTTAAATTATTTTTGAGTTTAGAGATTTTTAATTTAATTTGCAATTTACTTTGTGGTAAAGAATTATTTTTAGGGCTGAAAATGGCAAATTATTTTTCTTTTGCTTGAATTTTCAATTTTTAGTCTGCATTTTTATTTTTTAGACCAGGGTTTTTGATCTTTTTGGTCTATATTTTAGAAGTTTTTGGCATCTAAACCAAAATTTTCGACTATTTAGTCGATTTAGCTTTTTTATTTTTGCCAAGGGTTTTCGTTTTTTTGTCAATGTTTTTAGTTCTGTTACCTTAATTATTAATTTTAATGAGCGAATTTTTTACTGGTCTTGAATTGTTGATGTTTATGAGCGAATTTTTGGCCGAGTTTTTCGGTCCAAGTTTTTGATTTTTTTGCCCTATTATTTAGATTTTGCAGACTGCATTTTTGATATTTTTGTACTTGGTTTTTGTATTCATTTTAGATAATTTGTTTAATTTGAAATTTTTTGTTTTAGTGTTTTTAATTTAATTATAGTGGTTGTTTTAAGATCAAACTAATGTATTTTGATATTTAGCTAAAAAATACAGCCTGCGCGATTTGTGTTTAAGGAATTACTTAATTTTCAAATATTTGGACTCGATTTTTGATTTTTTTTTTAGAAAATTTGTAATTTTTATATCAAAAGAATAAGTTTTGCAACCAATTTAGTTTTTTTAGTAATTGCTAAAAATATAATACTTTTGCCCGGAATGAAACTGATCACCCGATCTAATTGGAATTGTTTGGAAATTATGAAACAAAATACAAACAATTTTAAGTAGTTAATTAGCGAGGCCTTCCGAAAAATTAAAGAATTATTTTATTTATTTGGAGGATACCACAGCAGTAATAAATATTTTTCCAATTTTTTAAATGGCCTTTTTGTACTACCTACATCATATTTTCGGAAAAAACGGAGTTATAAAACTGATGCGTCAGATTCGTGATGCGGCGAAAGCAACTTTTTTTTGTGCAAATTTCGAAATCTCATCAGCGCGCCTTCTCTAATCCCAGTGTTGCCAGATTGGGGGGGGGGGGGGGGTCCTCAAAATGGGGGTAAATTATGATTTTGGCGTAATTTTGGGTTTTTTTTTATGAAATATTTGGGGAAAATTCAAAATTACCCCTGGCAACACTGCTCGATGCAACCGTACCCGGCTTTATTCTACGCCAATAATTTTGAAAAATCAGAAAATATTCTTCTTAATTTTATTGATAAAGAATCGGCAGCACTTAAAAAATGTAAAGATTGTGTTGTATGTAGAAATATTTTGCAACAATTAGGTTTTATTGCAAATTTTTGCATCTTAATAACTGCAATCAAGAATGACTTTAATTGAGGCTTTTAAAATTATGGAAGAACTGTACGAAAATTTAAAATTAGTTTTGCAAAAATTTGATGCGTATTATATCGGAATCCGGGATACGAAAAGATTAAAATGATTTGTGCCATTTTGAAAAGGCGAGACTGAGGAGGACAATAAATTTTAACATGAACCCCATGTCATTTAACTAACCTAAAATGAAAATGAAAATCAAATTTTGGTTCTACATTGTAATTCCAATAAATAAATTATCATCAGTTGCTATTCGTATTTTTTTTAATTATGTATATTTATTTTTATTTAAACTGCAGATAAAATCCATATTTGAAGAATTTTGTCGAATATATTGGCTAGCGCATATGAAAAAATTATAATGCCTTTTTTAGCGCATGTAAACAAATTATAATACCTTTTTTAGCGCATATAAAAAAATTATAATGGCTTTTTTAGCGCATATAAATCCAAACTCTATTCATCACAAATAGGCCAAAGGAATAAAAAATCCAATCGATCGCAATATTTTCCC
The DNA here is from genome assembly GCA_910593695.2 of Ocypus olens. Classification (NCBI taxonomy): domain Eukaryota; kingdom Metazoa; phylum Arthropoda; class Insecta; order Coleoptera; family Staphylinidae; genus Ocypus; species Ocypus olens. The sequence goes on from OU343051.1 coordinate 60,163,754, forward strand.
GTATTTCATAACCAAAAAAGTAAAACATATTACCACTCATTCCCGTGCTTTAAGAGGAGCATATTTCTCCCCAATTTGATTAACAACCGACATTTTCCACTCGAGCGTTCTCGCAGGGAAAAGGGAAATGGCGAGTCACGCATTAACGGCGATTTTTCCATTTCTCGTGCGTTATTTTTCAAAGCCCGGTTTTCCGTTTATTTTATTTTTTTTATCTATCACGACCTCGTCATCGATTTTGACGACGTCGGCCGGATTTTCGACGTCATCCAGAAGAAAAACTAGAAATGTAATGGCGGAGAGGCCATTGACGGAAATCGGTGCTGATTTTCCTCGGGGCGATTGATGGGCGGCCTTCCGCACGTGTAACTGCTGAGAAATGCGAGCAGTTTATCTCTTGAGAGGCAAACGTTGTAAACGTTATGCTCCTGGTATACACACTTGGAGAAATATCGTTGGACATTGCTCTAATTGACTTGTTGATTAAAAATAGTAGAAAGCTGAAAATAAACAAACATCTGCCTTCTATAGATATATATTTTATACAGAGTATTGAATTTCAAAGTGTGCCCATGTAAAATTTCAAATGGGTTAATATTGGCTCCCCTCATTATTTGACAGTATCGGTCTTCTTACATTGTTTTTAAAGCTTTTTAAGCTGAATAATTGGGTACATTACTTAACCCTTTCGGCCCTGGTGGTGGCAATTGCCACCGCAACATTTACATGTCTCTACTTACTATGACAATCCATATTTTTGCTCACTAGATGTCACTTTAACAAAGCCTCACTAATTAATTCCTATACTAATTAATCAAATGAGTTGAAATTTGGTATTTATGGTCTTAAGAAGCGCTCCATCAATAATAATTAACAACAACATTTTTTTTTCAAATTTAAAAATCCAGGGCTGAAAGCGTTAATAGTTTCTGCAAAGCATTTACCGAGATATTTGCAAAAAACTTTACAATTATTTTGAATTAAAAACAATGGTTTGCCATGAAATCGTAATGGCGGATATTTCATTTTGTTCTAAAAAGTGACAGTCGCTGTCGCACTACGATTTACAAGCTTTAAAAAGAACGCAAGAAGACCGATTCTGTCAAATAATTAGGGGAGTCAATATTACCACATTTTTACATGTAATTTTTTTTTGTAAGACCCATGGTCGATAGCACAGACAGAGACGTACTAACACATAGTATAAGTGGTGAGTAAAACACGTGTGTTGAGAATTTTCACAAATGTTTAATGTCGAAACACTGCGACATATATTTCGCCACACAGTGGCTTCATCAGGCAGATGATTAAATGATAGTATAATATTTCATAATGTAAACCTGTTTGTAAGATTTAGTATGTGTCTGTAATAAAGATGATGTATATATCCCTTTGCAATTCAACACCTAGTGTAAACCCTATAAAAAAAAACAAACGATTTTCAAAATTTCTGACAGATGTCATTCGGACCGAGCTCGGTTTCTGATTATTACAATGTACCTAAGCAGAAAAGTCGTAAGGCGTATACTGAATCGGACTTTTGTGTTTTGCGTGTTTCAGATTGGAAATTCGGAGGTGAAGGCGACTCGACCCAAAACACCACCAGCGGCCGTCCAGATGAATTTCAAGTGAGGAAGAGGGCGCATGATGAAAGAGGTGTCTCCGCCCTTGCGCACCGCCATGTCCGAAATTGGCTGCGTCGAAAGGCAGAAGCTCAGCGTCTTCAGGGATGTGCCGGCCGTCCACGGTAAGCCCGGCGTCGCGCTCAGCGGCCGCAACCGGCTCAGTAATCATCAGAGAAACCTCAGTTTGGACTTTAGGTGAGTTTTCTAATATAATCCATAATAACGGTTGAAGTTTTGCGATTCGCCAAATTAATTTATATGTATCTTTGTTTGTCCGGTATGCGCTCCTGCACCGTTTATCCGATTTCGTTGAAAACTTTGGTGAGGTTATGTGCGCACGCCGCCATGGTTTGTGGATTAGTACAGCCATTTTGCAATAGGTGGCACTCACGTTGTTTCAACAAATACAGATATCGCATTACAGCGGCGGCTCGTTATGTAGAGCCAAGAAGCCATGGCACTACCTCTAATTTCAAACGAAACAAGATTTTTTTTATTAATTCTAAAAACATTGTTTATGCTGGAGGCTTCTACTTCGTTATACATTTTAAATATTATAATAAAACACTTTTAACTTTGTTTTGTATAACTTAACACATGGATCAATAAGTCCCGGGACTAACAATGAAAACAACATTTTTTTTGCAAAAATTTTTTTATTCATCTACATAATCACCTTTTAGGGTGATACAATCGTTCCACCGCTTTTCCAATTTTTCAATACCATGTTTAAAAAAATTAATATCTTTCGCTTCAAAATAAGCTTCTGTTTTAGCGATGACCTCCTCATTTGAGCCAAATCTTTTTCCCTGGAGCATTTTTTTAAGGTCAGCAAAAAGCCAGTAGTCACTGGGGGCTAAATCTGGCGAGTATGGGGGGTGGGGAAGCAGATCAAAGCCCAATTCGTCCAATTTTGCCATTGTTTTCATTGACTTGTGGCAGGGTGCATTGTCTTGGTGAAAAAGGATTTTTTTTCTCTGCATGTGCGGTCGTTTTTTTGCTATTTCCTTCTTCAAACGCACCAGCAAGTCAATATAATAGTCGCTGTTGATCGATTTACCTTTTTCGAGGTAATCAATAAAAATCACGCCATGCGTATCCCAAAAAACTGACGCCATGACTTTTCCAGCTGACTGCTGCGTTTTCGCACGCTTCGGACGGCTTTCGTCAGCTGTACGCCACTCAGATGACTGCCGCTTCGACTCTGGAGTGTAGTGATGTATCCATGTTTCGTCCATGGTCACGTAACGACGCAAGAAATCTTTTTTGTTACGAGTCAATAGCGATAAACAGCTTTCTGAATCATCGACTCGTTGCTGTTTTTGTTCCATCGAAAGCAATCGCGGCACCCACTTGGAAAAAACCTTTTTCATGCTCAATTTTTGATGAACGATAGCAAATACACTTCCATATGATATCTGTGTCATCTCAGCAATCTCACGGAGCTTCACTTTACGGTCTTTCATGATAATTTTTGTCACTTCACTCACATTTTCCGGTGTAGAGGCTTCCACAGGTCTACCCGAGCGTTCCGCGTCATTTGTGTCGGTACGACCACGTTTAAACTCGGTAAACCACCGACAAATCGTTGTTTTTGATGGAGAAGATTCCGGGTAACATTTTTCAATCCATTGTTTCGCTTGCACGGTGTTTTTACCCATTAAAAAACAATGTTTTATTAGAACACGAAACTCGGTTTTTTCCATTTTTTAAACTGACTACAAAATGACTTTACTATAACCTCGATAACTCAGCTGTTTCTGGTCCGATCGACTTAAAATTTTGACACGTTTCAAGCAAAGGTTAGTACTCTAGAAAGGCGTGGTTACTGGTTTACTACGAGCGCCATCTCTGGGTTAGTCCCGGGACTTATTGATCCATGTAATATATATTTATTTTTGTGACTTAAGTTTCGGTAATACAATTACCATTTTCAAACAAGAAGTGTTTTAAAAACCGATTTACAAAGGTATATTTTTTAAAACACTTCTTGTTTGAAAATGGTAATTGTATTACCGAAACTTAAGTCACAAAAATAAATATATAAGTTATACAAAACAAAGTTAAAAGTGTTTTATTATAATTCTAAAAACACTGATTTGTCATTTTAAATGTTAAAACGATGCGAAAGTTTCATGAGACGAGAAAAATGATAATGCATTTATTTGAGAATTTATCTCTTAAACAAATTAGCAGTTTTGAAAAATTCTTCCAGAATTGTGTTTTGTGTTGTTATCTTGAAAACCAGTGATGGGGTATTTTGAGGTTTATTAAGATTAATGTATTTTGAGTAAATTTGAAAAGTTTCAAGTGTGTTGTTTTCAACAGTTGTTTCTGTATTTTTTTTTCACTCTGAATAAATGAAACTTTAAATCTTGAAAACCTGTGATGGGTTTTTTTTACGTTTTTTTAAGGATTGTTAGTATTAGTGTATTTTGAGTAAATTTGGAAAATTTTAAGTGCGTTGCAGTTGTTTTTATAATTTTTTTTCACTCCGAAGAAGCGAAACTTAAAAAATCTTAAGGGCTGTTCTCGGTCGCTTATCTTGAAAACCAATGATGGAGTTTTTTTGAGTTTTTGGAATGTTATTGTATTTTAAGTAAATTTAGAAAGGTTCAAGTATTTTACAGCTGTTTTTGTATTTTTTTCGCGTCAACAAAAAATGATTAAAATTTTTCATAAATTCACAAGAAAAATTGCCAAAGCAATCGACGAAATGTATTGGAATTTTCTACCAAATCACTCTTGAATTCATATTGAGTGATTTTGCGAAGTTTCAAGTGGATGGTAATTGTTTTTATATTTTTTTTTTGTGTCAACAAAAAAATGATTAAAATTTTTCATAAATTTATATAAAACATTGTCAAAGCAATCGACGGAATGTATTGGCATTTTTTACCGAATTACTCTTGAATTCATATTGAGTGATTTTGCGAAGTTTCAAGTGGATGGCAATTGTTTTTATATTTTTTTTGCGTCGACAAAAAAAATTATTAAAATTTTTCATAAAATTACATGAAAAATTGTCAAAGCAATCGACGGAATGTATTGGAATTTTCTACCAAATCACTCTTGAATTCATATTGAGTGATTTTGCGAAGTTTCAAGTGGATGGCAATTGTTTTTATATTTTCTTTGCGTCGACAAAAAAAATTATTAAAATTTTTCATAAAATTACATGAAAAATTGTCAAAACAATCGACGGAATGTATTGGAATTTTCTACCAAATCACTCTTGAATTGATTTTGCGAAGTTTCAAGTGGATGGCAATTGGTTTTATATTTTTTCGAGTCAATAAAGTACTCATCGGATAAATGTAAATAGGACCAAAAAATTAATTCGTCTTTAATTGCTTTTTTGTTGTTTAAGGGTAACTCTTGAACGAATGATCTAATTTGGCATCGAATAGACGCAGATGAGACCCAAAACATGTAATTTATAGTTCAATTTATGAACGCAAGGAGATATTTTGAAAATTCTTTCAGCAAACTGTTGTGCTCATTGGACAGATAAGATCAAAAAAGATTTTATTATTATTGAGGAAAACTCTTAAAAACGAAAAGCGTTAGCAAAGTATTGTTCTTATATAATAGACGTAGGTTAAAAAAATAAAATTGTTAAATTTTATTTTCTAAGGCACTTTAATTTCTAAGACACTTTCAGCAAAGTCAAAAATTAATTTTAATCGTTTTTCGGCGTTTCCAGCAGTTGTACGAACGATTTACACCAAAAGAAATTTTGCTTGTCTCAGTTTCTGTAAGTCTCACAAATAATTTTTATAACAAAATAGTGTTCAGAATGTGATTCTGGACTTGAAAAAATACAAAAATAAATTTTTGAAGAAAATATAAATTTAATCGTTTTCAGTTCCTGTAAGTCTCACAAATAATTTTTATAACAAAATAGTGTTCAGAATGGGATTCTGGACTTGAAAAAATACAAAAATTAATTTTTGAAGAAAATATAAATTTAATCGTTTTCAGTTTCTGTAAGTCTCACAAATAATTTTTATAACAAAATAGTGTTCAGAATGGGATTCTAGACTTGAAAAAATACAAAAATAAATTTTTGAAGAAAATATAAATTTAATCGTTTTCAGTTTCTGTAAGTCTCACAAATAATTTTTCTTGAACAAATAGTGTTTAGAATGTGATTCTAGCCTTGAAAAAATATAAAAATAAATTTTTGAAGAAAAATTAAATTTAATCGTTTTTTGGCGTTTCCAGCAGTTGTATCCGAAAGATATATAGAGGACCAAAGAATTGAATTCGTTCTTCAATTGTTTTTTGGTTTACAGAAGATAACGGTTGACCAATGTAAAATTCTTCCAGAAAAGTCCATCGAATAGATACAATAACTTATTTGTTTGTTAGCCTTTGTAAGACTTAATTTCGTAGAATTACGAACTGCTAGAATATTTATATATCAAGCCTACTTTTCTCTTTATTTAATTTACTGAATAATTTTGCAACAATAATCGTTTTTTTTTTTTCTCAAAAAGAAAATTATACGCTAAGTGGCTCTACCATCAAAATGTTCCACGAGCCGCCACTGTCGCATTAAATTGAGAACCATGCGAACGATATCGCCGGTAACGTGAAATTCGGCTGCCTTTACTTTTAGAATTATATATAAGTTTTTCGGAGGCATTTTGAGAAATTGAGAGCGGCAGTTCACTTCTCAAAGTCTTGAACTAACTGAATGAAAAAAAAAATTGTGAAAATTCAAGGGGAACACGTATTTACAAATTATTATTTCTTTCTTTTGATATTAGCAATCTTCGCTTTCACAACTCAAATAATTTTATTTACTTACTCAAGTTATGGTCAGAAAAGTGAAAAATGTCATTTTTTTCAAAAATTCATAACTTTGCTCCAAATCATCGAAACGACTCGAATTTTTAAGGCATTTGAAGGAAATTGATTACATTTTTCTGCCATTGTGGTGAAATTACTCGCCGATTTTTTTTTGCGCACGGTAAAGCTTGTCAAAGTTGGACAATTTTTTATACAAAAAACATTTTTTTCCCATCGCGTTGTTACAGGGGGTGGGTTCGACTTGGGGTGAAAATCAACTGCACATTCTTAAAGATAAAACTTGAATTTTTCCCAAACTGAAAGATTTATCAATTTTCGACCAAATTGAATCAAGTTTCTCGACGGTTTGAAAAATCGAATTTTTTCGAGTGGCGCTTTTTTTTGACGCCCAGTGTATAATATAACCATCTCAGTTGTTTTTCATTTTTGCATAGTTTTATATCGGTTTTTCGTATATTTTTTCGATTTTATTAATCAACGCCTCCACAATTTAAATTAAAAACTTTTAAACATTCACAGCTCACTTAAAAATTGGTGCATTTTTGAAACCAAAAATGATTCTTAAAGAATAAAGTCGAATTTATTGTTTTTAATGTTTGCATCGTTGTATGTTGGCGTTTTATATATTTTTTTCATATATTTTTTCGATTTTTTTTTAATCAACTCTCACAATTTTTCTTATTGCATTTTCAAAAACAACAATGGTTTTTGAAGAATCAAAACTTCTTAGTTGTTTTATGTTTCGATCTTTTTTACAACACACATAAAACTTTCTTAACATTTATAACTCGCCTAAAATTTCATGTATTTTTGAAAACAAAAATATATCCTTCTCAGTTATTTTTCATAACTTGATTTCTCTTATAAAAATGGTGATGTGGCCATCATGTTACTTTCTCCGACAAGATAATATCATTTATATTTACGCTTCCATGGTTTATTTTCAATTGAAATCATATTTTAAATGTACATAGAGCGTTGCGTAAACTCGGATGAAAGTGACGTTTAAAACGTCAAAATCATGAAAGATGGAAAAATTATACTTCAAATTCAAAAACTCGGTTTACTCAAAAACTAACGAGATTTCGAAAAAAACTTATTCTTTAGAAGTTGTTCATTTTGGCATTCTCTACAATTATTATTCATATAAATTTGCTGTAACTATTATCGTTTCATAATTATAAACCAAAAATTAAAAAAACATGAATATTTTTTTTTCTCGAATAGGAATGATTTTATTAAAAAATATTTTTAAGCAAAAATGTTCATTTCTTTGTTTTCTTCAATGTTTGTTTAAATATTTTTGTGATATTTTTCATATTTAAGAAGATATTGGCAAAAAACAAAAAACAGTTAAGGTAAACACCCACTTCTGGTGTACGAAATTTTACCAAAAGCTTTTCAGTTCTTCAGATTATCAAATAAGACGTATGTTCAAAGTTTGATATCAATTGCTCTATTAGTTTTTAAGATACAGCGCACACAGACAGACACACACACACACACACACACACACACACACACACACACACACACAGACAGACAGACAGACAGACACACACACACACACACACACAGACACAGACACAAAAATTTTTTTTCCAGAAATTGTTGAAATGGCATCTAGGGACCCTAAAACGGATATTTCCGTAAAAAAAAATTTTGAAAAAAAAATCACGATCACAATACTTTCTCGTACTTCGTAACGGAGAAAGTAAAAATGATTTCATCACTGCAAAATGTAATTTTTTCTACGTCCGTTATAAAATGTACAGTTTTTTTTTCATTAATTCGGGTTCATAAAATATGTGATTCCTGAACCCTACAAATAGCGTGAAAAAAAGTGCCATAACGGTTCATTTTTTCACTCTTTTGCGTGAAAAAAAGTGTCGTAGCGGTTCATTTTTTAACGGAACTATAAAATTGTTTGCGCAAAGAGTTACATCACTATTTTTTGTTATTTTTTATGTAGCCTGTATTATTGCAGTGAAATAACAATGTCTTAATATACCACAGACTTTTTGGCTTTATTTTAGTGGCACGTTTAGTGTCCGGCCCTTTAAATTACCTGTTTTGTGGCACGCCAATGCATTTGGGTTGCCTACCGCTGATCTATACTGCCATATGGTAGTTTGGTCGAATAGTTATAATATTTTGTAACTTCATAACCTCAATTCCAAAAATTAATCCTCCGTTTATACGAGTACTTTCAATTCCACGTTTTGTTTGTTTTGTATTTATAAATTACATTATCCTTGAATGCACTTTAACCACTATTTTTTTTCCATTTTTTTTTTCCAATGTAACGATAAGATATCCAACCTCGTCAACAATTGACAGTGCGATAAGATACCGTACCACACATCGTTTTTGTAGGTGGTAACCTTGCTGTACATTCCATTTTTATTGATTTGCATAATTTCAACAGAAATTCCTTATGCTGATATTTCAAGGAATTGGTTCATGAATTCGGTATTAATGATTCGCATTTCCCAGTATTCTCGTTGTGAATGTGAAATAGATTTGCTGTATTCTTTGTGTCCGCATGGATTTAATTAAAAAAATATTGACAATGATCTTCCACTTTAATCTTCATTACCACTTTTCAGTGATAAAAATATCGATTTGTTTAAGAAAATACGAATATACAAACTTTGGACATATTTTTTGAATGGATCAGAAGCAACCAGATGCATCAGGCTCCAAGACGTTTATGTTCTTGTTACTTACTTTCCCTAATTCCTCCGCGAGTTCTAATTCTTGCCTGGAAAAAATGAAAGCGCAGCGATTTTTTTATTTTATTTTTTTTAGAAAGTGTGCGAGAATCCCGCTCTCTTGTTATATATGCTGTATGTATGACACCAATACAATTTCGTCTGCTTGTTCTGGAACGATCTGTGTGGGTGCATCGATCCACCGCCAAAAGGGTCATTCCTTGGTCCGATTCTCGGATACCGCCGCCGCCTCTGTTCTCGTTTCAGTAACACAACTGTGCTTAATTAACCAACGGTGTCTCATTATATTTGATTGCGTAGTTATAGTTAATGCAGTGTTAGTTCATTAACGGTGACCCACTTAACGGTAGTTATGATTGAAATCTGTAAAGTTACAATTACAATATTTTTTCCTTACCCTTAAGGGGCCGTCCACGGGCACAGATTTTCGCGAGGTTCCAGTTGATACATGGAGTAATAAATATGAAAATGCACGTATGTACGTGAAAGATTGAAGTTTATTCTACATATTTTAGTAAACAAAATTTAAAAAAAAATATCGAAACCTAGAATCTCGCGAAAATCTGTGCGCGCAGACTGGCCATAAAAATAAAAAGGCAAACTTGTAGTTCATTTGAGTAAGAATATTGTAGTTGAAGAACAAGTTTGTAGGTCATTTGCTTAACCACTTCGCGCCCATGTAGCTTTGATTGGGCTATAGGATAATCCTGAAAAATTACTTTTTTCTTGTTGTTACCTTTTTCTACGACATATAATTCCATTGTCACAAATTTACTCATTTATGCAAAGAAATATGAAAAAATATTCCATAGATGGCGCTAAAGGTGTAATTTTTTTTCATGTTTTTGTTTGTCGCCACATGTGGCGACCTGGGCGTGAAGAGGTTAAGAATAAACATGGCAAATAAATTTAAATTATTTATACTGTTGAGTATATTTGCAGATATTTCGAAACTAAAAACATATTCATCTCTCGGCGAACAATTAATTTAATAGATTATAATCTCCGGATTATTAAATCATCGAGTTATGTCACGGGCCGCCCATTAAAGCAATTCCATTTGGCTAAATTATGAACGCAACTAACGTTAATGTGTGCATGCTTACGAAATAATGGACCAATTGCTGCGTTACGTAAAGTCCGAACGAACCCATTTACAAACGATGACGTGAGTTGCATGATAAACGGAAAGAAAAAAAAACACAACAATATCGAGAATTAATTCCGCTTGTTGTTGTTTCGTCCTCTTACTTACGTAACATCTTCCGACAATTCAGGAAATTCAATAAGAGGAAAAAAATGCACGTGGCTTAATATATGCGAGGAATGTGGGGGTGAAATACTGATCACGTGAAAATACTTTATATCCATATTTCTTTGTTGAAAAAAAGTTGCTTGAAAAGTTCATGTCTTCCAAATTGGGAATATGAAGTGCTTAGAAACCATCAACTATCCAATTGTTTTTACTTTCTCCGTTACGAAGTACGAGAAAGTATTGTATTGTGATTTTTTTCAATTTTTTTTTTACGGAAATATCCGTTTTAGGGTCCCTAGATGCCATTTCAACAATTTCTGGAATTTTTTTTTGTGACTGCCTATCTGTGTGCGCTGTATCTCAAAAACTTATAGAGCAATTGATATGAAACTTTGAACATCCGTCTTATTTGATAATCTGAAGAACTGAAAAGCTTTTGGTAAAATTTCGTACACCGGAAGTGGGCGTTTACCTTAACTGTTTTTTTGTTTTTTGCCAATATTTTCTTAAATATGAAAAATATCATAAAAACATTTTAACAAACATCGAAGACAACAAAGAAATGAACATCTTTTGCTTGAAAATATTTTTCATAAAATCATTGCTATCCGAGAATTTTTTTTTTTTTTAATTTTTGGTTTATAATTATGAAACGATAATAGTTACAGCAAATTTATGTTAATAATAATTGTAGAAAATGCCAAAATGAACAACTTCTGAAGAATAAGTTTTTTTCGAAATCTCGTTAGTTTTTGAGTAAACCGAGTTTTTAAATTTGAAGTATAATTTTTCCATCTTTCATAATTTTGACGTTTTAAACGTCAGTTTTATCCGAGTTTATACAACGCTCGATGTACATTTAAAATACGATTTCAATTGAAAATAAACCCATGAAAACGTAAATATAAAGTCGGAGAAAGTAACATGATGGCTACATCACAATTTTTTAAATTATTACTTCCCAATAGGACAAGTAATACAAAATAATAATCCAAAACATAATGATAACAAATGTTAATGAAATTCTGAATGAGCTAGGTGCCTTTGAGTTTAAATAAAACAAACTAGATCAAAGTGTCTTGGATTTGAAAATTATTGATTTTTAACACTTGCCAATTTTCTCCGTGGCGGAGCGGTTCGGCTCCCGCTTTCGGTGCGAGGCGTCGTGGGTTCGAGTCCCACGCTCGGGCGGTAGCTTTTATCAACGAAAAGTTATCGTTCATGTCCATGGGTGTTCAGTATTTATCCCATTGATTATTGAAATGAATTTTCAAAAATATTAAATCAACGTTAGTGGCCGAACAGCTAAAACGCTTACACCAATTCCCTTAATCATTCACTCTCCTCAACCCGCTATTCCGTCAAACATCCTTCCTATTTACAAAAAAAAAACATACAGTGTGTCTGCTTAAGTTCGCACCATATGGAAAAAAATGTATTATTAATTTTACGAAAAAAGTTATCCTTTATAAAAAGTTCTGCATGATCTTAAACTTAAAATGCAACCATCAGATATAAATTTTTTTAGTCGTCTATGCGGTTTCTCAAAAAATATGAATTTGGCTCAAGAATGAATTACCTTTATTTTTGACAATAACGAAAATTGTTAAAAAAAGTTGATCAGAACTAAAAACTACGTTCAAATATGCAATTACATCCAATTACATGTAAAAAAAATTGTTCTTTTTTATCTAAAATAACAATGCAAATGTAACTGTGTTGCGTGAAATCTAGGATGCACTGATAAACAAATGATTTCTTGATAGCAAGAATTGTTTGACAGTGAACGTCAAATAAAATTTGTTAACATGCCGGTGATATTAAGTGTGAAAGAAAAAGTAGAAATTGTGTAAATCGTTGGTGATAATTATAAAACTTATCGTGAAGCAGTTGAAATATTTAACAACAGGCATCCAGAGAAATCATTTGTTTATCAGTGCATCCTAGATTTCACGCAACTACAGTTACATTTGCATTGTTATTTTAGATAAAAAAGAACAAATTGTTTTAGATGTAATTGCATATTTGAACGTAGTTTTTAGTTCTGATCAACTTTTCTTAATAACAATTTTCGATATTGTCAAAAATAAAGGTAATTTATTCTTGAGCCAAATTCATATTTTTGAGAAACTGAGTAGACGACTAAAAAAAAATTAATATCTGATGGTTGCATTTTCAGTTTAAGATCATGCAGAACTTTTTATAAAGAATAACTTTTTTCGTAAAATTAATAATAAAAAAGTTTTCCATATGGTGCGAACTTAAGCAGACACACTGTATATGTTAAAACAGATTTAACTTCACTTCAGAAGAAAGCTCGGCTCGTGCAGACCACTGCGATATAGATGATTCGTTTTATCCTAGAATTTCGTTTTTTTTTTGTTTGAATGAAAAACACGATTATTTTATCGACGTACAGGAAACGCCTTCTGTATGTAACGAAAAAAAAAACCAAGGGAATTCGCCGGAAGTGATCTCGAGGTCGTGTTATTTGTCGAGTCGTCAATGACACTTACGCACACGTTCTCTCACGCTCTCTATCTCCCTCTTTGGTACTAATTTTATCTGCGGGATACACATGGTGAATATAAAACAAACGATGATTAGGATATATATGGGCTTCAAGTTCATATATGTAATCATCAAGAGTTGATTCCAGTTGAAATTATCCTACGGTGATAATTGGAGTAATCTCGCGGTCGGTTGGTCGTCGACGAGTTCAGGGTCAGAGTTCTGATGATGATGCTGGCGGAAAGGTTAGAATAATTCGTTGTGGAATTTTAATGGATCGGTTGCGATGCGAGCGAATCGCCAATGTTGATAAAGAAGAAGTTAAAGTAATTTCCAGCTACATCTAGATAAAAGAAAAAGAAACCTAGGAGTTGCAGATATTTTTAATTCTTATCTGATACATCCGGTATGCCATGCAAATCTAAACTTCACGAATATCGTAAAACTGATTGTGAAATCATTAACCCTTTGGGTTCCAGGGGTCGCAATCAGTTTCAAACTCGGCAAGAATTTTTAATTATTTCTTAATAGTTATTTAACCAACAAGTGTGTTAATGATGGCGATTAATGATCGAGACATTTTCACGCACGAGCGCTTGCGCGAGTGCGTTAATTGTTGAGATCATTAAGCGCCAATTGACACACGAATTGGTTACAAGATTTTTCCGTTGATCGTAACTTAGATCAACATTAGAAATTAGATTAGAGAAAATCCGAACAAAACAAACAAATAAACTTGCTATTAAGTCCTTTGCAGCAATATCGGCAAAACATGGGAATAGCGCAGATACCGAATGACGTCTTACCAGTTACTCCTCGCACCAGGAAATAAATTCTACGTAAGTTTTTTCGTAAAAATGTGTACTCTTTTCCGGAATCAAATTTAATGTTGCATTATTTTCAATGGCTAGTACTTTTGGCGGTGTTAATTTAAACTCAACACTATCCATAGTAGCAGACATTCACTCGATACACGCGTTTTATAAATTTGACGTTTCACACTTTGACATTATTGTATAACAAAATCGAAGGCGGTTCGCCTCTAATTTGTTTCTAACGCAGAGAATTGATATACTTTTGCATTTACATGTGAAACAAATTATAGATCGTTTTCTCGCTATTATCAGTTACATTTCCAGTAATTATGAGTAATTAGCCACTCATGAATTAGCTATTTAATGCTTAACTAGAAATCGTTCTTTTTTTTAGGAAATATGATTGATAGGAATTCGAGTTAGGGAATCGAGGATGATAGCAAATTGGCTTAGCCAGCTAGGGCATTCAGCCACCATCGATGTATAGTATTTAATAATTCATTTAAGTGAAATGAGGACAAAGACTAAATATATCCCGGGACCCGCATGGCTATTTTTCGTGTTAAAAAAGTAAAAAAAAAGTGACCGCCCGGACGGGACTCGAACCCGCACCAGCGGGGTCGGAGGCCGGACCTCTACCCACTAGACCACCGCGGCCCTAGAAATCGTTTATTAATGAAAAATCGTTCATTAATATGGGTCATTAATGAACGATTTTTGATACATTTGGGTACATTAAAGTTAGCCGTTAACCAACGAGCAACGGAAAAACACTTTTTCGCCACTTTAAATGTTTAATAACGCCTGCATAACTTTAATGAATGGAGAAAAATCGCAATGCATTTGTTTCAACCCCACGGTGCCAGTTTCCATCTGGCACGTCATTTCGTTAGGATTTGGGCTACACCGGGGAGGCGGGTGCAGGAGAGGTCGCTCTCTTCATTACGAAATAAGCCTCTTTCGAAGAAAAATTGCAAATTAAATAGTTAGGTAGACTTCTTCCTAATTTGATTATAAAAATAAAGACTGTTATATCAGCTTCCAGTTCGAGTGCAAACTTCATTCTCGTGGCAATGGCCAACTTGTTCACGAGTTTAATACTATACTTTTTCGCATCATATCAAATAATTACCTAAAGATTTTTCTGTTTGTATTAAATTATAACGAATAATTTTTCTATTTGGAAATTGCGGCAGTTCGCTGACAAAAGACGAATCGTGACCATAGTAACAACTAAACTGTTGGGCAATGAAACCGCTATCATTTGATTGGACGTCACCTGTGGAGAAAATGATTCGGCCGAATAATGGACAACTTTCTCAATCAAAAACGATTTAACAACGTTTATATTATTTAATAAAATGCGAAAAAGTTTATTCTACCATCAACATGTTCCACGAGCCGCCACAGATCGCAATAGCGCTCGTCTTTATCGATTGCGAAGAGGCCCGCCAAAAAATTTCAACAGCGTCCCAAGTGTTTATAACTTTTTTGACAAAAAAAACTGTGTGTTTTTTGCATTAAATGTTAATTAGTTAACAAAAAAAAGTACATTAAGAACTGTTGATATTTAGAAATTAATATGAACTGTAAAGCTCTTTTAAAAATTCAATCAAAATAACATTTTTTGTGAATAGTAACAAGCTCACTTACACACACATATACATGTACCTGGTCGAAGAATCTAGCGATCACTAGATAGTTAAGCAAAATGAAGTTTAAAATAAAAGTATTTAACTTCGGGAGGAATAATAATAATAATAACAATTTAGTGGAAAAATTATGTTCAAAGTTATATCCAAAATTATAAATGGAGTTTTTGAAATGTCTGTAAAATGTTAGAGAAAAATATACTTCGGCTCATTCCACGTGAAATCAAAACATTGTTTTTTTTTGTCAGCAAGTATATTATGAAAAACGGTTAATTTTTTTTTCATGATTTTTGGGTCGGATCTGATGTTGAAATTTGACGCAATTTAACAAAATGGCGGCAACGGATAAAGGTGGCTTTTAAGTTTGTAATAACTGTAACTTTGTTATTTATGAACCAATTTTGTTGTTTATACTTTCGTCTTTCAAATGACACCAAAATGAACAAAATTGGATAAAAAAAAAAAAAAAAAAAAAAAGACCTTTATTGGCATACAAATAAAATACAAATTAAAGTTACAGTTAATTACAAACTTAAAAGCCACCTTTATCCGTTGCCGCCATTTTGATAAAATGCATTAAATTTCAAAATGATCCCCTGATCCCAGTTTTGACATGGAAATTCTGAAAAAAATGGACCATTATTTTACAAAAATCTGTGACATGAGGGATTTTTTTTATTTTCGTTGATTTAAAATGTAATGAGTCTTGCGGACAATGTTGGAGAATTAGGAAGTGGTTGCAATTGTTTTCAACTTTCTTAAGCCACGTAATAAATGAGCAACTTCTTAAATTAACTCGGAGCGATTTAAATAGAATGATATCGAAATGAAAACAGGAAATCTTTCAAATTTTTACATAATTCTGGAGGAGAATGTATTTGTAACAATTTTTGAAAGGTTCAAATTATTACCAATTGTTTTTTTACTTTCTCCGTTACGAAGTACGAGAAAGTATTGTGATCGTGATTTTTTTTTCAAAATTTTTTTTACGGAAATATCCGTTTTGGGGTCCCTAGATGCCATTTCAACAATTTCTGGAAAAAAATTTTGTGTGTGTGTGTGTGTGTCTGTCTGTGTGTGTGTGTGGGTCTGTGCGCGCTGTATCTCGAAAACTAATAGAGCAATTGAAATGAAACTTTGAACATCCGTCTTATTTGATAATCTGAAGAACTGAAAAGCTTTTGGTATAATTTCGTACACCGGAACTGGGTGTTTACCTTAACCGTTTTTTGTTTTTTGCCAATATCTTCTTAAATATGAAAAATATCACAAAAACATTTAAACAAATATTGAAGACAACAAATAAATGAACATCTTTTGTTTGAAAATATTTTTTATAAAATCATTGTTATTCGAAAAAAAAATGTATTATTTTTTTTTTTCATTTCTGGTTCATAATTTTGAAACGATAATAGTTACAGCAAATTTACGTGAATAATACTTGTAGAGAATGCTATAATGAACAACTTATAAAGAATAGGTTTTTTTCGAAATCCCTTTAGTTTTGGAGTAAACTAAGTTTTTGAAGTTGAAGTATAATTTTTCCATTTCATAATTTTGACGTTTTAAACGTCAGTTTTATCCGAGTTTACAAACCGCTCGATGTACATTTAAAATATGATTTAAATTGAAAATAAACCATGGAAGCGTAAATATAATGATACCATCAAGTCGGAGAAAGTAACATGATGGCCACATCACCATTTTTTTAAAATATTTTTGCCATGTGGGATAAAGCGTAAATTCTTAAATAGACAAGGCTCGGTCCAAATGGGATTTTATAGAAATTTTAACAAGGGATTTTTTTTTTTACTGATCTGTGAAAATTAATTCAGCTCGATTTATTTTTAAACTAGGAATGAGAATACATACATTTTAAATAATTTCGTTTTTTTTTTACTCAATAACAATTATTTGTATTTTTTACTTTCTCCGTTACGAAGTACGAGAAAGTATTGTGATCGTGATTTTTTTTTCAAAATTTTTTTTTACGGAAATATCCGTTTTGGGGTCCCTAGATGCCATTTCAACAATTTCTGGAAAAAAAAATTTTGTGTGTGTGTGTGTGTGTGTGTGTGTGTGTGTGTGTGTGTGTGTGTGCGTGTGTGTGTGTGTCTGTGCGCGCTGTATCTCAAAAACTAATAGAGCAATTGATATGAAACTTTGAACATACGTCTTATTTGATAATCCGAAGAACTGAAAAGCTTTTGGTAAAATTTCGTACACCGGAAGTGGGCGTTTACCTTAACTGTTTTTTGTTTTTTGCCAATATTTTCTTAGATATGAAAAATATCACAAAAACATTTAAACAAACTTTAAAGACAACAAAGAAATGAACATCTGTTGCTTGAAAACATTTTTCATAAAATCATTTTTATTCGAGAAAAAAATGTATTATTATTTTTTTCATTTTTGGTTTATAATTATAAAACCATAATAGTTACAGCAAATTTATATGAATAATAATTATAGAGAATGCTAAAGCGAACAACTTATAAAGAATAAGTTTTTTTCGAAATCCCTTTAGTTTTTGAGTAAACTGAGTTTTTGAATTTGTAAGTATAATTTTTCCATCTTTTATAATTTTGACGTTTAAAACGTCAGTTTCACCCGAGTTTACACAACGGTCGATGTACATTTAAAATATGAAAACAAACCATGAAAGCATAAATATAAATGATACCATCAAGTCGGAGAAAGTAACATGATGGCCACATCACCATTTTTTAATTACCCATTTATACTTATTATTGTTTTCGTGATTATTTGGAATTCAAAATTTGAACTAAATTAGTATACATGGAAAATATCAGAAAAACTGTTTTATACCAATAGATCGGATCAAGTTACACGATGGCCACACATTATAATTGTTTAAATATTTACTTATTACTAATTTATATTATTAATAATAGATACCAATTATACCAAATACAAATTTTAGATTCTGAAGAGAATATTTTGTCACCTTTTTCAAGTAGCATATTTTTATAAGAACACTGTATGCTTCACATTCATAATTCATAAACCATCAACGCATTTTTCTTTTTTTGTGTGTTGGTGGCATTAGCTAAACTTCTGGGACAGTATCATAGAGTCGCCCTCTGTCACCATTTGCATATCGGTAGAGAATCGCTGTACGCGATTTGAATATTAACACCCGACAATGTCGCTCTTAATTGCCAAAAGTTATTATCTCCAACCGTACCTTAGATAAGTTTCACAATTTAATGGTACATTTTAACCCTTAACTGCGAGTTAAGTTATTTTTTTTCGAAAACAAACTTTGAAAACAGTAATTTTAATAAATTAAGCTTAAAACCAACAAAATTGTTGAAATGATGTATTTTTAGGGTTGCACGAAACAAACATATTGTGTACAGTATCCCCAGGTTTAGAGGAATAATATAATTCTTTATTTACAGGCCATTTGACATAGAGATAAAAAAATATGGCTTTTCCCTTTTGAGTGGTTTACAGCAACATTAACAATAAGCTCAATAAAATTATTAAGTTGAGACTTTTACCTGTAGTCTTCACCCACCGTAAATTTGCTGGTCTATGCTCAACTGATGATTTCATTGAGGTTATTGAGAGTGCCGCTGTAAACTCCTCGAAAAGGCAAAGCCATATTATTAATAAATAAATTTGAGACAATCTCACTTTTGCAGAAGCATCAAATAATGTCGATAAAGACGAAAGTAGCTTGAATATATGAATATTCAACCTGTATGCAACTCTACAAAATTAAGTCTTATTATTTATCTTAACCTGGCGGTAGTATATGCGAAATCGTTTAACGCCCTCGAGATTGTCATGCCTCGGCCGCAAGCGCCCTTTTTGATTTTACGGTCTTGATAATATATTCAAATAACTATCATAGACTTGAAATGAAAAGTAGAGATTAAAAAGAAATCTTCATTGGTCGGCAAAACAGAAACTTTGAATTAATATATTAGGCAAAATCCTTGAAACACGATGTTTGAATCCCCTTTTCATTATAATCCTTTAGTGGACGAGGACCACCAGGTAGCAAAAGGACGAATTATGTATCCCCGTTCCCTATTACACAACAGCGCCGGCTTGCGGTGTGGGCCCCATTTTCGTGGGGTCGCGCCAATTAGCGGAACGACCGCTAAATAATATTACAAGGCGAACTTGAAATTAGCAACATAACTCTATGGAATGTGCAAACACACACGGACACACACACCGGCATGACTACAAATAAATGTTGGGAGTGTCGTAGATTTCAATTACGACCGTCGGCGTCGGTGGAATTATTAATAGAAGCGGGACTGTTCGAGACTCGAAACTCGGGATTGTTTATAATACGATTGTTCCAAGCAAACAATATGCCAAGTGCTAAATAAACCGCACGGAATAAGTTAAATTTGTGCTAAAAGAGCGTTTATGTAATGAATAGATTGTTTTACTGTTTTCATTCTTTAGTCTGGGTATAGTCGTCCAATAGATATAAGGCGTTTATGGCCTTTTACAGATTGACCGCCTTAATAAGTTTAGGGCGTCCATTTCGTAAAACCGAACCGTTACATATACAAGGTGAGAAGTTAAACACCGTAAAAGGGTATAAACGCCTTATATCTTTCGGTCAACAAAACCTACATACATTCTGTTTTGGAGGACAAGATAATTGTGTTTTTATTAATATCAAAGGAGCAACTAACCTTTTATGTAGGTGTGCTGCAAATATCAATATTTAAACCGGATTCGCAGGATTTCGCGGCGAGCAAGGTTCAGAAAGAAAAAGAAAAAAGTTTACTTCCTCTCCGCAATGCCGACGCAGACAGTAGTTTCATTAACAGAGATAAAGGACGCCATTACTTAATAAACTCGCTCGACTTTGCTCCACTCTGTTGCGACGATGGCGCAAGTGTGATATTATTCTGCGGACTGCTGCAACAGGACATAAACGACTGAAGAATGTAATGAAGAGCTTGATTGAAATAACTCGGAATTAATAATTTCTAATTTTTTTATCAAAGTTCGCCAACTTTCATAAATAAGTTGGGTAATGGCGATAATAATAACAATAATAAATTGTCTTTATTGCGAGAAAAAAAAATAAAGTACAAGAAATATCATGGCAGAGTAGGCGAAGTTCAGTGAGGTAGTAACCTCTTACTGCTCTTCCACTTAACCTACTAATTTACTAAACTAAAACTAAAACTAAATTAAATTACATTAAATGTACATTTAGGTTAGGAGTAGTATTATTTTATTGCAACTTCTTTTGTAATCATTACAACTTTGCAACTATTACAGATTATTTCTAAATATAAGTGCGCGCAAATGTTTCTTAAATTTCTGTAAAGTGGGTGATTTCAGGTTCAAAGGTATTCTATTATATAATCGATTCAGAATGCAGTAAAAGCTGATTCTAAAATGTCGTAACACCTGCGCAAAATGAGAACGCGAGACAACGCGATAACAAGTTTACGCGTGGCCGTATCACCGAATTGAAGATTAATCATCACTCATTGTGACCGATTTCGATCTTATTTATTTCGTCAGCACAGAAACGGTAGATTATTATGTAGTTATAAATCTTTATTTTTTTTTTTGACTTAGGCATGTGCCATTGAGTCACATCGAATATTTAATTATATATTTAATTTAAGTTTGGGATGAATAAATGAACAAATGAGTAAATGAATAATGCCAGACGTATACACAACAACCATGGACCCGACCGAATACTTCTCGATCCCCGAAAAATCTTTCGCCCGGGCTGGGATTCGAACCCACACGGCACGCGGTGCAACCGGCACAAGCCCTCGCCTGTACCCACTACACCAACGGGCCGCCCCTACAAATCTTTAGGGATTTAGATTATTATAATTTTTTTTTTTGCATACCACCAGCAACGTTGCATCGCGTCGAATTCGAAACGGTCGGGAGACTGTGACGACACGTTGTTTCTTATAAAAGTTTGTAATTAAACAATTATTATTAGAGAAATCCGACTCGCGCCGCGCACACACAGACACCTACCTTCACGCAACTTTCCCCCTTTCGCGATGTACGATGTAGAACGCGTGTCAATGCTTCGGATTCCAGGCTAATTCAAAGGAATACATTCCTCCGCAGCGAAAACTTCCACTGCCATTATTACCAAACATGGGAATACGAGAGATTCAAATACCCGGAATGGATTTCTTTCACAAAAAGATATACAAAACAAACTTTTATGGATGATTCCCCCCTTTACGTACAACTATGTTAACCTCCCCTTATCAACGCATCGCAGCAGTAGATGGCAGTGACGGTTCGCGGGTTTTTTTTTCTGGTACGGCCGAGGAACAAGAGGTGGTAATACAGATAGGTAGTGTCGGTTGCAGAGATCTGAGAACAAGAGGTGGTAATACAGATCTCTGCAACCGACACTACCTATCTGTATTACCACCTCTTGTTAGATCTCTGCAACCGACACTACCTATCTGTATTACCACCTCTTGTTACCTCGGCCGTACCAGAAAAAACCCCGCGAACCGTCACTGGTAGATTGGTAATTGCCACGAAAAATAATTGTTGCTGTTGGGGGCAGCTGAGATTATTTTTAGAAAAATGTATTCTTCTGGGGTAACAAGCTTTAGCACTTTCACTACGTTACGGGGCATACGTGTCCTGTATTTGATGGAATAGAATTCTATCGAGTGTTTTGGTAGCGATTACAGGTTAATACTAAAGGTGCCTTTGGCACTTGAAAGAAATATTGAATAACATACGATTTAAATCAACATTTCGATTAGATTGTGTATCCAGGAGATAAGATAAGCAATCTAGTTGATGATCAATAACTTCCAACTCTGTACAGTCAGTCGGTGTATTATCCCGTGCCTATAGAAAACTTGTACGCCAATGAACTTTCCGTGTTGTGTACACTACTTTCATCGCCGTTCGACATCTGTCGCCAGTCCTCCATTTACCATTTTTTGATAGAGAAAACTGTTCCATCATTCAACCCAACAAATCCGATTATTAGGGCGGGTAAAAAATGTTCGTTTTCTTCAGGTAAGGTGTTATAATTATCCGGTGTTAATTAATATGCATTATAGGAATATGGTAATTTGATCCGCCCGGACTTTCTACTTTATTAGAGAGTCAAGCGTTTTGCTTGAACATTGTGTTTCTGTTTCCACGGCGGCGGCGATGGGCTTTCGCGACGATTATCGTCGTTGCGCGCTGTGTAACTTATTATTCTCATTTTTTTTTTTTGTAATTATAAATCTCATTCATTTTGCTTGCGCCTGGCTTTGGTAACTTTGAGCATCAGCCATCAGTGTATATAATTTCAACATTCTCCGAAGCCTGATGCACTTCTCATTAGAATTTATAAGTAGAGCCGTCCCAAAATGTCGTGACGCCTGGGGATAAAATTTGCGCAGAGTGAGAGAACGCGATAATAAATCTACGCGCGACCGCATCACTTCGCGACCAATTCTGTGTCTATATTTACATTATGTTCACTGAATAATTATGAGTTTCCGGCGTTGAAATTTAAGATGTTCACTGCGCACATTTTGGGACGTCTATACTATTATGTACGTATGAGTGAGATGTGGCTTTGGCCTTCAATCCAGGCGGCGCCCAATTAGTGTTGCAGTTTTGAGTGA
Organism: Ocypus olens; assembly: GCA_910593695.2. Lineage (NCBI taxonomy): Eukaryota > Metazoa > Arthropoda > Insecta > Coleoptera > Staphylinidae > Ocypus > Ocypus olens. Next base: position 60,186,802 of record OU343051.1, read on the forward strand.
CTGGGTGTTTCCATCGTTATATTCGCACATTAATAATTATTATGTGTTATTCAAATACCGGTTTGGTTTTATTTGGTTGTTTAATTATGTAGGAAATTATCATATGGCCAATGTTAATAATTGGGCAATAATATAATTGCAGAACCTACTATTTATATACTATATATTTTTTTAAGTTTTCTAAAAAAATCAATAACAAATAATAATTGTGTTTATGGAGGAGGCTTCTACTTATACATGTTGTAAATATAATAAGACACTTTTACTTTGTTGGTATAACACAAATTTGTGTTATACCAACAAAGTAAAAGTGTCTTATTATAAATAATAATTGTTTAATATTAAAACATCTCTCATGATGGTATTTACTTTCTTTTGAATTCACCATCATTCACCGCGTCAAATTTTTTTCACGATTGTCATCCCGATCCTTGTATCAGTTAAGTAAATATTGTCCTTTCACCAATTACACATTTAGTTACGTACATTTAAAATTAAAGATTATGACATTTCGTACTTATTAGTAGGGGTAGATTATGGAAATATATTACATCGATAAATCAAAATAATCGATTAATTAAATGATCGATTAAGCAAATTATCGGTTAATTGATTATTTTTCGTGTAATAATCAAACAACCGATTAATAAATGATTTATCGATTATTCGATTATTTTGCACAGCTCTAGTTATAATGGAGTATTTAAAAAAATAAAATGGTATATTTTACCAGTCAACACTAGTACATTTTAACTGTCAAAACTGGCATATTTACCAGTCAAAATGGCATATTTTAACAGTCAAAAATGGCACATGTTACCAGCCAAAAATAGACACCATATTATAATAGTCAAAATGACATATTGTACCAGTCAAAATTGGCATATTTTAAACTGTCAAATTAGCACATTTTAACTGGCAAAATTGGCATATTTTAACTGTCAAAACTAATTTATTTTAACTGTCAAAATTGGCATATTGTACCAGTCAAAATTGGCATATTTTAAACTGCCAAAATTAGCATATTTTAACTGTTAAAATTGGCATATTTCAACAGTCAAAAATGGCACATGTTACCAGCCAAAAATAGACACCATATTATAATAGTCAAAATTGGCATATTGTACCAGTCAAAATTGTCATATTTGAAACTGTCAAATTGGCACATTTTAACTGTCCAAATTGTTTAATTGTCAAAATTGGCATATTTTTACTGTCAAAACTGGCATATTTTAACTGTCAAAACTAACTTATTTTAACTGTCCAAATTGGCATATTTTAACTGTCAAAACTAACTTATTTTAACTGTCAAAATTGGCATATTGTAGCAGTCAAAATTGTCATATTTTAAACTGTCAAATTGGCACATTTTAACTGTCCAAATTCGCATATTTTAATTGTCCAAATTGGCATATTTTAACTGTCAAAATTGGCATATTGTACCAGTCAAAATTGGCATATTGTACCAGTCAAAATTGTCATATTTTAAACTGTCAAATTGGCACATTTTAACTGTCAAAATTGGCATATTTTAACTGTCAAAATTGGCATATTTTAACTATCAAAATTGGCATATTTTAACTGTCAACATTGGCATATTTTAACTGTCAAAACTGGCATATTTACCAGTCAAAATGGCATATTTTAACAGTCAAAACTGGCATATTTTACCAGCCAAAAATAGACACCATATCATAATAGTCAAAATGACATATTGTACCAGTCAAAATTGGCAAAACTGACTTATTTTAACTGTCAAAACTGGCATATTTGCCAGTCAAAATGACATATTTTAACAGTCAAAAATGGCACATTTTACCGGCCAAAAATAGACACCATATTATAATAGTCAAAATGGCATATTGTACCAGTCAAAATTGGCATATTTTAACTGACAAAATTGGCATATTTTAACTGTCAAAATTGGCATATTTTAACTGTCAAAATTGGCATATTTTAACTGGCAAAATTGGCATATTTTAACTGACAGAAATTGGCATATTTTAACTGCCAAAACTGACTTATTTTAACTGTCAAAACTGGCATATTTACCAGTCAAAATGGCATATTTTAACAGTCAAAACTGGCATATTTTACCAACCAAAATAGACACCATATCATAATAGTCAAAATGACATATTGTACCAGTCAAAATTGGCAAAACTGACTTATTTTAACTGTCAAAACTGGCATATTTTAACTGACAAAATTGGCATATTTTAACTGTCAAAATTGGCATATTTTAACTGTCAAAATTGGCATATTTTAACTGGCAAAATTGGCATATTTTAACTGACAGAAATTGGCATATTTTAACTGCCAAAACTGACTTATTTTAACTGTCAAAACTGGCATATTTACCAGTCAAAATGGCATATTTTAACAGTCAAAACTGGCATATTTTACCAGCCAAAATAGACACCATATCATAATAGTCAAAATGACATATTGTACCAGTCAAAATTGGCAAAACTGACTTATTTTAACTGTCAAAACTGGCAGATTTGCCAGTCAAAATGACATATTTTAACAGTCAAAAATGGCACATTTTACCGGCCAAAAATAAACACCATATTATAATAGTCAAAATGGCATATTGTACCAGTCAAAATTGGCATATTTTAACTGACAAAATTGGCATATTTTAACTGTCAAAATTGGCATATTGTACCAGTCAAAATTGGCATATTTTAAACTGTCAAATTGGCACATTTTAACTGTCCAAATTAGCATATTTTAATTGTCAAAATTGGCATATTTTTACTGTCAAAACTGGCATATTTTAACTGGTACAATATGCCAATTTTGACAGTTAAAATATGCCAATTTTGTCAGTTAAAATATGCCAATTTTGACTGGTACAATATGCCATGCCAAAACTGACTTATTTTAACTGTCAAAACTGGCATATTTGCCAGGCAAAATGGCATATTTTAACAATAAAAAATGGCACATTTTACTGGCCAAAAATAGACACCATATTATAATAGTCAAAATGGCATATTGTACCAGTCAAAATTGGCATATTTTAACTGCCAAAATTAGCATATTTTAACTGTTAAAATTGGCATATTTTAACTGTCAAAATTGGCATATTGTACCAGTCAAAATTGGCATATTTTAAACTGTCAAATTGGCATATTGTACCAGTCAAAATTGGCATATTTTAAACTGTCAAATTGGCATATTGTACCAGTCAAAATTGGCATATTTTAAACTGTCAAATTGGCATATTTTAACTGTCAAAATTGGCATACTTGAACTCAAAATTGGAATATTTTAACTGTCAAAATTGGAATATTTTAACTGTCAAAACTGGCATATTTGCCAGGCAAAATGGCATATTTTAACAATAAAAAATGGCACATTTTACTGGCCAAAAATAGACACCATATTATAATAGTCAAAATGGCATATTGTACCAGTCAAAATTGGCATATTTTAATCTTCAAAATTGGCATATTTTAACTGTCAAAAATGGTCAAAACTGCCATAGTTTAATAGTCAAAAGTGGCATATTCTACAGGCCAAAAGTGGCAGATTGTAAAAGTGCAAAAGGGATATATTTCACCTGTTAAAAATGGCAAATTCGTCCAGTCAAAAGTGGCATGTTTATTGGCATATTTTACCTGTTAAAAATGGCACACTTTAACAGTCAAAAATTGCATATTTTACCATTTAAAAATGACAAATGAATAGAACATTAAACAATATTAGGCACTTCATAATTTAACTAAGTGTTTAAAAGCGATACTTATAATAAAACAAAACGATCGATTATTAAATAATCAAATTATAGATAAATCGATTAATCAAATGATCTATTCATTGACTATTTTCGAGTAATAATTAAACAACCGATTAACTATAGATTATTTTGCATATCCCTACTACTTATTAGCGAACCCTAATTTTATTATTTCGAAAGTTTTCACGATACAAAATACAATTTTCAAAGAGCCCAAGACTTTTTTTTTTTAGTCGATAATGCATTACTTTTATTTCTTTGGAAATTCATCAAAACTAAGTGGCTTTGTTTCTGGTGAATATTTTATATATACAGTCCATCTAAAAAGTTCCAAGATTGGGGTTATATGATTAACGATCATAAAAAATTCAATTTTCATGGTATTTTGAATTTCGGGAAAAAATACTAATATATCTAACTAAGGTGTATTGAATTTCGGGCCAAAAATTTTAAAAAATTTATTTATTTATTTAGTTCTCAACAGATACAAATAGATCTAATAACAGAGAAATATCATAAAAAGAAAAATTAAAATACATCGTAAACACAATACTTAACCTAAATTAACAATAATATATGTTTATAATAAACGCGACTTAAAATATTAGTATTATTAAATAGTATTATTTTAATACTAATATATCTGAGATGTAAAAAGTTCCACCAGAAATATGTACATGGCGCCATTTGTCTAAACAAATAAAATGCAACCTAGGAACTCTTTAGACAAAACTACTGTGTGCTTCAAGAAAAAATTGATCGCAGTGAAATTAATTGAAATGCGCATGTCTTTTTTGCACAATGGTCAACATTTTTGACGTTAACTGTCTGAATGACAACTACGAATGTTTAATCAAAGACATGCGCATCTAAATTCATATCCGACTGCGAATTATTTCTTTTTGAAATACATCGTATTTACTATCAACATATTTATTTTCATTTACGCTGAATGTTGGTATTTGATGAACGCTACTTCGGCCATTCTGATTGCAGTACTTTGTGTACTTTTAATATAATTTAAATTAAGCTATTTACACAAAATCATTTACTTTCTTATCTATCTGCAATTCGTGCTATTTCTTAATTTCAGTTACATCATAAATTATATTTTTATTATACTTCGACTTCGACAACTCCAACGCTTAATTCCGACACCAATCGGTCTAATTTGTACGCTCGGGAAAACGGCGATCGCTGGACGAACTTGTTCGCGATCAAGCGTTCATCAGAAAATTCCCCAACATAACTGCCAACTGTTTTGTGTGATGAACGCGCCCAAGTAACTGAAAATGTTGATTGTTTAACTTGTGCCAAAGCGTTTTCTTCTCGGCGCGGAAGTACTGCCACCACCCTTCGTCAAGTGTTCCAAAACTGCGTCGCAAATCATTAACAAGTTCTGTTTGCAATTTTTTTTTTGGTGGCTTATGTTACGACTGTACGCCTCACAATACCGTAGACTGAATGGAATACAATTATCCGCATGCAAATTGGTGGGTGGAGGAGAACAAACAGATTTACAATTCATGGGGTTATCGCATGCCGCGTGCCGCCCCCCAGGCCGGCCCTTGTCCCGTTTTCTGCACGGCGGCAAGTCATGGCGTGTGTCTGACTTCGTTTCTGCACGAAACACTCACGTTTTCCTGGCACTTATCGATCTGGCCGCCCTTAATTACTTGCATAATCTTGAACTTGGAAGGAGGAAACGGACGAAAAAAATATCCTTGAAAATAAATTATGCGATTTCTCTCATATCGATAATATCATGATCGATATTGCAATAAATACAACTGTTAGTATCACCAGTGATGGGATGGGTGATCAGTGCCAATATCAATTAAATTTCTTTTATCGTAACAGTCTGTTAGACACAATTTTGAAAGTAAGAATGCAAAACAAATACTGGAATATGTGTTTTAAGTTTAGATTTTTGCAAAGTACTGTGTTTAGCTACAAGAGTGATACTAATTCTGTGATATCAATTCGAAATAACTAAGCAGCGTCGAGGAATGGGGCTTCACTCTGATACTATAAAGTTTGAACGTTTCTCAGAAAACATTAAGTTGACGCGTTACAATAAAGTATTAATTAAATACTCCAGACTGATGTAGCTGGCTAAAGCGAAAAAAAAAACGAATTTGATCATTTTTGCTTTCTTCCCTTTATTACTCAACACGGCATCTTCTTGTCTGTTTGGCATTGCGGTCCGTGTTTTTTTTTTCCATTGATGAAACCAGAATAGATTGCGGTCGCCAGACATAAATCACACTGGCGCAATTCGCTCAGAGATTTGTCCGTCGTTTGCATATTCCGACCGCGCCGCTCTCATCATGCAATAACAATTTTCCCAGACGACCGCTGAATGAGTTTTAATCCCATTGTTTAGCATAACAATTGTTGACATACCAAACCAAAGTCCGTTCTTGTATTGATATGCTAGTTTTCATTGCATTTCAAAAGAGCAAACATGAACCAACTTTTTTGAACGGTTCTTCAGCACTAAAATAGAAATTAGTAAAATCCATTGTGTTACATTCCTTCTATCACGAATTTATATTAAATTTAGCGGAATCTATTGCCTGAATGTTGTACTGAAACCAGCGACAGATATAGGAATATACCAACGGCGGCAAATATAACAATAATAACAGTGACGGTTCGCGGGGTTTTTTCAGGTACGGCCGAGGAACAAGAGGTGGTAATACAGATAGGTACGGTCATCTCTGCAACTGACCCTACCTATCTGTATTGCCACCCTTGTTACCTCGGCCGTACCAGAAAAAAACCCGCGAACCGTCACTGAATAATAATGTAAACATTAAAAATTGCTTCCCCATCAGAACGCCTACAGACCGGTTTCGATCTTTCAGGTCTCTTCAGTGTAGTTAGTTGCTGATGGGGAAGCGGAAATTACTATTGGAAGTGTTCCAAACACCCCATCAGCAACTAACTACACTGATGAGACCTGAAAGGTCGAAACCGGTCTGTGGGTGTTCTGATGGGGAAACAATATTTAATGTTTGCTTACCAGTTCGAAAAATAAATATTGATTCTCCATAAAACATTGCTTACGCCAGTGTTGCCAAGAGTAATTTTTAATTTTCCCCAAATATTTCATAAAACCCCCCAGAATACCCCTCGCATAAAATACCCACCCCAAAAAATACCCCATGGATTGAAGAACTTCGCTTTTCCGAAAATATGTACGTAGTACAAAAAGGTCAAAATTAAAAAAAGTATTAAATCGTCCAAATAATTAAAATAATTCTTTAATTTTTCGGAAAGCATCTTAAAATTGTTCGCATTTTTTTCATAATTTCCAAACCATTATACCGGGTGATCAGTTTCATTCCGGGCCAAAGTATTATATTTAACAATTACTAAGAAAAACTAAATTGACTGCAAAAATAATTTTTTTGATTTAAAAATTTTCGAAAAAAAAAATAAAATATCTAATCGAAATATTTTCAAATTAAGCAATTCCTTAAACATAAATCGCGCAGTCTGTATTTTCTACCTAAATATCAAAGTAAATTAGTTTTATCTTAAAACAACCAACTAAAACAAACAATTTCAAATTAAATAAATAACCCAAAATAAATACAAAAATCAAGTACACGCCAAAAAGTCAAAAATTCAGTCGGCAAAATCTAAATTATAGGGCAAAAAAATTGGCAAAAACTCGAAAATATCGACCAAAAATTCGCTCATTAAAATCAACAATTAAACAACATTAAAATTAATAATTAGGGTAACAGAACTAAAAACATTTTTAAAAAATTGAAAATTGAAAATAAAAATGCAGTCAAAAAACAATTCAAAACATTTCAACTAAATCGAAAATTTTGGTTTAGGTGCCAAAAACATCTAAAATATAGGCTAAAAAAAATCAAAAACCCTGAAGAATAAAAATGCAGGCTAAAAATTGAAGATTCAAGCAAAAGGAAAATAATTTGCCATTTTCAGCCCCAAAACTCTTTACCTCAAAGTAAATTTCCGAAATTATAAATTCAATAATAATTAAAAAAATTCGCCCATAAAAATAATAATTCAGGTTAAAACATCTAAAATGAAGGGCAAAAAATTATAAAATTGGTCGGAGAAACTCGAAAATACGGGCCAAAAGTTTGCATACAAAAATCAACAATTAAAAAAAAAACTAAGATAGGCAAAAAATCGTAAACTCTCGGCAAAAATAAAAAATGCAGACCAGAAAAAAAAAACGAAAATTTTAACGAAATATTCAAAAAAAATGGTTTATACAAAGAAATAGAAAACACAGACCAAACATCTGAAATATAGGCAATCAATCAAATATCCTGATGTAAAAAATAAAAAATGCAGACTAAAAAATTGAAACTTTATCAAAACATAAATTGCCGAAACTATAAACTCGAAAGTAATTAAAAAAATTCGGCCATAAAAACAATAATTCAGGTTAAAATAATCTAAAATGAAGGGCAAACAATCAAACAAAACAAAAGTCGCCCATAAAAATCAATAATTAAAAATTCGCTCGTTAAAATTAATAATTAAGATAAAAAAACTAAAAAAATCGAAAAATTAAAAATGTAGAAAATTTCAACAAACTATTAAAATTTTTTGACCAAAATCAAAATATTTTGGCCAAAAACTTAGTTAGAACAAACAAAGAAATCAAAAATGCAGACCAAATATCTAAAATATAAACAAACAAAAAAAAACTCCTGGTGCAAAAAATTAAAATATGCAGACAAAAAAATTACAAATTCAAGTAAAAGAAAAATAATTTGCCAATTTCGGCACCAAAAATAACTCTGGCTCAAAATAAATTACCAAACAGAAACGCGAAAATTCAAAAAAGATAAACGACAAAAAATCCAAAACTCGAAAATACCGGCAAAAAGGTCGCACACAAAAATCAACAGTTCAGGTTAAAAATTTAAAGTATAGACCAATCAAAAATTCGCTTGTTAAAATTTATAATCAAGTTTAAAAAAAAAACTAAGGCAAAAAATCGAAAATTTAAACCAAAAATCGTAAACTCTCGGCAAAAATAAAAATGCAGACCAGAAAGAAAAAAAACCAAAATTTTAACTATACACTTGAAAATTATGGTTTATAGGCCAAAAACTCTAACATTTGGAGCAAAGAAATGAAAAACACAGACCAAACATCTGAATTATAGGCAAACAACCAAATATCCTGATGTAAGAAATCAAAAATGCAGACCAAATGTCTAAAATATAAACAAAAAATAATAAAATTCCTGGTGCAAAAAATAAAAATATGCAGACAAAAAAATTAAACTTTATCCCAAAATAATTTGCCGAAATTTTAAACTCGAAAGTAATTAAATAAATTCGGCCATAAAAACAATAATTTAGGTTAAAAAAAATCGAAAAATGAAAAATGTAGAAAATTTCAACAAACTATTAAAAAAAAAAAAAATTGACCAAAATCAAAATATTTTGGCCAAAAACTCTAAAAGATGGAACAAACACAGAAATCAAAAATGCAGACCAAATATCTAAAGTATAAACCAAAAAATACAATTCCTGGTCTAAAAAATAAAAATATGCAGACCAAAAAATTACAAATTGAAGTAATAATAATAATAATAATTTATTCACGGGTTTTCCCATTTGTACATTAACTAAGTATAAATTATGTAAACAGCAACCTAGTATGATTATAAAAGTAAAAAATAAATAAGTAATAACATTCGGAACCATAAAAAATAAACATAATTATTATAAACTAATTAACTAAAAAATCATTAACGTTAACAGAGAATAGAAAATTTTTGAAGCGCACATAGCTAGCCGAAAAAATTGGAAAAGACGTAGTCACGAAGTAAATATAATTTGTCAATTTCGACGCCAAAAATAACTCTAGCTCAAAATAAATTACCAAACAGAAACGCGAAAATGTTCCAAAAAAGATAAACGACAAAAAATCCAAAACTCGAAAATACCGGCAAAAAAATGAATATTTCAGGTTGAAATATTTACAACTTTGTATAAGTTCTTAACATAAATAAAATCACATTACAATAGAGGGCAGAAAATCAAAAATTCGGGACTAAAAATAAAAAAAAATGCCGACCAAAAAATTGAAAATTTAAACCAAAATGAAGAAAAATTATTCAGTTTTACAGAAACTGCAGGTCAAAAATCTAAAATATTGGTCAAAAAATGAAAATCCAGGCCTAACGATAAAAAATGCAAACAAAAAGATTGAACATTTAATATGATAATAATAATTTATTTACGGGCAACGAGTGTTGCCAGTAGCAATTTTTAATTTCCCAAATATTTAATAAAACTCCCCCAAAATTACGCCTCTGTCCCTCTTCGAAATCATAATTTTTAAAAATAAAACGTAAATACAGTGGATTTTTTGGAAAATATACAAAATTAAAGCACCGGTAACTTAACGACGGGAGCTTACCGAATCGTGCCGACGGGGGCTTACCAATCAATTGAAATCAATTTAAATCAACCTATGCGTTCGTTTGAAAAATAATAAAAAGTGTCACGCTTTGGAAACAGAAAACAGTGAGATTATTTTAATTTTTCGAAAAAAACTATTTCTGGTTTTTTATAACTACATACACTAAGAATGTTTCCTGCTAACTTATAAAAATTCATGAAGCGGATTTTGGGAAAATTTAAAATGTATTTAATGTATTTATGTAACTTCAATAACAGGTTAAGTGGAAGAGCAGTAATGGTTGTTTACAACTGAACTTCGCCTGTTCTCACAAAAATATTATTTTGTACTATTAACTTTTTTTCTTTAATAAAGACAGTTTATTATTATTATTATTATTATAAAAGTATCTAATCTTAAACAAATTTAAAAAAAAACGAAGAGAAAAATGAGTTGCATTTTGCAAATATTAATTTATGAATCTTTGTAACCAATTAAATTCATAAAATATGTATTGACTCATCCATGAATACTATTCTCTACAGGAAATAAAGAAATTATTATTTTTATTATTAAAGTCGCGAATTGAGTGGAAAATTCCTGAACATCCAGCGGCCATCTTTTTCTCGATTTTAATTTGTTTTATTGCTGCATACAGTTGAAATATTTCCTGAAAAATGAACTAAAATTTATTGACGGAGAATTCGGGAAATTGATTGAAATCTAAATTTTATTTATTAAAATTTATTATTTATCTTCATCCTCATTATTTTCATCTTCTTTTCGGCACACATACTTATTTTTTTAAATGAAAGTGCAGCATCTCATTGGAGGTAACAAAATTACGAAAACGGCAATAATAGAATCCCTAGGACAACTTCCATAAATGATATCGCAGGTTTTACTGACTTCTTTATGGTAATGATGATTTCTAGCAAATGTAATAACATGTTCATTGATTTCCCCAAAAATACCCCTCGTATAAAATACCCACCCCAAAAAATACTCCATTGATTGAAGTTCCCCGAAATATTAATTTACCCCATTTTGGGGAAAAAACCCCAATCTGGCAACACTGGCTTACGCTTACATTGCCCATGCGAAAATCCGAAAGCAATCCATTCGGAAGTGTTTGCAAACTGCAAATATATTCATAAGGAGCAAAAACAAACTGTAATCGATGGCCCATCATTATTTCCGGCGTATCCAAACGGATCGCGCCCTATTTTACATTTTTGAGGAGCCCATTCTTTACATTTAATGATTGCCCATCCATAAATTACGCTTTTTTCAATATTTAAAACGTGTGTAAGGTTCGTTCGTTTTAGTAAAAACTGGCACAAGGAGAACTCGACGGCGGTGACTCGAGTCCATGAATGGCCTCCGGAGTTCACGGAAAGAGTTATAATTTGTGCGGTTCGCTGCAAACGCTACGACGCCGACGTGACGTGTGTGTGCGGTGCAGTCCTCGGTTTAATTCCCTTAACTAATGTCGGTGGGATTAATTAAATTAATTTTCATTTGGATAAAGACCGCAGAGACGATAGTCATCCGTGTTGTGGAAACGGTTACGACGTAAACTAAAATGTCCAAAAAATAAAATTTTGTTCATGTAGTCTTCTATATTTTTCGTAAAATGGGGATGTTTTAAATGAGGTCTCCGATAGTTTATAGTGTATCAAGGGCCGAAAATAGGCTTTAGCAGCAACCCGCCTTTTTTGCTAAACTGTGAAGGGTTGCTAAAGCATTTCGGCATGAGTTACACTCGATATTTTTTCGCCTGCCTTTAAAAACAGTGTTTCAGGAAATTTTTAATCGCGCACCATTGAACTGTCACTGTCACTGTCAGATTTTTCCATAGCCTACTCATATTCCGCGGAAGGTTGTCTAGATTATGCATATTATTTTTTCGGCCCAAGATACGCTAAATCGTACTTTCGGCCCGATTTTTATGGCCGAAATTGGTTTCGGTAGAGGCGGGCGAAAAGATGTTTTTAATTGTACCGATAGGTACGGCCTTTGGCAATGCTACCATGATAAAATATTTCAAAAATGTCTGCTCCTTATGTCCAAAAAATAAAATTTTGTTGATTCACGGAATGATTAGATCCTTCGTAAGATTTTTAAAATAATTCAAATTGACACCACGTACGCCAACATTTCTTGTCAAAATTTTATAAACATGATTTCAATCTTTAATGGAATTGCAGATGATTTTGGATAAATTGTAATATTATACTCATTAGGAAATACTCATTAGTCATGTTACTTTCTCCGATTTGATGGTATGGTTATTTATTGTTGAATTATCTATATAATTCCTCAACGTTATCAAATTAAAACCGCGAGCAAATGCCCAGCAGTTCGGGTCGGTTCGCGCAGCCTTGCAGCGAAAAATCCATTGTTTGGATAAGCCAGGTGTGTGTGCACGGAGCATACATTCGATAACGAAACCACAAAATCTCCTCGCCTGAAGGTTTTAATCTCGGAGATGTTTGAGTTTGAGGAGGCCGGGACCATCTGACGAGCGCGGCATGTGCCCTCATCCGTGTTCTTTTTTTTTTCTTTCGAGAAACGCCAGGTGCACCCCGATCCGATCCGCCCCGAACACCGGGCCCTTTCAATCTCCCAAAAATAACGCCGCGCCACCAGATTTTCGTGTAAAAATAAAAGAAGAGCTAATCGAGTACGCAGGTATGGGTATTTAAAGAGGAGGCGCATCTGTTGTGTTAATTACGTTTTCAATCTGTAAAAAAAAATGTGGCAGATGTGTCGAGACACAAATTAAAAGTTTCATTCAATGATTTAAAGAATAATAATTCAAACCAAAATGTAATATACTAATATATGCCAATAAAGGTTTTTTTTTTAATTCTTAAATTCAAACCACAAACTTTAATTTTGTCCGGTAAGACGTCGCGTAGCCCTCAAATATAAACATCTCATCTTCATCTTCCAATTGGCGTACTTTGAAATTGTGTATCAAATAACCTCAAGAAATAAATTTATAAATGTGCTGATGCACCATCTTGCTAAAACACCAGCTCTTTACTAATATTCATGATACATGCAAATGTAATGCAGGGTTTTTTTGTGAACACAAAAGTTGAATTCCGCATTTAGACGTTTTATTATTGTATGTAACAATATCTGGCGTGGCATTAACCAGGGAAGTAGTTGTTTCAATAAGTCTACAGTCTTTGTAAGAGTGTTGCAAACAGGTTGAATATTCATTTAACAATTTTTTTCCGCTACCGACAGCGTAAATAATTGCATCCAGTGGCGGCTCGTGAAACATGTTGATGGTAGAGCCACTTATACAATATCGCCTCCTTTTTTGAAGAAACAAAAAACCATTTATCTTCCTAGACCAATCGAATATTTTGGCTAATTAAAAATCGAGAACAAAACCGCCGAAGATCTAAAATATCGGCAAAAAAAATCAAAAATCCTGGTTTAAAAATAAAATAATAATAAATAAATAATTTGCCATTTTCAGCCCCCTCTTTTTAGCTTAAAATAACTTCCAACGAGAAACGTGAAAATAATAGCAAATGTAAAAATTTAAAAAAATTCGCAGAATAAAATCAATATTTCAAGTTCTAAAATCAAATCTAAAATATGGGACAAAAATAAAAAAAATTGGTAGACCAAAAAATCAAAATTTTTAACGAATAGAAAATTTAAATCGAAATTAAGAAAATTTCGGCCAAAAGACCAACAATTGAAACCAAACTAATTGAAAATACAAAATATAGTAAAAAAAAAAGGAAAGGAAGTTAATGTATTTTGTATTTTATTTTTATGCCAATAAAGGTCCTTTTTTTTTAGTAAAAATCTACAATAGGGCCTAAAAGGTGAAAATTTAGACAAAACATTAAAAACGAGCGTAAAGTTAAATAACTGCAGACAAAAAAATCGAAAATGTCTACAAACCAAAAAAAGGAACAAAATAATCGAAAATACAGAAATCTAAAATATGGGCCAAATCAAGAATCCTGATCTAAAAATAAAAAAACGCAGACTAAAATCGAAACCTTAGGTAGAAGCAAAATAATTTGCCACTTTCAGCCGCCAAAAATAAGTTTCTGACCAGCCATAGCAAAAATAAAAAAAAAATACGAAATAAAATAAATAGTCCAAAGTTAAAAAATCTAAAATATGATAAAAAATATACCAAAAATCTAAAATATACGATAAAAAATTGAGACCTTCAATCTAAAGTTCTGGCCTAAAAATAAAAATAGTGGACCAAGGAAAGAAAAATAAAAGAAAAATAAAGAACAATTTAGGGCAAAAGATTAAAAAAATCCACAATGTTGGTCAAAAAGTCGAAAATTTAGACAAAACATGGAAAACTCGGCCCTAAAGGTAATAAATGCAGACTAAACGAAAAATCAAAAATGGGAGCAAAAAAATCGAAAATTTTAACAATAAAATCGAAAACTTAGGTCAAAATAAAGAAAAATTTAGGTCAGAAGATTTAAAGAAAATAATAAATGTTGGCCAGAAAGTCGAAAATGTAGACAGTACATCGATAACTCGGGCCTAAAGATAATAAATGCAGACTAAAAAATCGACAATTTTAACAAACAAAACTCGAAAATACTGGAAACAAAAATAAAAAAATCTCGCATATACAGGGTGCCCCAGAAGTTGACGTCAAGCTGAAATCTTTTAACAGACTAAGTCATGAGAGTTATCAGAAAAATATAAAAAAAAATCCAAATCATGTATGTATGTAAAAAATGATGGGCATAAAAAAAAAAGTTTATTGTAAGCCAGTAGAAAATTTAGCTGAGTTAAGGCAAAGATTAACTCAAGCGGCTGAATCAATCAAGAACGGAAGATTCGCCCGTCGGATAACAAGATCATTTTTAAGAAGATGTCGAGCCTGTATTGAGGCTGAAGGAAGGCAGTTTGAACATCTTTTGTAATTTTAATTGATGTTAAACATTTGTTATGCTTGTAATAAATCAAAGACCGTCACAGGCTGTAGATTTTCTCGTTTTTTTTTTAATGGCCATAATTTTTTAAATACATTATTTGGATTTTTTTTATATTTTTCTGATAACTCTCATGACTTGGTCTGTTAAAATATTTCGGCTTGACGTCGACTTCTGGGACACCCTGTATGTAAATGAATAATTCAGGTTAAAATATTTTAACCAAAATCAAATCAAAAATATGTAACTAGAATTAAAATTTCGGCCCAAAAAATCAAAAATTCGAACCGAAAAATCAAAAATTTAAAATTTAAATCGAAAAATAAAGAACATTTAGAGCAAATGATCAAAAATTTAGACCAAAAAAAAATCGAAAATACAGTTCAAAAATCTAAAAATTAAAAATTCGGCTCGAAAATTTAATATCAAAATAAAGAATATTTAGGTCAACAGATCAAAAATGTAGTCCCAAAAGAATCGCAAATACAGGTCAAAAATCTAAAAATTAAAAATTCGGCGGGAAAATCAAAAATGCGGGTAAAAAAGTCGAAAATTTAAACAATTAAATCGCAAAAGGTCGAAATAAAGGATATTTAGGCTAAAAGTTACAAAAAATTGACCAAAAATACGGGTCAAAAATTTAAAAACTAACAATTCATCGGGAGAAATAAAAAATGCGGACCAAATAGTCGAAAATTTTAACAATGAAATCGAAAATTTATGTCAAAATAAAGAATATTTAGGCCAAATAATCAAAAATTTAGACAAAAAAAATAATAATCGAAAATACAGTTCAAAAATCTAAAAATTAAAAATTCGGCTTGAAAATTTAATATCAAAATAAAGAATATTTAGGCCAAATGATCAAAAATTTAGACAAAAAAAAATCGAAAATACAGTCTTAATAATAAAAAAATGCAGAATATTCTAGTAAGAAAATGGTTTACATTAGTCTCAAAAATTACTCTATTGTTCAAAATAATTTTCCAATTTTTTTTTATAAGAAAATATTTTTTTAATTTTCGCTTTAATCGTCCAAAAAAAAAGTGAAACTAATTTGAAAAATAATCCAAATAAGACCGTTAACTTTGTTGGGATCACCTTATTGTTTTAGCTTTTGTGCCGACAATTTCGACAACTTTAGATTTAGTAGATACATTTTGAATAATTCAAATAAAACAATTCACTTGGTTAATATGACTTTCAGTAGCGGCTCGTGGAACATGTTAATGGTACTGTTACTATATGGAGAGGCCCTCGCCTCCTTTTTTGAAGAAAGAAAGAACGACTAATCTTCATAGTCCAAGATTATTTTGAGTTGTAAAGTAAAGGTTCATAATTTCAAACAGCCGAATTCAAACAAGCTGAAAATATGATGCGTTTACATTTTGTCCCAGACAGTGGCGGCTCGTGAACTTTTTGAGTGGTAGAGCCACTTATCAAACATATATTTATAAAGTCAAAGTATAATTGAAAAACAGTGTGTCCTCCATTTGTTAAGAAAACTAAACTGTTTATAGTTATATTGTTGGTGTTGTAATCCATGATTACTGGGTAATGTTTAAATGGTAATAAAATGACGTACATCCCAGTATTTAGTTGAGATTTTATTTTTCTGTACTAGTTTCGGATATTATCCATCTTCAGCAGAAAAACTACAAAGATACGAAATATATATGTACATTTATAAAAAACAAAATATAAAATTATAACGCAGGGGGCGAGAAGGGTACATTTATAGTCTTATATTGTTAAAGTGTATTATGGCATTAGTAATTTGAACAATATATTTGGTAGTATGGGTTATTATCCTAATAAATATTATAATAAAACACTTTTAACTTTGTTTTGTATAACTTATATGTTTATTTTTGTGACTTAAGTTTCGGTAATACAATTACCATTTTCAAACAAGAAGTCAAGAACTTCTTGTTTGAAAATGGTAATTGTATTACCGAAACTTAAGTCACAAAAATAAACATATAAGTTATACAAAACAAAGTTAAAAGTGTTTTATTATAATGTTTAAAATGTATAACGAAGTAGAAGCCTCCAGCATAAACAATATCCTAATAAATGTATACAAAAATCTGAATATACTTACACGTCTAATAAATGTAAAATATGTTTTGGTTTTGGATGTATTCCATGTTGTGTTTGATATGAAACACAACAAAAAATAAAATCTCAACTAAATACTGGGACGTACGTCATTTTATTACCATTTATTTATAGTTACATTTGAATTGTTAGTAAAATATAAATGATTAGTCACTTTCAGAATTTAAAAAAAATGGTGACCTTACTTTCTCCGATTTGATGGTATAGTTATTTATATTTACACTTTCATGGTTTATTTTCTATTTAAATCATATTTTAAATGTACTTGCGTTTTTTTTTAGGATCGAATGATACTGACGTTTAAATTATGAAGGATGAAAATTACAAATTCTAATAGTTAATTTACTCAAAAACTAAAGAGATTTCTAAAAAAACTTATTCTTTATAAGTGATCCATTTCGGCATTCTCTACAATTACTATTAATATAAATTTCATATAACTATTATAGTTTCATAATTATAAACCAAAAATGAAAACAAAGTAATGAAAATCGTTGAAATGGCAGCCAAGGACCTCAAAACGGATATTTCCGTAAAAAAAAAATTTGAAAAATTTTTCACGATCACAATACTTTCTCGTACTTTGTAACGAAGAAAGTAAAAAATATCCAGCTCTACTAGAAAATTGTCTACTAATGTTTGTCTATTTGAATTTACAAGTGGCTGATAACATTCGTGGTGTTTGTTGTCCTTGACGACGGAACTTAATTTTTTACTTACGGAAAATAACAAACAGAAACGTAACGCTCCAACATATAAGCGAGCAACACATGTTCGTCTAAACCTATTGCATCGGCATTCTTTTTACATAACCACTGCTTAAAAGAGTCGTAACAGGGAACATACCTTTTTCGATTTTGTCGGTAACAGGTTCTAACAAGCAATATGCGCAGCTTAGTTTGCATCCATGCCCGCAAAAACTGTTACTGGATTGACACAAACAAACAAAATTCGATATTGTTTTCTCGGTTGCTGGGTTGCCATAGGACGCATGGGTGACTATAAAAATTTGAATCCCAAATGTTACAAGCCGTATTTTAGAATATTTTCTGATCTTTTTTAAGTATTATATCTCCGGTAGCAACACAATAACAACGTAATGACAATTAACATTTTCGGCAGGCGACGAGCCTCGGCTCGTATTCGCCTACCTCAAATGTTAATCCGTCCTTACGTTCCTTGTTGCTTAAATAACTATTATTTGAGAAAATTGGATTTTTTTTTTGTATTGGTGTTAATTATCTTCGAACATCTTTATTTCCAGGTCCATGAACATTCCCCTGCCGCCAGTGGCGCAGGTGACGACGGTTCCCTGCAACCACCTCACGCTCCACCACAGGAACCGCAGCCTGGACTCGGCCCTCCAGCGCATCCCCGAGGTGGACGTGACCCCGAGCCCGGAATGCGAGGCCGTCTCCATCCTCGCCCCGGAGGCCTGCAAGAGCGTCACGTCCGTAACGAAGACGCAGCAGCAGCAGCGCGACGAGCTCGCCAGCCTCGGCTCGGACGACTCGGGCATCATCTGCGGCTCGGACAGCGGCTCCTCCACCAGCGACGGCAACACCACCCGGGAGTCCAGCGTCGAGTTCCTCTCCAACAACCAGAGCCAGGAGAGTCTGGACGTGGTGGACTCGGCGGCGACGCCGCGGCAGATCATCCGCGAAATCGAGAAATGCAACGATGATGATGGTGACGATGATGATGACACGAGTCGGATTAAGTGTGGTGGCGGTGGTGGTGATTGTGTTAGTGATGAAGCAGTCGCTCCATTACCGATGCCGAAACCGAGCGGTCTCTTGAGGATGTTCGAGTGCGATGTTTTTAACGTGCACATGGCCATGCACTATCTGTTCAACAGCAAGGAGCCGGGGGTGCAGTCGTACATCGCGAACAAGATGTTCAGTTTCGAAGACGGGGAATTAGACTTTTACCTGCCGCAGCTGGTGTGTATGTACATACAGATGCACGACGTCGCCGAGGTCATCCACCCTTATCTGGTTCACCGGTAAGTGATTAGCATTATCAGATATTCACACTAATTACACTGTCTAACGACACGCGAGGCAACCGGGGGGCGGCTTGTGCGAGTCTTTGCGGCTGAGGCAAAGAGAGAGGTGTTTAGATGTAAAGGGTTTTCCAATAGGGACGCCCCTGTTTTGAATAGCTGCTATTTGAACATGTGTGAAGTTAGCTCCATATTATAAACGTCAATTTATTCGAGACATTATACCATTTCATCATGGTGAAGTACAGGTGTGCAAATTATTAAAATTTATTACGAACATTCGAGTTCGGTCACCGCAACTTTACGTGCCCTGACTCCGATTTTTGGTCGTTATAATCGTCCGGATAAACGGTCTGTGGTTCGTTTAGTGGCTAAATTCGAGTCGACCTACTCATTATTGGATGTTCCCGTGCCGAAAAGAGCGAAGAAAATATTGGCGCTGTACGAGCTTCTGACCGATGTGAAGATAGCCACGGATTTCCCGGCGCCTCCGCCATCACATAAAATTTTCTTCAATTTTAATGATTTATATTAAATCAAACGCTGAGAATGTAATTAACATTAGCCTATAGATGTGCAGTCAATCCACAATTTCAATTATTTTTTCTCGAATCCACGGGAACTCTCTTTTTAAAATGACAAGAATTCAAAGTCCAATATGGCACTGTTTGACGCGTTTTAAATTACATTTCTTAACATCAACATGTAGATAAGAGTCTACTTGACCGATTTAACGCATTTAATTTTGGGTAAAATTGTTTATAAATTTTTTATGAATTTTTTTTCTCGGGTCTACCCGAACTATACATATAATATAGCAAACTTTCAAAGTCCAATATGGCACTGTTGGACGCGTTTTAATTTTACAACATGTAGATAAGAGTCTACTTAAACGATTTAAAGCACGAAATTTTGGGTAAATTTGTGTCGACTCGATCCGACAAAAGGGCATTCAAATGTGCTCCTACAACGATTTGGCATAAAGTAATGGGTGTTTGAAAAGAAAAAGCGAATTTTGAGGTTTTTTGACTCATAAGTCCGAAGTTTTTCGACGAAATTGATTTTGTTTTCACGAATGAAATTTTCTTTGCATGTTCTTTGAGGTATGCACAAAAATTAATTGTTTGCTCGAAATCCTGAATATCGCATTTTGTACCTTGGAACCATAAAAAAAAACTTTATTTTAGGTCAAAAAAGGCTTACTTTAACGATCTCTGTAGGCTCGGAAAAAAATTTGGGCCTAACTCACCACCTTTCGTCCATTTTTCCATTCGTCCAATAAAAACGAACAAATTACACTGACGGAAAAAAATGAAACACGAGATTTGTAAAAATTTAGGTAATAACTTAGCTTCTATCTAACCGATTTCGACGATCTTTTGAGAAATAAAAAGCAAAATGTGTCCTCTTTGAGAGAGTTTATCCCCCACTTACAGAGAAGGTTCTACGTCTCTCCAGATGAAAAAATAAAAAGACCACAAAATGCACTTTTTTTTAAACACTCATAACTTTGTGCCAAATTGCCGTAGGAGCTTCGTTTTTGAGTCCTGCACAGGGAATTGATCAAATTTTAATGCCTTTATGGTGGATCGAGTCGACAAAACTTTTCCAACTCCATAGACACGTCAAAGTTGGACATGGTTTTCTGAAAAAAACGGGCGGACTTTAAAGAAGTCACTTCAATGTTTTTCGCCCTCAAAGATTCATCAAAATCAATTGAAAATACGCCGAGTTATGGCGGTTTGAAAATGGTCAAAATTTCAAGAATTTCAAGTGTTTCATTTTTTTCCTCCAGTGTGTATAGTTTGGGTAGACCCGAGAAAAAAAAATTCATAATTTCCACCATGGTTTAGTACGCCTTTACGAAAGTCAATAAAAAGTAAAAATCGTGCCATTAAATTGTCTAAAAAACAAACATCTAGTCATTTGAAATTAAAAATTAATCGATTAAGAAGCGACATTCATAACTTAATTAAAACTGACCACAAATCTTATATTAATCAAGTTGAACAAAATATCTTGCGTGAACCTAAAAAATTATTTTCTTATGTGAACACAAAAAGGTCAACTACTAGAATTCCAGGAATAATGCATTTGGATGGAATCAATCTTCCTAATCCTAAAGTCATTGTTGACGGTTTTGCTAAATATTTTAAGAGCGTTTATAATAATAACAGCACTGATTTTTCTTCTACAGGGGCTGGTAATAATTCAAATTATCCGAATTGTAATATAAATAAAGTTTGTGAAATTGATATTGTGAATGCTGCTTGTGAGTTAAAAGCCAATACCACTGCTGGAGCAGATGTAATTCCGGCTTTTGTAGTTAAAGACTGTATTCAGTGTTTCATTAAGCCACTATTGCACATATTTAATTTAATTATTGAATCTAACACCATACCCGATATATGGAAGATAAGTAGAGTTACACCGGTATTTAAGAATGGTGACAGGTCGGATATTTTGAATTACAGGCCTATCACTGTAGTTAACAATTTTTCGAAATTATTTGAAATAATTCTATGTAAAATTATGTATAATCATGTTCGTTCGTTTATTACTACCCGTCAACATGGTTTTATGAAGAAGAGATCAATTGTGTCAAATTTGCTAAATTTCACTGATTATGTTTCCTGTCACCTTGATGAGCGCAAACAAATTGATAGCATATACACTGATTTTCAAAAAGCGTTTGATACAGTTGATCATAATATTATTGCTAGAAAACTAAGTTTTTATGGTTTCACTGATAAAACTGTTTCTTTAATCCGATCATACCTTTACAACCGACAACAGTTTGTTCAATATATGGGTCATACTTCAAATAAATATGTTGCCTCTAGTGGTGTTCCGCAAGGATCGAACCTAGGACCACTATTGTTCATAATTTTTATTAATGACATTGTGGATTCTCTGCATTGTAATGTACTTCTATACGCTGATGACATGAAAATATTTAATGTCATTAATTCTGAGCAGGATTGTATTAACTTGCAAAATGATATTGGTAGGATTGAACAGTGGTGTCTGGTTAATGGATTATCTCTTAATCTGTCAAAATGTAAGTGTATCTCTTTTTCACGAAAAAAGGAACAAATTAAATTTGAGTATGGATTGCAAGATATATGCTTTGAACGTTGTGATACTATTAGAGATCTGGGTGTGACAATTGATTGTCAATTATCTTTTGTTGAGCATGTTAATAACATTTGTTCCAGAAGTCTTAAAATGTTGGGATTTATTCACCACTCTTGCAAAGATTTTGATGACATAAAAGTTATTAAAAAATTGTATTCATCGTATGTTCGTCTGATCCTTGAATTTGCTTCTATTATATGGTCACCTTATTATTACACGCACATTAATAGTTTAGAGAGAATTCAGAAGAAGTTTTTAAAAATGTTATATTTTAAACAGTATAATGAATATCCATCTAAAACTGTAACATATAATGATCTTTTAACTGAGTTTTCTTTTAAATCCCTACATCATAGGCGTAATAATGCATTTGTATTATTTCTGCACGGGCTTATACATAATACCATTGATGACACTAACATTGTTTGTAAATTGAATTGTTTAGTTCCTCGAATTTCATCGCGAAATAGTCAACTCTTTTATTATCCACATGCTACTACTGTTGCTCACTTTAACTCTCCCTTAAACACCATGGTGAGAATTTATAATGGCATTCATTACACGGTTGATATATTTAATATGTCGCAAAAAATTTTACTCAATTGTATTTCGGCTTTGTGGTAAATTACATTTTTTCTTTTTTTTTTAGTTTTTAGTTTTGAGATTTAATTATAGTATTCATGAATATTATAGTTATAGTTATTGTCAATTTATTATTACCTGTAATATTATTCTTCTTTTTATTTTTCTTTTTTTTCTTTTAATTTAATTTTAATTTATAAAACTATATTCATGCGCATATTTATGTTGTAGTATATTATACATATATTTAACTGGTATATATATATATATATTTTTTTCGTTTTTAAGTAATTGTATATTGTTTTAAAATATGTTTAAATTGTAACTTTTCCTAATTGGACTTCGTGTCTGCTGGGAAAATGAATGAATAAATAAATAAATAAATAAGAAAGGTATAAACAATTTTACCCAAAATTTCACGCGTCAAATCGTTTCAGTAGACTATTATCTACACGTTGTTGTTAAAAAATTAAATGTAAAACGCGTCAAACAGTGCCATTTTGGACTTTGAAAGTTTGCTATATTATTTGTATAGTTGGGGTGGACCCGAGAAAAAAAATTCATAAAAAAGTTATAAACAATTTTACCCAAAATTAAATGCGTTAAATCGTTTAAGTAGACTCTTATCTACACGTTGTTGTTAAAAAATTTAATTTAAAACGCGTCAAACAGTGCCATATTGGACTTTGAATTCTTGTCATTTTAAAAAGAGAGTTCCCGTGGATTCGAGAAAAAATAATTGAAATTGTGGATTGACTGCACATCTATAGGCTAATGTTAATTACATTCTCAGCGTTTGATTTAATATAAATCATTAAAATTGAAGAAATTTTTATGTGATGGCGGGGGCGCCGGGAAATCCGTGGCTATCTTCACATCGGTGAGCTTCTGTAGCCGAACAACCAAAACAATCGATTCCACGCCGTTCTCAGGAGTTGGGGATCAGCCAAACAACATTGTGGCGGATTTTACGGAAAGAACTTGGCCTACACCCGTATAAAATCGTTCTAACCCAAGAATTGAAGCCGAATGACCATTTGCTGCGCAGAAATTTCACCAATTGGGCCTTAGACAAGATGGAGATGGATAATGATTTTCATCGAAAAATCCTCCTGAGCGACGAGGCTCATTTTTGGCTAAACGGTTTTGTTAATAAACATAACTGTCGCATTTGGGCAAGGGAAAATCCTCAGGAAATAAACCAGTCACCTTTGTATCCATTAAAACTCACTGTTTGGTGGGGTTTTCATGCCGGCGGAGTCATTGGCCCTTATTTCTTTTTCAACAATGCAGGAAATGCCGCCACGGTCAACGGCGATCGCTATCGGGGGATGTTAACAGATTATTTTTGGGAAAAATTGGATGATTTGTATGTAGACAATATGTGGTTCCAACAAGACGGGACCACGTGCCATACAGCCGGCCAAACCATCGATTTACTGAAGACCAAGACTTTTTCGTCTGGGGGTACGTTAAGTCAGTGGTCTACAGCAACAAACCAACAACATTGGAGGAGCTCCAGACCAATATTGAAAGAGCCATTGCTGACATATCGCCAGATTTGTGTGAAAAAGTGATGGAAAATTGGGTCCAGCGTCTCCATTCGTGCCGGCGTTTCAGAGGTGGCCATCTGAATGATGTTCTGTTCCATTATTAATGGTATTTAATGGTATAGTGTCACCTTCAACCCACAATAAACAGATCTTTGATATCTCATCAATTGCTCGTTTTATTTACATTTCAAATGGGGGCGCTCTTAATGCAAAACCCTGTATGTCTTCACGGTAATCCCACACATACTATTCGTTGTTTCTTCACCGTCACTTTTTCAATAGGTAACTTGATAATATTAGTAGTCATTGTTATACGTTGATCAATGGATCTTTGCGTGCACGTCATAGACAATATTTTCATGCGTTTACTCTCTCTCTACGATAAGTTCAATGAGGCGCAATAATGTATGTACTTATGTCGTCTCAGTCTTCGGTAATGACGCGCACACAAAGATTCGTTGTTCAAACTAAGTAAAGATGTTGGTTGGGATCAACATTTTTGGGAGTTTTACCCCAGTGGGATTTTTCTAATTCAAAATGACATGTCTTCTTCTATTGCGTCGTTAGAATATCAACTACGTTATGCCGACGAGGCTAAGTATAAGTGACGGCTCATGGTACGACCGAGATGGCAGAGGTGGCAATGTAGATAGATTGCAGAGATCTGTGTTACCACCTCTGCTACCTCAGCCGTATCAGGAGTCACCCCGCCGTCACTGCTAAGTGATCTATGTTATAGATAAACAGTTATTTTCCAGTCGCGGTTATAACAGTTACTGTTATTAGAAAATAACCTGTTAGTTAAACGGTTATTAAGTAACCGTTTTTTTTAAAGTTAATTTAAAAAACATTCCTCAGTGAGAGTTTGTAACGAACTGAATCTCAAACTCTAATTAAATCTTTCCTAATTCTAAATTATTCTTTTTCATGTAAGTAAACCTACCTTTACGTCTTTTGCGTTGTTTTTTTGTTGTTTCTTTATGTCAATATCACCTAGAAAACAATTTTTGTGCAATTTTGAATTAATAATTAATATTGACTTTCAGTCGACGCAATAATGTCTCCACTGGAGATTTTGTTATGTTTTTTGCAAAAGATTAAAGACTGATTATTTCTTAAGCAATTTTGACAAGTAGAGCCCGCCATAGCGACAGATACATTTTTCATCAGCTAGAAAGCCAATTTTAGGCAATTTCCAAATTAACATTTTCACGTTTAACCGATGCTATTTTGTTTGCGCTCGAAATTCTTGCAGAATATTGAAGACTGAACACTTCTTAGGCGATTTTGACAGTTACGTCTAGTTGCAATGACACATACATTTTTCTTCAGCTATAGAATCAATTTTGTGCAATTTTTAATAAAAAATTTTGAATTTTAACCCATGCCATTTTGTCTCCATCAAAGATTTTTTATGGTTTTTTACAAAACAGTACAGTCTGATTTTTTCTTAAACCGATTTTGGCAGTTAGAGCATGATGTAATGACAGATAAATGTTTCTTCAGCTAGACAACCAATTTTGTGCAAAAATTACGTTTAATCGATAACTATTTTGTATTTTGTCAAAATTTTTACGGAATATTGAAGACACTTCTTAGGCGATTTTGACAGTTAAAGCCAGCTGTAATGACACATACATTTTTATCATTGTTGAGGTAACAACACATGAGGATAGAGTGGTGAGGCAGTGGAGTTACCAACCATCTTTTTGACTTTCTCCGTTACGAAGTATGTTACAAGAAAGTATTGTGACCGTGATTTTTTTTCAAATTTTTTTTTACGGAAATATCCGTTTTGGGGTCCCTAGATGCCATTTCAACAATTTCTGAAAAAAAAAATTGTGTGTCTGTCTGTCTGTGCGCGCTGTATCTCAAAAACTAATAGAGCAATTGATATGAAACTTTGAATATCCGTTTTATTTGATAATCTGAAGAACTGAAAAACTTTTGGTAAAATTTCGTACACCGGAAGTGGGCGTTTACTTTAGCTGTTTTTTGTTTTTTGCAAATATTTTCTTAAATATGAAAAATATCACAAAAACATTTAAACAAACTTTGAAAACAACAAAGAAATGAACATCTTTTGCTTGAAAACATTTTTCATAAAATCATTTTTATTCGAGAAAAAAATGTATTATTTTGTTTTAATTTTTGGTTTATAATTATAAAACGATAACAGTTACAGCAAATTTTTGTTAATAATAATTGTAGAGAATGCTAAAATGAACAACTTATAAAGAATAAGTTTTTTTTTCGAAATCCCTTTAGTTTTTGAGTAAATTGAATTTTTAAATTTGAAGTATAATTTTTCCATCTTTCATAATTTTGACGTTTTAAACGTCACTTTCATCCGAGTCTACCAAACACCAGATGTACATTTAAAATATAATTTAAATTGAGAATAAACCATAAAAGCGTAAACATAAATGATACCATCAAGTCGGAGAAAGTAACATGATGGCCACATCACCATTTTTTTTTATTAAATGTAGCTAAAAGTATGATCTAAGGGAATGTCGCAAGTTGAATTTTGTCATCAACTTTCCGTTCTTTTTTTGTTATCTGCCATCATGATTTGAATTTAAATTTGCTTTTTGCATTAGTCTATCGACTAGAGTATACAAAGCCTTCTATTATTAAATAATGAATGAGATTATCATTCAGCAGCATCAGCGGTAAAGTCGCTCCGCTCCGGTTTATATTTATAGGACGAAGGACGGACCTCGGCCTGTCTAAATATTTTTATTTTAATGTCGTCAAACACGTCAGGAATTAAAATATCGTGTAATCAATGTCACGGAATCGTTTTATCTGCGGCGTCGTAAATCGGTGGTGATGAAAGGGAGGTAGGTCTCAAAAAAACATGCAATGGTTGACTTCCACAAACAAAATGTTTCGAAAGTTTTCTCGGCGATGAATTATCTTGTCTTGTCTCATAAAATTTGAAGAATTGAAGTAGTAGTATACCTATTCTTCATTAGAAGAACGAGGTAAATCGTTTGGCGTTATCAAGTTGATGACAAGTCACCATCAACTTTATGGAAAATTTTGAAAAAAGTCGATTTTTTTAGACTTTGAACGGCCGTAGCGGTTAAACTAAGAATCCAAATCGAACGCGGATTTCAAATCTCTGCTCGTTGGGTACTAATTAGTCGGATTCGATTAAAATTGGCGATTTTTAATTTTTCTTCTTACTTTTGCTCAAAAATTCCTCTTTTTTAAAAGTATCAGGAAAGTATAGTACTAACCCAAACACATCTTAAAACTAGTTCAGAACTATTCGATAACAATGTTGGGGTGCGGTGTCAAGTTGGCACCCCATTTTTCAAAAAATTCCTGACAGCCCAATTTTACAGAACTCTTTTTTAAAAGTCGATAGTACTTCTAGATACATCAAAAGGAATTGAGAACTATTCAGAACCATCAGAAATCTTTATTGGGGTGCCAACTTGACACACTCCGTTTTTTCAACTTTTTTCTAATCATCATAGATCATAGAAAATGAATGTCCTCGTATTCGGTGTTTAAAACATATATGTTCATTAAAAAAAAACCTCAAGAGTGCCATGATTTTTGATTTTTTTAAATTTAATTTGGCAACACATATTGAGGTTATGTTGTGTCCCGACCGATAAATTCATTTGCTGCGACAAACGACGCAGACGCAGGTTTACGGAGACATAACAGATCATGATAAGGTTTTTTTTTAATTCATCATAAATAATGGGAACGTTAGGAAATTCTTCCTGAAACTCAGCCAAAGGTGCGTCGAATGAATACACCCAATTTCCATCCATTTTAGGAAATAACTTTCAACTAGTAACGTTTTTTGCTGGTTGCTGTAAACTATTGTGAGCACAGAATAATTGTGACTTTTAGAAACAAACATGTGTGCCAACTTAAATTTTTAAAAATAAAAAATCATGGCACACTTGATGTTTTTTTTTTTAATGAGCATACGATATCTTGTCGGTTTTCCTAATAAAACACAAAGGTGTAGGATAACATTAAACAAAAACAAAATATGAAAAACTTTTCTGTTAACCATTACGATTTCTTTTACTTTAATTTAGAAAAAGACAAACACGTCAAAGTAAATCCTTTGATGTTTTGTTCGACTTTATCAATCACTTTTTTCTTCTTTTCTCTTTCTGGCTGATTAACCAATTTCGAACCGAACAGACGGCGTCGTTGAATATTATTAAAATCTCGAACAACCACCTGCTCACGCGCTCGGTCTCGCCAGACGGCGACAGCAGCAGCAGCTTTCTGGGCAGGTGCAGAAAAGTATTAATTTCCATGGCCGCGGAGTAACACGAGCCTGCGGAATGATATCATGTCACGTACGGATTTCAAAACTTTTTAACACACATCCACCGGCCGGCAGATGTTTCTTTTACTGCCGCTGCAAGGCCGATGAATTACGACGCCCAGTTTTTTTTTTATCCATTCAAAATTCGTCCCTATCTAAATCGAATCTAAATTCAAATTGTCGACCTCGCGCTCCTTCTGCACACAATGCATCCGATTCACGTTCGCATGATTAATCGATTCAAGTTTCAAATGCGAAATTCATAGTTTTATGTTTGTTATTTGCAATAATGGCTTTACGTGAGGTTGGATTTCTGATGGTTTTGAATTAAATATTATAGTTGTTTAATAAGAGGCATTGTGTGGGACACTCGTTCCATTGGAGCATTTTTCGCTGCGTGGCAACTTGTAAAATAAAGTACTATTTTGATGTATCTGCAATGGCCCTCGCAACCAGTGTTGCCACACGTTCGAAAACGAATTACCGTACCCGCGTACTCTGAATTACCCTACTTATTAATAAATTACCGTACATGCATGTTAGATGTGATAATTTATTAGGGTTTGGACTACGAGAAATACACACTTATAATGATGTAAACTTACGATTTCAGAGGTGGAGCGAAGGTTTTCCAATTTTTCTTTTACCGAAAATATCACATAAAAACGTTTTTTCCCCTTTTATAATCTCGCTCTATTGGATTATTTCGGGGATTTACACATTTTCCTACGAATTTGTTAAATAAATCGACGCTAGATGGTCCTATCTGCTAATATAATGTTAACTATCCCATAGGCAGTGTTGCGGAATAATTTTCGTTTTAGCGGCTGGCGGATTTTCCAATGGAATTGTGTTGGATAGTTGAGAAAACTACCGTAATTAAATTTAAATTTGAACTTTATTTTCGAAATGTATATTTTACAAGAGAAAAACCACTAATATTAATTTTAAAAAAATAACTTAATACATTTTCGAAAAATAAAGGTAAATTTTCTGTGAATATTCTAAAATATTTAAGGAACTCTTATCATATCAGGCCTTATTTTCTTTTCGATTTTGGTTTTGTTTAAGTGTTCAACAATTTTCAAAAATTCATAACTAACAAATATTGACTAAGTTTCAAAAATCAAGATTAATTTTAAAGGTAAATGTATTATGATTGCATCAGAGTTTTTTTATGAATTCAATCATAGCGCTATGTTTTTTTTCTAGTTTTTCCTTGTTTAAAAATTCATTTTTAAAAATTGAAAAACGTGACACATTTTCAAAAATTAAAGTTAGTTTTAAAGGAAGATACATTTGTTATTTATCCATGTTACAGTTTTCTTTCTGAACGCATCTTTTGCATATTTCTACACCCTGCAAGTTTAACTTTTTTTATATCTGTTATAACTTATATTTTCTTTTATTTATTGAAACCACTTATTTATATTATGTATATTGACCTGTATAAACCCATTGTTATTGGCACATTAAATAAATTAAATTAAATAGATATTTTGTGAATATATGAAAACATAAATCGATTTTTGTCTTTAAATATTAATTTTCAAAAATTAATCTCACGCAAAAATTGACAAGTCTAAGTCGATTCTAAAGGCAGATGTTTTGTGAATATACTTACTAAAATTTTTGAGAAATTCTATATCAGTTTTTTTTTGTTCGACAACTTAAAACGTTAATTTTCAAAAATTCATAACTTACGGAAAAAGTGACGCATTTTCAAATATTACAGTAAGTTTTAAAGGCCTTTAAAGTTTTGTGAGTGTATTAAAAAATTGTTTTTTCATTCAAGTCTTCAACAACTTTAAATATTAATTTTCAAAAATTCATAACACGCATTTTCAAAACTCAAAGTTAATTTTAAAGGTAAATATATTATGACTGCATTAAACGTTTTAAGGAATTCAATCATATCAGTATTTTTTTTCTATTTTTTCTTTGTTCAAATATTCGAATTAAAAAACATCATTTTTAAACATTTATAACTCAAGCATTTTCAAAAATTAAAGATAATTCCGATGTTTTGTGAATATACAATTTTTTTTTTATTTTTGATAAATTCTAGCATATCATGTAATAAATCAAGTGTTGGAAATGACTATTTTTGACTGCCAAAATAGCCAATTTTTGACTGCCGAAAATGCCAATTTTCAACTGCCAAAAAGGTCAATTTTCAAGTGTCGGAAACGACCATTTTTAATTGCAAAAAATGACAATTTTTAACTCCCAAAAAGATCAATTTTCAAGTTTCGGAAACGACCATATTTAACTGCAAAAATGACAATTTTCAACTGCCAAAAATGGCAATGTCAACTGCCAAAAAGGCCAATTTTCAACTGCAAAAAAGGCCCATTTTCAAGTGTCGGAAACGACTATTTTAAGCTGCCAAAAATGAAAATTTTCAACTGCCAAAAGGGTCAATTTTCAACTGCCAAAAGGGTCAATTTTCAACTGCCAAAAGGGTCAATTTTCAAGTGTCGGCAACGATCATTTTTAATTTCAAAAAATTGACAATTTTTAACTGCCAAAAATGACAATTTTCAAGTGTCAAAAATGACAGTTTCAACTGCCAAAAATGATAATGTCAACTGCCAAAGAGGTCAATTTTCAACTGCAAAAAATGCCCATTTTCAAGTGTCGGAAACGACCATTTTAAGCTGCCAAAAATGAAAATTTTCAACTGCCAAAAGGGTCAATTTTCAACTGCCAAAAAGGTCAATTTTCAACTGCCAGAAGGCCAATTTTCAAATGTCGGAAACGGCCATTTTTAACTGCCAAAAATGACAATTTTTAACTACCAAAAGTGACAATTTTTAACTGCCAAAAATGCCAATTTTCAACTGCCAAAAATGCCAATTTTCAACTGCCAAAAGTGACAATTTTTAACTGCCAAAAAGGCCAATTTTCAACTGCCAAAAGTGACAATTTTCAACTGTCAAAAATGACAGTTTCAACTGCCAAAAATGACAATGTCAACTGCCAAAAAGGCCAATTTTCAACTGCAAAAAAGATCCATTTCCAAGTGTCGAAAACGACCATTTTAAGCTGCCAAAAATGAAAATTTTCAACTGACAAAGTCCAATTTTCAAGTGTCGGTAACGACCATTTTTAACTGCCAAAAGTGACAATTTTTAACCGCCAAAAAGGCCAATTTTCAAGTGTCGGAAACGACTATTTTTAACTGCAAAAATGCCAATTTTCAACTGTCAAAAATGACAATTTTTAACTGCCAAAATGCCAATTTTTAACTGTTAAAAATGACAGTTTCAACTGCCAAAAACGATAATGTCAACTGCCAAAGAGGCCAATTTTCAACTGCAAAAAAAGCCCATTTTCAAGTGTCGAAAACGACCATTTTTAATTGCAAAAAATGAAAATTTTCAACTGCCAAAAGGGTCAATTTTCAACTGCCAAAAATGCCAATTTTCAAGTGTCGGCAACGACCATTTTTAATTGCAAAAAATGACAATTTTTAACTGGCAAAAATGACAATTTTTAACTGCCAAAAATGACAATTTTTAACTGTCAAAAATGACAGTTTCAACTGACAAAAATGATAATGTCAACTGCAAAAAAGGCCCATTTTCAAGTGTCGGAAACGACCATTTTAAGCTCCCAAAAATAAAAATTTGCAACTGCCAAAAGGATCAATTTTCAATTGCCAAAAATGCCAATTTTCAACTGCCAAAAAGGCCAATTTTCAAGTGTCGGAAACGACCATTTTTAACTGCCAAAAGTGACAATTTTTAACTGCCAAAAAATGACAGTTTTCAGCTCCTAAAAATGCCAATTTTCAACTGCCAAAAAGGCAAATTTTCAAGTGTCGGAAACGACCATTTTTAACTGATAAAAATTACAATTTTTTACTGCCAAAAGTGACAATTTTAACTGCCAAAAACTACAATTTAAAACCCAAAAAAGAACATGTTTTTAAAAAAATAAAGTTTTTTTTAAGGTACATACATGTTTTATGATAGCATCGGACTTCAATCATCGATATTATTTTATTTTTCTATTTTTTCTTTGTTCAAATATTAACACGCAGAAATTGGCAGAGTTAGTTAGTTTTAAAGGTAAATGTTTTGTAAAGATATCAACATTTTTGAGGAATTAGTATTATATCAGTATTTATTTTTTAGCCAAAATATTAATTTTCCAAAATTAGTAATGTAAATTGTGTAAAATTGTTCCCGTCGGGAATGTTTTGAAAACTTTACATCACAACACAATATTGCAATAAAATAGTTTTGAACTAGTCTTAGGATATGTTTGGATTAGTACTGTACTTCTTAATACTTTTTAGAAAGAGTAATTGAATTTCGAGAGATTTATATTTTCGAAATTAAATTAGGTAGAAACGCCAAAGTGGCGGAATCTATTGCCTGAATGCTGTACTGAACCAAATCTGAGTGACTTGACCAACGACAAGATATAGACATTGCCAGCGGCGGCAAATATAACAATATTAATGTAATCATTAAATATTGTTTATCCCCATCAGAACACCTAACACCCCCCATCAGCAACTAACTACACTGAGACCTGACAGTTCGAAACCGGTCGGTAGGTGTTCGGATGGGGGAACAATATTTAATGTTTGAAATTAAATTATTTAATTTGAATTAAAAACTTGTGATTTTTTCGAATTTGTGTCTATAAAAGAATTACTAAACTTATGACACGCGTCAGGATATTCGTGCCCATTTACGCGGGCACATTTCTCAACTGATTTCCCGTTATTTGGAAACACCCTTAGAGAATGTACACAATCTATCTGTACGTGCACAGTTACAAAACACCAAGCGCCAAACAATCGTCGGAATTCAATGGCGGTGTGCAATAAATTCCGCAGATTCTCCTCCCATTTACAACGGATTCCATGGGAATGAGATAACGATGATGGGAGGACGTGATTCATATGAATGAAACCGGCATTCGTAAAGCAAAAGAAGAAAAAAACGAACGCTCTTTCGCGTTCTCCTCGCAAGAAATGCGTGTACTTCAGCAGCAGCTAGATCGGCTGTTAAACCTTGAACTGAAAACTCGCCTCGTCGTGAATGTGCAACGACAACAGCCAGAATTAAGCACGGACACGAAATGCTCATTACTTTTAAAAACCAGATGGTTTTAATGCGGCAAGTAGTAGTAGTAGTGTAGTAGTGAGTATTGACATTATAATACAAATTACAGAGTATTTGTGCTTTTCTGTCAATGGATGCATATGACATTTCACATAACGCTTTAACCCTTTCAGCCCTGGATTTTTAAATTTGAAAAAAAAATTGTTAATTATTATTGATGGGGAGCTTCTTAGACCACAAATACCAAATTTGAACTGATTTGCTTAATTAGTATAGGAACTAGTTTTTCGTAGGCTAAAATTTGATGCATGTGAAATTGTGTTCTTTATGTAAAATTGTGAAATGTAAAAATGTAAGAAGGGTAACTGGTGACGAACGACGGCTCCGCTCCGCTGCGCCGTCGTCCATGCGGGCCTGTTAAAATGAAGCGATTAAATTGGTGACGGAAGACAGCGCAGCGCAGCGGAGCCCATTAAAATTTAGCACGGTAACGGGTAACGAATAACGGCTCCGCTGCGCTGCGCCGTCGTCCGTGCAGAGCCCATTAAAATTAAGCGATTAAATTGATGACGGACGACGGCACAGCGTGGCCCATTCAAATCACATTTTGGCCGCTTGAATTAGGCAAAGTAATTGGTAAAGATCGACGACATCAATGAAAAACATATTTTTTTTCTAAATTAATTTTAATTTTTTGTTTTTTATTTTTCATTTTTCATCTTCAAGTTTTAATTTTCAATTTTTCATTTTTATTTTTCACTTTTAATTTTTAGTTTTCAATTTTTCATTTTTATTTTTTATTTTACATTTTTTATTTTAAATGTTTTATTTTTTATTTTTATTTTTATTCCTTTTTTTAAGCCAGTTATATCCTCTGCGATCCCTGAAAATTTCCGACTTGAAAAAAAAAATTGTCCTTAAAAGAAGGAAAACGAACCCAGGGTTTGTGGTTCAGGCGGTTCCAAAAATTTTGAAAAAATATCTTCTGCCATCCCTGAAAGTTTCAGTTTTTCTACTTAAGAAAAAAATCCGTCCTTACAAGAAGAAAAACGAACCCAAGGGTGCAAATGGAGCGTAGGGGTAGTTCAAAAATTTTTGAGAAAATATCTTCTGCCATCCCTGAAAGTTTCAGTTTTCCGACTTAAAAGAATAAAAACGAACCCAGGGGGTGCAAATGGAGCGTAGGATTAGTTCCAAAAATTTTGAAAAAATATCTCTGAAAATTTCAGCTTTTCGACTTTAAATGAAAAAAAATACGTCTTTAAAACAAGAAAAACGAACCCAGAGGGTACAAATGGCGCGTAGGGGTGGTTCCAAAAATTTAAAAAAATTCCCAATGAAAGCCAGTCATCGCTCCTGTCATCCCAGAAAGTTTCAGCTTTTCGACTTTAAAAGAAAAAAATTCGTCCTTAAAAGAAGAAAATCGAACCATCCCCTAGGTTGGTGGCGTTGGTTGGCGCGTAGGGGTGGTTCTAAAAAATACCAATGAAAGCCAGTTATCCCTTCTGCCAACCCTGAAGGTTTCAGCTTTTCCACTTGAAAAAAAAAAATACGTCTTTAAAAGAAGAAAAAAAAAAAATTTTTACCCGATTTTAAAAAAATCATATCTCTGATACGGGGCAAAAATTCAAAAAAGCGGCTCGATCAATTTTAGATATTTTCTTTAATATTATTTTGAGACATACGGGAATCGTCCAGCTCCAGTTATTCGATTCGATTAAATGACAGGAAATGGGTATTTTAAAAATTTAATTTTTCTATTATCGAATTTTAAATTTATTTAAAAATGCCATAAATCGTGATTGTATCGAATTTGTTTATAAGAAAGAATTATTGTACTCAATGAGTAGAAATAGAAAATTGACTCAGAACTCCTAGAATTCTCAATTTTTTTTTCCTTTGCGACTTTAAAAAAAATATTTTTGATAGTTCCGGATAGTTCTGATAGGTGTTTCCTGTAGTTCTTTGTGAGTTTTATCCAAAGTTGTTATGAAATATTTAGATTCGAGCAATATTAAGTGAGTAATATGAATTTGAATATTTCGAATTTCCATCTTTGAAAATTTTTATCTCTGGAAATTCAACAGAACTCTTTATTTAAAGTATCGGGAACTATAGTACTAACCCAAACACATCTTAAAACTGGTTCAAAACTATTCGTGCGGTACCCCATTTTTCAAAAAATTCCTGACAGCCCAATTTTACAGAACTCTTTTTTAGTACTTCTAGATACATCAAAAAGGAATTTCAGAACTCTTCATTGAGGTGCCAACTTGACACACTCCATTTTTCTTTGAGGAGTGGTTTCATGACCTCAGACTGGAAATAGGCAGAAACAAAAATGGTTTTGTACTACGGATGAACTACTTTACTTCCACACAATGTTTCCGATTTTTTTTTTAATTTATGGGTTCCCTATGGTCAGTTATTTTAGTTTCAAGAGAAAAAAATATTATAGCCAACTATGGTTTCCATTAACCCTTTCGCTGCTGTAGACGCATATTTACGTTCTGCTTTTGCGTCAACATGTTTCTTCATTTTTCGCGAAAAGTTACTTTCTAGTTCTTTAACTTTCTACAAACAATAAGCATACTGTTAACAGATATATACGTTTTCTTATTCTGCTAGATGCCGTTGCTGTTGACATATAGATAACGTTTCAGGCCAATCTAAAGCCGCATCACAGACATGGAGCGTTTCCTAACGCCGCCGCAGCGAAAGGTTTAAAAAAATGAAGTTTGGGTTATATCTCGGAATCTAATATCGATAGAAAGAAAATATACCCTGTATATATTGATACTTGATAAAAACTCTTTTCATCATCCGTCGAGATCATCCCTTTTTTGCTCGACATATTACCCCAAGCGGATTTGGTGCCCACTTCACACACGCACAGGTAAAAGCGGGTCAGGGTGGAACGGAACGGAAAAAAAGGATGCCATAATCGATTCTGCTGGGGATGAGATCCCGTGGGAAAGAATGTGTGCCGCGTGAGATTGGCTCAACGCCGGTGGAGCGTGAGCCGCCGAGGCCGCCGCTCTTTCCACCAAAAAGGAAAACTTTTTTGGGCCTTTTTAAGATGCAGAATACTTTTCCGACCATCTGTCTTTCGTCAACCCGAAGGCGCAAATCGTCGTAAAATATTCATGCGATACAACGGGGGGGCTCAATAGGAAATGTACCGATAACCGATCGATGCAGGAAGGAGGTGAACTTTTATTTTCTTTTGGCTGTTGGCCTTCAGTCTTGTGTAGTGGTACTATACTTTACCTTCGACCTTACTTAAACTAAAGACATATTGAAACTGAATTTTGTCAGGGTGACGTTTAAATTTGTATTAAATTAGCCGGTAATGCCAACCAATTACCGTTAAAACAATTTTCCGTCGATAATACTGGGTTCCCCATAATAGGCTACCCATTTTAATATTTGAATTAATTTTTTTTCGGTTAACAAAACAAACTTTTTATTATACTGAATTACAGGTAACTCTTTGGGATTTATGATAACATAAATATTTGGCTAATTTAATTCTAAATTTTAAAAATCACGTCTTCTTAATGACCTCCACCAACCAACACATTTTTCAATATTAGATAAAAAGTGGTTCATTACACGGCGTAGCAAACCTTCAACTTCTTCACGAATTTTGACTTTGAGTTCCTCGATTGTACCTGGACGACTCGCAAACACTTTGGCTTTTAAATATCCCCACATGAAAAAATCGGGGGACCTCAAAGGCCAAGGCCAATTTCCGAATCGAGAAATTAGTCGGCCATTAAACATTTCTCGCAGAACCCGCATTGAGTTTCTGGCGGTATGAGCTGTTGCCCCATCTTGTTGGAATAGTAAGGCATTGCTTGGTAATTCTCGTCTATTTAATTCTGGAATGAGGAATGTCTCTTGCATGTGTTTACGTAGCGCTCGGATGTTACTGTTACAGCGCGGTTATTTTCATCCTCAAAAAAATATGGACCAATAATACCAAAAGATCCTACTCCACACCACACAACAACTTTTGGATTATGGAGGTTCTGTGTAAAGATTTCACAAGGATTTTCTAAAATTCTGTTTATTAACCATGCCGTTCAAATAAAAAATTGCTTCGTCGCTCATTAAGAGACTGTGAATTGCTCCTTGATGTAAATTCAAAAATTCTTGACCTTGCTTCTTTATCTTGATTTATAAATTGCTGTGCCATTTGGTATTTATAGGGATGAAATTTTAAATCTCTTTGAAGAATTCGATCTGAGCTTCCCTTTGATATTCCTAGGATAAGGGTTTGTCGATTAGCAGACCTTTTAGGTTCTAACTCGTTCAATATTTTCTGGTGTACGAACTGTTCTTCGACGTCCAAATTTTGTACAAAACTATTTTCACGCCAATGACGAACCCATAACTTAACAGTTTTACGATTTGGCGCGTGACCTCTATTGTTGTTATTAAACTGACGCCGGAATGCACGCTTAACTTCTTCTATCGAATTGCTTCGTATGTAAGTTTCTACACAAAACACACGTTGTTGGACTGAGTAATCCATGAAAGTTAAATAATTATGATGAAAACTAACAAACTTCTCGTAGAAAAATAACGTTCCACAAAATGATTAATATAAAACTTATTTGTGGCAGGTGCCTACTTGATCAATAATTAACTTAAATCCCAAAGACTACAGAACATAATCCCACAGAGATAAACTTATTTAGTTATCTCGTAGGGAATTAATTAATAAAATAAAATGGGTAGTCTATTATGGGGAACCCTGTATATTGTCTAATACATTGATTGAATAAGGTTAAGGATTCGACGGATCGTTGTACTCACTCTGAAGTGTTAATCTACTAAGATACCATTGCGATGGAAGTACCAATGAGGCATGGCGTGATGTTTATTGTGTCGGTTATTCTTTTAACCAATAAGTTGTAGTCTGACGTTTAAATGTCACTGTCACTTTTAATATTTATAGACGAATGCAGAGGGACTCGGCGGACGTTAATTGTAATTGGCTAATAAGTATATAATATATCGAGGTACACAAGTGGTAAATAGTACATGTTACACATTTATGTACAACATTTAACATTTATATTCGTAATGGGTCGCTTACGATTGGTGAAAACAGTTTGGTAATACATGAATTACAAAGTGAGAGTAGGTAAAATATTAAAAATACTTGTTTGGTAATGTGTTATACAAAAGTCTCTTTTTTAAATTTATTGTTAACGTCATCATAAGTTACAATATTTATGCTAATAATAAGAACACCTCTTACATCATCAACATGTAAATATTGATTAGTTATCCTTGTGCCCGCTGAACAAGGCACACGAGGTAAGTGAAAGGATAATTGCCAAAATATCCATCGCGTGCATAATGAATAAGTATAATCCACGGGTGGAAGGAAATAAGTCTGCCACGTGAAAGGAGGAAACGAGATATCTGTTTGCCAAAAAAAAAAACCCGCCGAATTGATTGCCCGAAAAATCGCTGCTTTGATCCCGATTTCATCCGCGATTCAATTTACACCGCCATCGGTGTGTTTATAACTGTCCGGAGCAATCGGTTATCGATTCAATTCGCTTTCATTTGGTTTCGTGTTAAATATTTTCAGAATATAAAACAATTGAGGGGGTAATCCACCACTTTCATTTTCGCATCCAGCATATTTGTAACCAATTTAAAAACTGTATCCTCCAATAATCTTGTTGATTTGAAATTCTCTTGTCTCATTTCATTTAGAATAAAGTTATTACCTTTCCGGCACTTTTTGGTAACATCATAACAAACAAGGGGAACAAACGGTAAATTATCGTTTTTAACGACATTTCTACCGACGCCAAAATCTCTATCATTCGGTAAAAACGAAGTTCCTGATATTAGAAATTTATTATATATTATTTCCACATTATGTTCAACAGTTTAGACAATTTTTAGACATGTTAAAGCTACTTTAATGTTCCTATTTTGTAAATCTCTAGAGGTGAAAAGTCTCATCTGTATCTTCATCTTCTAATGATGAATATTGTTCTAAAATTCCCTTTCTCTTTCGATTCTGATTAAAATCATTATTTTCCAATTCGTCTTCACTCCCCTAGTTGAAGAGTCTTGTACTTTTATTATTCATCCCCAAAGGTGTAATAGTAGTAGTAATACAATTTATTGAAACTCAGTTTACAAAAGAGCTACAAATGGCCATTGACCGAAGTCTTTCAGCCTTAGATGTAATAATTTCTATAAATTTATTATTTTGTATTAAGTGATTATTTTCACTGCATTAATTAAACGTGATTAATACCGATTTAATAAAATTACCTTCATCACAGCCTTTGTGAATTTGAAGATTTGCACTTTCGGACATTATTATTAATGAAGTGGACTTATGCCACTTTCAAAATAATATTTTTTTTAATAAATAATTACGTGTGAACAGGGGCGGCTCGTTATGTAGAGCCAAGGAGCCGTGGCACTACCTCTAATTTCAAACGAAACAAGATTTTTTTATTAATTCTAAAAACTGATTTGTCATTTTAAATATTAAAACGATGTCTGCTAAAGTTTCATGGGACGAGAAAAATGGCAATGCATTTATTTAAGAATATATCTCTTGAACAAATTGAGCAGATTTCAAAAATTCTTCCAGAATTGTGTTTTGTGTTGTTATTTTGAAAACCAGTCATGGGATATTTTGAGTTTTTTAGGGATTCATTAAAATTAATGTATTTTGAGTAAATTTGAAAAGTCTCAAGTGTGTTACAGTTGTTTTTATATTTTTTTTTTCACTCCGAAGAAGTGAAACTTAAAAAATCTTAAGGGCTGTTCTCGGTCGGTTATCTTGAAAACTTGTGATGGGGTATTATGGGTTTTTTAGAGGATTATTAAGATTAATGTATTTTGAGTAAATTTAAAAAGTTTCAAGTGTGTTGCAGTTGTTTTTATATATTTTTTTTTCACTCGGAAGAAATGAAACTTAAAATGTTGAAAACTAGTGATGGGGTTTTTTGAGGTTTTTGGAGGATTGTTAAGATTAGTGTATTTTGAGTAAATTTGAAAAATTTCAAGTGTGTGTTGCAGTTGTTTTTATAATTTTTTTTCACTCGGAAGAAGTGCAAGTTAAAAAAATCTGAAGCGCTGTTGTCAGTCGGTTATCTTGAAAACCTATGATGGGAGTTTTTTGAGTTGTTGGAAGATTATTGCATTTTAAGTAAATTTATAAAGTTTCAAGTATTTTACAGCTATTTTTATGTTTTTTTCGCGTCAGCAAAAAATGATTATAATTTTTCATAAATTTACACGAAAAATCGCAAAAGCAATCGACGGAATGTATCTGAATTTTCTACCAAATCACTCTTGAATTAATATTGAATAATTTTGTGAAGTTTCAAGTCGATGGCAATTGTTTTTATATTTTTTTCGCGTCGAAGAATTTATTGCATTTTTTTTTTAATTTCATCTCCGTTCACATTTTAATAGTCTAAAATTTAGAAATAATGCATTTCTAATTTTTACGGAAATGTAGAATCACATGTGTTGTCAGTTGTTTTAGAAAGTTTCAACTCGATAGCAATTGTTTTTATATTTTTTTCGCGTCGACGAATTTGCAGTAGTTTTTTCTAAATTTCATTTCCGTTTACATTGAAATATTCTAAAATTTAGAAACAATGCATTTCTAATTTTTACAGAAATGTAGAATCACATGCGCTGTCAGTTGTTTTGGAAAGTTTCAACTCGATGGCAATTGTTTTTATATTTTTTTCGCGTCGACGAATTTGCAGCAATTTTTTCCAAATTTCATCTCCGTTCACATTGAAATATTCTAAAATTTAGAAGAAATGTATTTCTAATTTTTACGGAAATGTAGACTCACATGTGTTGTCAATTGTTTTGGAAAGTTTCAACTCGATGGCAATTGTTTTTATATTTTTTTCACGTGGTCGAATTAATTGCATTTTTTTTAATTTCATCTCCGTTCACATTGAAATATTCTAAAATTTAGAAACAATGCATTTCTAATTTTTACAGAAATGTAGAATCACATGCGCTGTCAGTTGTTTTGGAAAGTTTCAAGTGGATGGCAATTGTTTTTAAATTTTTTTCGCGTCAAAAAAAAATGATTATAATTGTTCATAAATTTACATGAAAAATCGCCAAAGCAATCGACGGAATGTATTGGAATTTTATACCAAATCACTCTTGAATTAATATTGAGTGATGTTGTGAAGGTTCAAGTGGATGGCAATTGTTTTTATATTTTTTCGAGTCGATAAAGTGCAATAGGACCAAAAAATTAATTCGTCTTTAATTGCTTTTTCGTTGTTTAAGGATAACTCTTGAACGGATGACATAATTTGGCAAATTCTTTCATCGAATAGACGCAGATAAGACCCAAAACATGTAATTTACAGTTCAATTTATGAACGCGAGGAGAGATTTCGAAAATTCTTTCAGCAAAGTATTGTGCTCATTAGACAGATAAGATCAAAAAATTATGATTGAGGATAACTCTTGAACCCAAAGTATTGTTCTTACATAATAGACGTAGGTTAAAAAAATAAAATTGTTAAATTTTTTTTTAACTTTTGAACTTACGATCGGATTTCTAAGCCCCTTTCAGCAAAGTCTTTCATTCATCCGAAAGATATATAGAGGACCAAAGAATTGAATTCGTTGTTCAATTGTTTTTTTTTTTGGTTTACAGAAGATAACGGGTGACCAATGTAAAATTCTTCCAGAAAAGTCGATCGAATAGATACAGATAACACTAAACATTTTTTTCAAGTTATTTGTTTGTTAGCCTTTGTAAGACTTAATTTCATAGAATTACTACTTATCTTGACGCTCACATCCACTGCAAATGCACTTTGGCCTTTTGTATTTTGTGTATGGTGGCTACGTGAAATAAAGAATTGAATTGAATTGAATTGAATTACGAACTGCTTGAATATTTATATATGAAGGCTACTTTTCTCTTAATAATAATTTTGCAACAATAATCGTATGTTTTTTTTTTCTCAAAAAGTATATTATATGCTAAGGCGCTCTACCATCAAAATGTTTCACGAGCCGCCACTGCTTGTGAATATATATATGTGTGTTAATAATTATCATATACTTTAAATTTGCTTAATCGCAAATTGTTGTTTATGACCTCAAATAATAAACGTTTCTACTGTTATCAGAAAAAAAAATTGACAAATACACTTGGGCCACTCAAAATAAACGGCTCGTATATTCATATGACAATATTCTAGTTTATAATATATGTATAATTTAACTCTGATATTTTCATGTCTTTGAATTAATATAATTTGATAATATGTCATTATAATATACTGTAAATTTGATACGTGTATCCATGGCCTTTTTAATAAATAAATAGACAAACTTCAGATTGGTTGATGGCGAAAGCCATTACTTTTACATACATTTTTTATTCAAGAAGTTGTCAATAAAACACTGTCTGTTTGATAATGATCCTGTAGGGGTCTAAACTACTAGTCGCAAAAATAGAAAAGGTGTGCGATATCAATAAAGTGCATTTTATGGAAAAGTTTCCAACTTCAGGTTGTTTGCGCAATAATGTTGCGTGTTTTTTTTTCACGCTAATTTTCTATAACAATTGACAATGGCAATTATAATTTCGTCTGCAATATCCCAACACCACCGCAGCGCAAGGTATTGTTTGC
Organism: Ocypus olens; assembly: GCA_910593695.2. Classification (NCBI taxonomy): domain Eukaryota; kingdom Metazoa; phylum Arthropoda; class Insecta; order Coleoptera; family Staphylinidae; genus Ocypus; species Ocypus olens. The sequence continues at coordinate 60,230,388 of OU343051.1, forward strand.
GGCGTACCTTTTTGTGGAAAGTGTGTGTGTTCCGCGAATATTCGAAACACAATTCGGCGGTGTTGTGTGCCAATTGTTCAGGAGGAATGTTTCGGTCGTGGAAAAACCGCGACCTGGCACTTTAAAAATAATAGAATGCAAGGCGACCGGACGTTCGTCTGCGCCATGCACGCTAAATTTGCCCATTTCCGCCGTCAGATGTTGCTGCTCTGCTGCTCACTCATCCAACTCTTCTAACATTGTACTATACCTCATTTAATAACCAGGCGGACTAAACGCGAAAGCAACATTTACACTAGAAAAAATCACCAGAAATATTTTGGCGGTAAAAATAAATTTATTTAAAATTATTTTACCCACAACATTTATTCAAAAATTATACCAACCCGTATATTTATTCTAGTGAAACTTTCTTGATTATATAGTCAATAATTTAGTATGAAATATTAAAATATTATTTAAAATAGACGCAAGTAACAGTGATGGATCAGCTAATCATAACAACCGCCATTACTATTTTCAACCGCCATTACTATTTTCAGCAATTTTGGCCTGTGTAAAAACGGCGGCCCTTTGGCCAATCGCAATGACGTATTTTGGCGGCAATAATTTGATTTAGTCCGCCTGGTTATTAAATGAGGTATAATCAATTTGTACCTTTTTTACTAACTTACAAAGTGCGGAAAAGTATGTTTTTCAATGTTCAAATTCAAAATAATTTGTAAGTTTTTTACTTTGTACAAGCTCAAAAGTATTTTTTCTGCGAAAATGTTCAAATTCAAAATTAATTGTAACATTTTTTACCTTGTACAAAGTGCTCAAAAATATTTTTCCTGGTAAAATATTCAAATTCAAAATTAATTTGAACGTTTTTTTTTTACTTTGTACAAAATGCTCAAAAGTATTTTTTCTGCGAAACTGTTCAAATTCAAAATATTTTGAACGGTTTTTACATTGTACAAAGTGCGCAAAGGTATTTTTTCTGTGAAAATGTTCAAATTCAAAATAAATTTGAACGTTTTTTTTACTTTGTACAAAATGCTCAAAAGTATTTTTTCTGTGAAACTGTTCAAATTTAAAATAATTTGAACGGTTCTTACATTTTACAAAGTGCGCAAAGGTATTTTTTCTGTGAAGATCTTTAAATTCAAAACAATTTGAAATTTTTTTACTTCGTACAAAGTACGCAAAAGTATTTTTTCTGTGAAAATGTTCAAATTCAAAATAATTTGAACGTTTTTTTACCTCATACAAAATGAGTAAAAGTATTTTTTTCCGTGAAAATGTTCAAATTCAAAATTTCATCCATTTTGAGATCCCTCGGGACATTCGCCACTATTTTTGTAAAATGTCTGTCTGTATTGTTTTCGGTTTTCCATTTTGAGACATAAGCCTTTGGAAACTTTAAAAATAAACTTAAAACGGATGAAGCAAATAATGCAACATCATATTTCAAAAATAAACTTAAATCGGATGCCATTTTTTTTCACGATTGAAGCGAATAAGATAATATAATTTATTTTTTTTCTAATCAGGTGTAGACAGTCCGCAGATTTCTCCCTGAAGTGCGCCTGGTTGCTGGACGCGTACAGCACAGAAGTGTCCGTGCCTTCCAAGAAGAAGCCGCTCGGCATCAAGCTGCGCGACCGCATCATGTCCGACGAGCTGCGCCCCAACAACACCACCACCACCACCACCAACGGCCACCAGAAGCCAACCAGCCCCAACGCCAACAACGAGAAACTCACCCTCGCCGTGCCGCTGCCCGCACTGGCCGCCGTCAAGAAGGCGCACCACCAGCGCTCGCAGAGCGACGCCTCCGCCCTCATCACCGGCATCAAGCGGACCGCCACCTCCAACAAGCTCAGCCTGGGGGACCTCAGCTCGGGCAGGGCCTTCGACAACGGCTGCGTCTGCTTCGAGAGCTGCCAGGGCGTGGTCAACAATCTCAGGGGGGAGAGGACGGAGTGCACTTGCTCGGTTAGTTGAAATTTTTATTGGTAATACCAATACTTATCAACATTTTGAAAATAATTCTAAGTCGGAAAAGAAAAAAAAAATTGAGAGTTCCAGGAGTTCTGAGTAAATTTTCTATTTCTACTCATTGAGTACAATAATTCTTTCTTATAAACAAATTCGATACAATCGCGATTTATGGCATTTTTAAATAAATTTAAAATTCGGGATTTACAAAAGCAGCAGTTGCTGGCGATTATAACACCGCTGAAGACGATCATTATTTCTCTCTCCAGGCTCCCAGGTTAGCGCCGGAGTCCGCCTTCATGCAGGCCCTGATCACGATAGGCAAGCTGTTGGGCTCCATACCGACGAAGGAGGCCAAGACGACGAGACTGAGGGCGGAACTGACGATGCTGAACCTGAACCTGCCCGCGCGGGTGTGGCTCTCCCTGAACAGCGAGGTGCCCCACCACATAGTCAGGATACCGCCGCAGGTGTCCGCCGTTTTAAACTCAAAAGATAAGGTGAGAGAGAATTAGTGAGTGTGTAATGGCTCGTTTGTGATGATAATAATGCATAAAACACTTTTTTACTTTGTTTGTATAACACTTATTTATTTATTTTGTTTGACTGCAGTTGCCGAAACTGCAGTCAAACAAAATAAATAAATAAGTGTTATACAAACAAAATAAAAAAGTGTTTTATTCTATATAAAAAGCATGTATAACGAAGTAGAAGCTTCCTACATAACAAATAATAATAACGCAATTCGCATATTCGCCCGTTGCGCGTCATTTTTCACAAACAACACGACTTCCCAAATTCAGGCTCCATACATCATCTACGTGGAGGTGCTGGAAGTCGAAGACCTGTACTCGTCGTCGGTGCCCACGAAGATAATGACCTCCTCGCTGAGGCACACGAAATCGGAGGAAAATCTCGGGGCGGACACGACGTCCCTGTCCGCCTTCAGCATGTGCGGCATCATGTGCGACGACAACGATCCCGATTGGAGCCAGGAGGATGACGAAATCTCCCTACAGGTTAGTCTATTTCATTAAATTGCAGAAACTAAATTAAAAATTGTAATAAAAGATACATAAAAAATTAACACTTTGTTTGTTTCACAAATTTGTTATTTATTTATTTATTCAACTAGTTTCGCTTGTTACAGCATTTTCAAGAAATTAGTGAAACAAACCAAGTGTTAATTTTTGATTTATCTTTTATTATTTCCAAAAGGTCACCAAGTGATAAGTGAGAAAGCTATTCAAGAAATATTAAAAATTGTTTTTATGATTAACTTGAGCAGACTGTCTACGATGGAGTAACTTCGAACTAAGAATTCCTAAAACACCCATACATAAGATTTAGGACGGAGTTTGGGTAAAAAATAATTTACACCAACTTTTTCTCACGCAGTACAATCAATTAAGGAAAACGGTCGAAAGGGACACAATTTCGCAATTGAGTCAAGAGTCGAGCGATTCCCGGGAACAGCCGCACTTCATCGAGGCCGGCGACATCAGGAAAAGGCTGTCCGACTGGTTCCACGAGGACAAAACCAAGTCGTTCACGCACGATCCCAAGGATCCCAGCGCCGCTGCTTTGAAAGAGTTGTGGAAGGTAATAGGATCGAAAATATTGTTAAATACACAATATCTAAATAAATTAGAAACAACCTTACTTGTTGCAGAAATCATTAAATAAATTCAATAAAACAAAATTTAGCCTGAATATATAAATATTCAACCTGTTCGTAACTCTTGCAAGTAAAATTATCTTAGTAAGACTTCATTTTGTTTGCAGTGTTACGAACAGGTTGAATATTTATATATTCAGGCTATATTTCGTTTTATTAAATTTATTCAACAATATCTATATAAATTTATGCAGGATAAGGAAAGGCGGGTCAGGGAAGCCTCTCCGTACGGACACTTAACATCCTGGAAACTCCTGTCGGTCATCGTGAAATGCGGGGACGACCTGAGGCAAGAACTGATGGCCTCGCAGCTGCTGCAGATGTTCCAGAAGATATGGGAGATGGAGTGCGTTCCTCTGTGGGTTCACCCGTACAAGTAATAATGATCATTCGATTCAATCACATACGGTTTATCTATATATATATTTTTTTTCATTTCAGAATTTTGTGTCTTTCAAGTGATAGCGGTCTGATCGAGCCCATCCTGAACACCGTGTCTCTGCACCAGATCAAGAAAAATTCCCAGCTGTCGTTGCTGGAGTACTTCGTCAGGGAGTACGGGCCTCACAATTCGGAGGCCTTCTTGACGGCGCAGAGGAACTTCGTGCACAGCTGCGCCGCTTACTGTCTTATTTCGTATTTGATTCAAGTTAAAGACAGGTCAGTGCTGAAATTTTCAAAATATTTAAACATGGTTGCTACAGTTATAACACATATTATTTTATTTATTTTTTGTAACCTCGTCACTTTTGAAATTAAAAACAACACTGTATCAGTGTCGTAATTATGAGGCAGAGGAGACAGCTGCCTCCAAGCCCCGACTTGATAGACGAGTTTTAAAAAGTAGTGGCTAAGAGTGCTTCGTTCACCATTTTCTTTTAATATGGTACAAATACAAAAATTATTTTCTATATCATAAAATCGGAGGAAATGGCCTTTTGTAAATTTAAACTTTCTTTGGTTATTCAGCCTACGAATTACCTTAAAAATTCTAGAACACCTTTTCCTAAATTGTAAGATAATCAACGTCTATTTGTTTTTTCTGAAGTTACATTTTTTCAAATTCAGTTGAAGGAATTTAGAAAAACAATTGCTACAAGCACTAAACTTACAGGAGGTATTCAGAATAGATGCTACTACGTAATACCATAAAAATTCTATAAAAGGTCAATTTTCTAAATACCAAGATAATCTCAATCAGGGGCGGCTCGTTCTATAGAGCCAAGGAGCCATGGCACTACGCTCAGCAAGAATTTTTAATTAATTCTTAAAACACTTTTTCGCCAGTAACTTTGGTCTAAGAAGATACATCTTTCTTTCTTTCTTCAAACAGGACGGGATTATTGTATAAGTGGCTCCACCATCATCATATTCCACGAGCCGCCACTGATCTCAATTCAATTCCATGTCCGTTTTTTCTTCTGAAGTTGCCTTTTTCAAATTGAGTAAAAAATGTTTGCTCCATCTGAAAGAAGAATCAATTTTGAGTCCATTTGTATTGCTTGTGGGAGTTAGTTGCAAATATTTCTTAACCAACTTGAAAATTGCTCGGCCTTTAAAATAACTTTTGTTGTTTCAAACGGGATAATTAGGAAATCCAATATTTCAGAAATTTAAAAAATATAAAAAAAAAACAATACATATTTGTTACGTAGGAAACTTCTACTTTGTTATATGCATACTTTTATATGGAATAAAACACTTTTGACTTTGTATAGCACTTTGAGGAGTGTTATACAAGCAAAGTAGAAAGTGTTTTATTCCAAAAAATACACATTTTGCATGAATTTGAAGTTAATATTTTTTTTAACTTTGATGATGCACAGCCTCACAAATCAAACTTAATTAGGTACATTCTAAATATACCAGATTTATATATCATGGAATTTTAAGTGATAATAACCAGGAAAAGTTTGATTTTGAAATAATATATATTTTGGTAACTTTTTTTTTGTTCATTGGTATAAATACCCCACTATACCAATGCCGGGTTAAATTACTTAAAATATAATCCAATATTTGAAAACCAATTTGAAAAGCAATTAAGATGTTACATTTACATGTTCTGGCATGACTTTTTGAATGTTGGAAAAATTGCAACAGAAGGAAGGAGTGATGGTAAAAACGGGTCCCATTTAGAGGGTTCTAGTGATGGTGATTATAATAATACCATTATAATTATAGCCTGTGTAATAAGCCACCACTAAGGGTCAACTTTACAATTGCAGTTGTTGCAAATGTATTTGTCTTTTTCTTTCAGGCACAACGGCAACATCCTTTTGAGCAGCAACGGCCATTTAATTCACATCGATTTCGGCTTCATACTGTCCACGTCGCCCAAGAATTTGGGCTTCGAAAAATCCCCCTTCAAACTGACGCCGGAATTCGTGGAGGTCATGGGCGGAGTCGGTTCCGACATGTTTGAATATTTCAAGATCCTGATGCTCCAGGGGCTCGTGGCGGTGAAGAAACACCAGGACAAAATCATCCCGATCGTGGAAATCATGCGATCAGGTAACTTTTGAAATTTATTATTAATAATAATCTGAACTGCGGAAAATTAAAAGTGAAAATATGCAAAGAAATGAAAAAAAAAACAAACTAAACGAAATGAACTAAACTTGAGGCTTGAATTCTGTGTATAGTTTATTCATTCAACAGATGGAGTTGTAAAAACGCCCACAATTGCTAGTGCGTCATTCTTACTGGTGGATTCGAAAAATCATGGAGCACAAATGCAAATGGTTGACTCGATCGTCAGCTGTTTGCCTCATTGTAGTTGTCGGGTATTTGCACCTTTCTGCTTGTTTGATTGAAACGGCCCTATCTCCACCTAAACGACGTCGTGCAAGGCATTTTTCAGTGTCTGACGAGGAATAGATTGTTAATACTTTTAAGGTGGTGTCGGGAAAATAATAATAAATTTACATTGTGTAAATCAGACTTTTGTGCAGAACATATGGCATTTGTGGGCGTTTTTACAACTCCATCTGTCAAATGAATAGACTATAGTAAAACGTTTTAACTGCAGAGAGCAGCACTGGTAGTAATCAAACATGACATTTTAATAACTGTTAACTCACGCCGGGATGTTTTTATTTTTTAACTGCAGATGGCAGTATCGACAATGTCGAAAATGATCAATAGTAATCAAATATTGCATTTTAATAACTGGTAACTGCAGAGGGCAGCACTGGTAGTATTCAAACATGACATTTTAATGACTGATAACTCACGCCGGGATGTTTTTATTTTTTAACTGCAGATGGCAGTATCGACAATGTCGAAAAAGATCAATAGTAATCAAATATTGCATTTTAATAACTGGTAACTGCAGAGGGCAGCACTGTTAGTATTCAAACATGACATTTTAATGACTGATAACTCACGCCGGGATGTTTTTATTTTTTAACTGCAGATGGCAGTATCGACAATGTCGAAAAAGATCAATAGTAATCAAATATTGCATTTTAATAACTGGTAACTGCAGAGGGCAGCACTGGTAGTAATCAAACGTGACATTTTAATGGCTGATAACTCACGCCAGGATGCTTTTTTTTTCAGGCTCACAACTTCCGTGCTTCAAGCTGGGAGCGGCGACCGTCCAGAAGATGAAGAAGCGCTTCCTGACGAACCTGACGGAGGAACAGATGCAGCTCGAGGTGGAGCGCATGGTCGAGGACAGCATGAACTCCCTCTCGACGAAACTCTACGACGGGTTCCAGTACATAACGAACGGTATACTGACCTAACCTTGCAACCTACTCTTAGTCATGTGCTCTTTACAATTACTACTGGCCGGCCTCCGCTGCTGGCCCAACTAAATTATTATTGAAATATAAACAAACAAATTATTATATATACATATATTCTATACAAAGTGAATTTATTTATTTATAACCGCTTAACCAGTCGTACTGTAAATTTAATTTGTAATTAATCTTTTTATTAACAGAAATGGTTTTACAAATTACAACATGTAATGACTTTTAAATTTAATTTCGACACCTAAATTCAAATTTTCACTGAAAATACTTTCCCATAAATAATGGCTTTATTTTAAACTGTTGCAAACTACAGTTTTGTAATAAATAATGCATTTTGATTGAAAGGCGCATCGACAGGCCAGTTTTGTAATAGTGAGAGGAATTAAAGTTACTTGTAAATAAAAGTACAAGTAGGAAATTGATTCTTCTTTCTTCCACCTAAATACAAACGTCTTATTTTTTACTTTGACATAATTCAATGGCTTTGTTTTAAACTGTTGCAAACTAAAATAATAATAATAATGAATTTTGATTAAAAGGTCCATTGGTGGATTAATCTTGTAATAGAGAAAGGAATTAAAATTACTTGAAGTATGAAATTGATAATTTAACACGTTCACTGCCACCGCAATTGGGATTGCATTTACGCAAGTATAAAGTCGGACGCACCAGCGCGTCGGTGGCAGCGAACGTGTTAAATATATTACAAAAATAAATTTAAGTATTTTAAATACCCCTTGCCTTTATAAAACTAGTTTGCTTTATGGGAAAAGAACAGTTTAAGTGCTTAATGCACACCTGAGTAAGATACACAGCCACTATTTTTTTAACAGAATTTTGCAACTCTTGAATGCACAGACAGCCTTTTTTTTTGTTTAGAAAACAATTTTTTTAATTGTGCAGTACTCTTAAAAAGATTGAGATCACTGTTGTGAATACAAAGTCACATTCATTACAAATTAAAATTACCGTGCAACTGGTTAATAATAAAACGAAGAGGAGAAAATGTTCCTTTTTCTCCCCCGTTTCCGTAAAACTTGTATAAAGTAATTTTAACCGTGCGTATAAATTGAATACTTTCATTTTTTACAAAATGCTCAAACTGAAATCATCCCGACGACAAGAAAACACCACACACACACACACACACACAATTGAGTCGAGTCTTTTGTCCTTTTTTTGTTTTGTTTGTTTTTCGTTCAATTTAACAACTCCCCGGTATAAGTGAGATCTGAAAACAAAGAATTTTAATCGTACGTTGCCATTGAGATGTTGAATGATTGTACAGTTTTTAAATATTGCTATATATTTTAATACAAAGAGGAAAAAAAAAACACAACCTGTAAATATAAGTATCGGTAATTCAAACCTACCAAAAATATCTTTTAAGGGAGGAGAATACTCATTTTTATCGGTTCGTTTATAAATACATATGGCAATAAGCGTTCGTTGTATTTTTAAATAATTGATAACTCATTTGTATAAGTAATTGTATGTTTTTTTTTTACGGCGAGTGTGTTATCCGTGCACGTAAGGGCTCAAACATTTCATTCCAAGACACGCCATCATTCCGAATCTCTATTATTATTATCAGCCATTGTATCGAAAAAAAATTAATTAATAAAAAAAAAACGAAAAACTCTACTTACGCGCACGGATAAAATCGCGCGTTTCTTCTTGAGTGTGATCTTGTCCTTTTTTTTTATTTTACGCAAAAATCGTATGATACAATTTGAAATCGCGCGCGCGATTCGAGCGATTAGTTATTGAGAGCGTCGGTGCCAAATCATACTTAAGTATCAAATTGTTTTTGCTTGTTACGTTATAAGTTTAAGTTTATATTCATTACATCTCGGCAAAAAGTACTATCCAAACAAATTTATACAAATCATACAATGATTTTAAAGTTGCTACTTGCACCACAGCTGATTTTTATTTTCGTGAAAATTATTATTTTTATAAAGCATGCAGAAATTTTTACTCAACAAAAAAATGTTTCCTCTAAAATTATGAGAGAAAATAATATTCCAATATAAAGAAATTAACGTTAAAAATCCTATGTTCCCTTTTGTTCATCTACACCCTGTATAAAGATAGGACTAAAAGTACCAACACATACAGGACGGCAAATGTAAGTTGGCCAGACGCGCAGAGAGCAAGCGAAAGCTCTCTCTCTCTCTCTACAGCCGGCCGAGTACAGTCTCTGTAATAATTCTTCGCGTGCACTTCATTTACAACTCTATCGGGCGCTCTCCTCCACATAATTGAATGTACCAGGCGCGCGAACTCTTCACGAAATCTGTCGAGAGCGCCCTTCGAAGGTTCCGCCCACAATTTTGCCACTGCGCAAAGGCAAGTTACGTTTGCCGTCCTGTACAATTTGAAATAAAACACTCATAAATTTGCTACGACAATGAAAACAAATAAATTCACCAAGAAAAAAAAACAGCTGGATGTATTGGATATAAATTGAGTTCCTTTATTTTTTTTTATAAATGTAAACTTGTAAATATACATAAAAAAACTTAGATAATAATTACACATCACCTTTGTATATGTTACTAGAAAATTTTTTAGATGATGATGATGATGATGAGAGAAAGCATTTTTTACATATAGGTGAAGAATTTATTAATATATAGAGTTACTTGTTTATTGAACTTTACAAAATGTCCATCCAGATATTTAAATAATCTAGTGAAAAGAAAAAAAATGTAGTTAATTTTTGTATATACCTGGACTGAGTCGTATATTACAAGAGAAATATTAATTATGGCAAAAAGACTGATAATATCTACGAGTAGACTTTTTGCGAAACAAAATTTTTTATTATTTGTTTGTGATTATTGATATTCTTTCGTTCTTAGTAATGTACATATATATTATATAAACGCAGGAATTTAAATTTAGAATACATTTTTGTATCGTCTATTTTTTTTCCTTTATTTTTTTTTTTTAGTAGTATATATTTTATTATATTTATGAAATGTATTTATCTTACAAATTGCCTAATAAAGAAAGTAATAAATGTACTTTTTTATTTATTTCATTTATGTATTTTTGTGTGTAATTTTACCTCTTTTCATCCCTGGTCTCCTGTTACAAATCGTGAAAATTGTTCGAAATTATTTTACAGTACACATTCTGAACCGTAAATTTTCGATCGATTTTTGAAGAGTAAAATACCTCTTTTCGTTCCTGGTCTCCTGTTACAAATCCAGAAAATTTTTCAAAATTATTTTAGGGTACACATTCTGAACCTAAATTTTCGATCGATCGATTTTCGAAGAGTAAAATACCTCTTTTCGTTCCTGGTCTCCTGTTACAAATCATGAAAAATTTTCGAAATTAATTTAGGGTAGACATTCTGAACCGTAAATTGTCGATCGATTTTTGAAGAGTAAAATACCTCTTTGCGTTCCTGGTCTCCTGTTACAAATCATGAAAATTTTTCCAAATTATTTTAGGGTACACATTCTGAACCGTAAATTGTCGATCGATTTTTGAAGAGTAAAATACCTCTTTGCGTTCCTGGTCTCCTGTTACAAATCATGAAAATTTTTCCAAATTATTTTAGGGTACACATTCTGAACCGTAAATTGTCGATCGATTTTTGAAGAGTAAAATACCTCTTTGCGTTTCTGCTCTCCTGTTACAAATCATGAAAATTTTTCCAAATTATTTTAGGGTACACATTCTGAACCGTAAATTGTCGATCGATTTTTGAAGAGTAAAATACCTCTTTGCGTCTCTGCTCTCCTGTTACAAATCATGAAAATTTTTCCAAATTATTTTAGGGTACACATTCTGAACCGTAAATTGTCGATCGATTTTTGAAGAGTAAAATACCTCTTTGCGTTTCTGCTCTCCTGTTACAAATCATGAAAATTTTTCCAAATTATTTTAGGGTACACATTCTGAACCGTAAATTGTCGATCGATTTTTGAAGAGTAAAATACCTCTTTGCGTTTCTGCTCTCCTGTTACAAATCATGAAAATTTTTCCAAATTATTTTAGGGTACACATTCTGAACCGTAAATTGTCGATCGATTTTTGAAGAGTAAAATACCTCTTTGCGTCTCTGCTCTCCTGTTACAAATCATGAAAATTTTTCCAAATTATTTTAGGGTACACATTCTGAACCGTAAATTGTCGATCGATTTTTGAAGAGTAAAATACCTCTTTTCGTTTCTGCTCTCCTGTTACAAATCATGAAAATTTTTCCAAATTATTTTAGGGTACACATTCTGAACCGTAAATTGTCGATCGATTTTCGAAGAGTAAAATACCTCTTTTCGTTCCTGGTCTCCTGTTACAAATCATGAAAATTTTTCCAAATTATTTTAGGGTACACATTCTGAACCGTAAATTGTCGATCGATTTTTGAAGAGTAAAATACCTCTTTGCGTCTCTGCTCTCCTGTTACAAATCATGAAAATTTTTCCAAATTATTTTAGGGTATACATTCTGAACCGTAAATTGTCGATCGATTTTTGAAGAGTAAAATACCTCTTTGCGTCTCTGCTCTCCTGTTACAAATCATGAAAATTTTTCCAAATTATTTTAGGGTACACATTCTGAACCGTAAATTGTCGATCGATTTTTGAAGAGTAAAATACCTCTTTGCGTCTCTGCTCTCCTGTTACAAATCATGAAAATTTTTCCAAATTATTTTAGGGTACACATTCTGAACCGTAAATTGTCGATCGATTTTTGAAGAGTAAAATACCTCTTTTCGTTTCTGCTCTCCTGTTACAAATCATGAACATTTTTCCAAATTATTTTAGGGTACACTTTCTGAACCGTAAATTGTCGATCGATTTTTGAAGAGTAAAATACCTCTTTTCGTTCCTGGTCTCCTGATACAAATCATGAAAATTTTTCCAAATTAAATTAGGGTACACATTCTGAACCGTAAATTTTCGATCGATTTTTGAAGAGTAAAATACCTCTTTTCGTTCCTGGTCTCCTGATACAAATCGTGGAAATTTTTCCAAATTAAATTAGGGTACACATTCTGAACCGTAAATTTTCGATCGATTTTTGAAGAGTAAAATACCTCTTTTCGTTCCTGGTCTCCTGATACAAATCGTGGAAATTTTTCCAAATTATTTTAGGGTACACATTCTGAACCTAAATTTTCGATCGATCGATTTTCGAAGAGTAAAATACCTCTTTGCGTTCCTGGTCTCCTGTTACAAATCGTGGAAATTTTTCGAAATTATTTTAGGGTACACATTCTGAACCGTAAATTTTCGATCGATTTTCGAAGAGTAAAATACCTCTTTGCGTTCCTGGTCTCCTAATACAAATCTTGAAAATTTTTCGAAATTATTTTATGGTACACATTCTGAACCGTAAATTGTCGATCGATTTTTGAAGAGTAAAATACCTCTTTTCGTTCCTGGTCTCCTGATACAAATCATGAAAATTTTTCCAAATTAAATTAGGGTACACATTCTGAACCGTAAATTTTCGATCGATTTTTGAAGAGTAAAATACCTCTTTTCGTTCCTGGTCTCCTGATACAAATCGTGGAAATTTTTCCAAATTAAATTAGGGTACACATTCTGAACCGTAAATTTTCGATCGATTTTTGAAGAGTAAAATACCTCTTTGCGTTCCTGGTCTCCTGTTACAAATCATGAAAAATTTTCGAAATTAATTTAGGGTAGACATTCTGAACTGTACATTTTCGATTGATTTTTCAAGAGTAAAATACCTCTTTTCGTTCCTGGTCTCCTGTTACAAATCATGAAAATTTTTCCAAATTATTTTAGGGTACACATTCTGAACCGTAAATTGTCGATCGATTTTCGAAGAGTAAAATACCTCTTTTCGTTCCTGGTCTCCTGTTACAAATCATGAAAATTTTTCCAAATTATTTTAGGGTACACATTCTGAACCGTAAATTGTCGATCGATTTTCGAAGAGTAAAATACCTCTTTTCGTTCCTGGTCTCCTGTTACAAATCATGAAAATTTTTCCAAATTATTTTAGGGTACACATTCTGAACCGTAAATTGTCGATCGATTTTCGAAGAGTAAAATACCTCTTTTCGTTCCTGGTCTCCTGTTACAAATCATGAAAATTTTTCCAAATTATTTTAGGGTACACATTCTGAACCGTAAATTGTCGATCGATTTTCGAAGAGTAAAATACCTCTTTTCGTTCCTGGTCTCCTGTTACAAATCATGAAAATTTTTCCAAATTATTTTAGGGTACACATTCTGAACCGTAAATTGTCGATCGATTTTCGAAGAGTAAAATACCTCTTTTCGTTCCTGGTCTCCTGTTACAAATCATGAAAATTTTTCCAAATTATTTTAGGGTACACATTCTGAACCGTAAATTGTTGATCGATTTTCGAAGAGTAAAATACCTCTTTTCGTTCCTGGTCTCCTGTTACAAATCATGAACATTTTTCCAAATTATTTTAGGGTACACATTCTGAACCGTAAATTGTCGATCGATTTTCGAAGAGTAAAATACCTCTTTTCGTTCCTGGTCTCCTGTTACAAATCATGAAAATTTTTCCAAATTATTTTAGGGTACACATTCTGAACCGTAAATTGTCGATCGATTTTCGAAGAGTAAAATACCTCTTTTCGTTCCTGGTCTCCTGTTACAAATCATGAAAATTTTTCCAAATTATTTTAGGGTACACATTCTGAACCGTAAATTGTCGATCGATTTTCGAAGAGTAAAATACCTCTTTTCGTTCCTGGTCTCCTGTTACAAATCATGAAAATTTATCCAAATTATTTTAGGGTACACATTCTGAACCGTAAATTGTCGATCGATTTTCGAAGAGTAAAATACCTCTTTTCGTTCCTGGTCTCCTGATACAAATCATGAAAATTTTTCCAAATTATTTTAAGGTACACATTCTGAACCGTAAATTGTCGATCGATTTTCGAAGAGTAAAATACCTCTTTTCGTTCCTGGTCTCCTGTTACAAATCATGAAAATTTTTCCAAATTATTTTAGGGTACACATTCTGAACCGTAAATTGTCGATCGATTTTCGAAGAGTAAAATACCTCTTTTCGTTCCTGGTCTCCTGTTACAAATCATGAAAATTTTTCCAAATTATTTTAGGGTACACATTCTGAACCGTAAATTGTCGATCGATTTTCGAAGAGTAAAATACCTCTTTTCGTTCCTGGTCTCCTGTTACAAATCATGAAAATTTTTCCAAATTATTTTAAGGTACACATTCTGAACCGTAAATTGTCGATCGATTTTCGAAGAGTAAAATACCTCTTTTCGTTCCTGGTCTCCTGTTACAAATCATGAAAATTTTTCCAAATTATTTTAGGGTACACATTCTGAACCGTAAATTGTCGATCGATTTTCGAAGAGTAAAATACCTCTTTTCGTTCCTGGTCTCCTGTTACAAATCATGAAAATTTTTCCAAATTATTTTAGGGTACACATTCTGAACCGTAAATTGTCGATCGATTTTCGAAGAGTAAAATACCTCTTTTCGTTCCTGGTCTCCTGTTACAAATCATGAAAATTTTTCAAAATTATTTTAGGGTACACATTCTGAACCGTAAATTGTCGATCGATTTTCGAAGAGTAAAATACCTCTTTTCGTTCCTGGTCTCCTGTTACAAATCATGAAAATTTTTCAAAATTATTTTAGGGTACACATTCTGAACCTAAATTTTCGATCGATCGATTTTCGAAGAGTAAAATACCTCTTTGCGTTCCTGGTCTCCTAATACAAATCTTGAAAATTTTTCGAAATTATTTTATGGTACACATTCTGAACCGTAAATTGTCGATCGATTTTTGAAGAGTAAAATACCTCTTTTCGTTCCTGGTCTCCTGATACAAATCATGAAAATTTTTCCAAATTAAATTAGGGTACACATTCTGAACCGTAAATTTTCGATCGATTTTTGAAGAGTAAAATACCTCTTTTCGTTCCTGGTCTCCTGATACAAATCGTGGAAATTTTTCCAAATTAAATTAGGGTACACATTCTGAACCGTAAATTTTCGATCGATTTTTGAAGAGTAAAATACCTCTTTTCGTTCCTGGTCTCCTGATACAAATCGTGGAAATTTTTCCAAATTAAATTAGGGTACACATTCTGAACCGTAAATTTTCGATCGATTTTTGAAGAGTAAAATACCTCTTTTCGTTCCTGGTCTCCTGTTACAAATCATGAAAATTTTTCCAAATTATTTTAGGGTACACATTCTGAACCGTAAATTGTCGATCGATTTTCGAAGAGTAAAATACCTCTTTTCGTTCCTGGTCTCCTGTTACAAATCATGAAAATTTTTCCAAATTATTTTAGGGTACACATTCTGAACCGTAAATTGTCGATCGATTTTCGAAGAGTAAAATACCTCTTTTCGTTCCTGGTCTCCTGTTACAAATCATGAAAATTTTTCCAAATTATTTTAGGGTACACATTCTGAACCGTAAATTGTCGATCGATTTTCGAAGAGTAAAATACCTCTTTTCGTTCCTGGTCTCCTGTTACAAATCATGAAAATTTTTCAAAATTATTTTAGGGTACACATTCTGAACCTAAATTTTCGATCGATCGATTTTCGAAGAGTAAAATACCTCTTTGCGTTCCTGGTCTCCTAATACAAATCTTGAAAATTTTTCGAAATTATTTTAGGGTACACATTCTGAACCGTAAATTGTCGATCGATTTTTGAAGAGTAAAATACCTCTTTTCGTTCCTGGTCTCCTGATACAAATCATGAAAATTTTTCCAAATTAAATTAGGGTACACATTCTGAACCGTAAATTTTCGATCGATTTTTGAAGAGTAAAATACCTCTTTTCGTTCCTGGTCTCCTGATACAAATCGTGGAAATTTTTCCAAATTAAATTAGGGTACACATTCTGAACCGTAAATTTTCGATCGATTTTTGAAGAGTAAAATACCTCTTTTCGTTCCTGGTCTCCTGTTACAAATCATGAAAATTTTTCCAAATTATTTTAGGGTACACATTCTGAACCGTAAATTGTCGATCGATTTTCGAAGAGTAAAATACCTCTTTTCGTTCCTGGTCTCCTGTTACAAATCATGAAAATTTTTCCAAATTATTTTAGGGTACACATTCTGAACCGTAAATTGTCGATCGATTTTCGAAGAGTAAAATACCTCTTTTCGTTCCTGGTCTCCTGTTACAAATCATGAAAATTTTTCCAAATTATTTTAGGGTACACATTCTGAACCGTAAATTGTCGATCGATTTTCGAAGAGTAAAATACCTCTTTTCGTTCCTGGTCTCCTGTTACAAATCATGAAAATTTTTCCAAATTATTTTAGGGTACACATTCTGAACCGTAAATTGTCGATCGATTTTCGAAGAGTAAAATACCTCTTTTCGTTCCTGGTCTCCTGTTACAAATCATGAAAATTTTTCCAAATTATTTTAGGGTACACATTCTGAACCGTAAATTTTCGATCGATTTTTGAAGAGTAAAATACCTCTTTTCGTTCCTGGTCTCCTGTTACAAATCATGAAAATTTTTCAAAATTATTTTAGGGTACACATTCTGAACCTAAATTTTCGATCGATCGATTTTCGAAGAGTAAAATACCTCTTTGCGTTCCTGGTCTCCTAATACAAATCTTGAAAATTTTTCGAAATTATTTTATGGTACACATTCTGAACCGTAAATTGTCGATCGATTTTTGAAGAGTAAAATACCTCTTTTCGTTCCTGGTCTCCTGATACAAATCATGAAAATTTTTCCAAATTATTTTAGGGTACACATTCTGAACCGTAAATTGTCGATCGATTTTCGAAGAGTAAAATACCTCTTTTCGTTCCTGGTCTCCTGTTACAAATCATGAAAATTTTTCCAAATTATTTTAGGGTACACATTCTGAACCGTAAATTGTCGATCGATTTTCGAAGAGTAAAATACCTCTTTTCGTTCCTGGTCTCCTGTTACAAATCATGAAAATTTTTCCAAATTATTTTAGGGTACACATTCTGAACCGTAAATTGTCGATCGATTTTCGAAGAGTAAAATACCTCTTTTCGTTCCTGGTCTCCTGTTACAAATCATGAAAATTTTTCCAAATTATTTTAGGGTACACATTCTGAACCGTAAATTTTCGATCGATTTTTGAAGAGTAAAATACCTCTTTTCGTTCCTGGTCTCCTGTTACAAATCATGAAAATTTTTCAAAATTATTTTAGGGTACACATTCTGAACCTAAATTTTCGATCGATCGATTTTCGAAGAGTAAAATACCTCTTTGCGTTCCTGGTCTCCTAATACAAATCTTGAAAATTTTTCGAAATTATTTTATGGTACACATTCTGAACCGTAAATTGTCGATCGATTTTTGAAGAGTAAAATACCTCTTTTCGTTCCTGGTCTCCTGATACAAATCATGAAAATTTTTCCAAATTAAATTAGGGTACACATTCTGAACCGTAAATTTTCGATCGATTTTTGAAGAGTAAAATACCTCTTTTCGTTCCTGGTCTCCTGATACAAATCGTGGAAATTTTTCCAAATTAAATTAGGGTACACATTCTGAACCGTAAATTTTCGATCGATTTTTGAAGAGTAAAATACCTCTTTTCGTTCCTGGTCTCCTGTTACAAATCATGAAAATTTTTCCAAATTATTTTAGGGTACACATTCTGAACCGTAAATTGTCGATCGATTTTCGAAGAGTAAAATACCTCTTTTCGTTCCTGGTCTCCTGTTACAAATCATGAAAATTTTTCCAAATTATTTTAGGGTACACATTCTGAACCGTAAATTGTCGATCGATTTTCGAAGAGTAAAATACCTCTTTTCGTTCCTGGTCTCCTGTTACAAATCATGAAAATTTTTCCAAATTATTTTAGGGTACACATTCTGAACCGTAAATTGTCGATCGATTTTCGAAGAGTAAAATACCTCTTTTCGTTCCTGGTCTCCTGTTACAAATCATGAAAATTTTTCCAAATTATTTTAGGGTACACATTCTGAACCGTAAATTGTCGATCGATTTTCGAAGAGTAAAATACCTCTTTTCGTTCCTGGTCTCCTGTTACAAATCATGAAAATTTTTCCAAATTATTTTAGGGTACACATTCTGAACCGTAAATTGTCGATCGATTTTCGAAGAGTAAAATACCTCTTTTCGTTCCTGGTCTCCTGTTACAAATCATGAAAATTTTTCCAAATTATTTTAGGGTACACATTCTGAACCGTAAATTGTCGATCGATTTTCGAAGAGTAAAATACCTCTTTTCGTTCCTGGTCTCCTGTTACAAATCATGAAAATTTTTCCAAATTATTTTAGGGTACACATTCTGAACCGTAAATTTTCGATCGATTTTTGAAGAGTAAAATACCTCTTTTCGTTCCTGGTCTCCTGTTACAAATCATGAAAATTTTTCAAAATTATTTTAGGGTACACATTCTGAACCTAAATTTTCGATCGATCGATTTTCGAAGAGTAAAATACCTCTTTGCGTTCCTGGTCTCCTAATACAAATCTTGAAAATTTTTCGAAATTATTTTATGGTACACATTCTGAACCGTAAATTGTCGATCGATTTTTGAAGAGTAAAATACCTCTTTTCGTTCCTGGTCTCCTGATACAAATCATGAAAATTTTTCCAAATTATTTTAGGGTACACATTCTGAACCGTAAATTGTCGATCGATTTTCGAAGAGTAAAATACCTCTTTTCGTTCCTGGTCTCCTGTTACAAATCATGAAAATTTTTCCAAATTATTTTAGGGTACACATTCTGAACCGTAAATTGTCGATCGATTTTCGAAGAGTAAAATACCTCTTTTCGTTCCTGGTCTCCTGTTACAAATCATGAAAATTTTTCCAAATTATTTTAGGGTACACATTCTGAACCGTAAATTGTCGATCGATTTTCGAAGAGTAAAATACCTCTTTTCGTTCCTGGTCTCCTGTTACAAATCATGAAAATTTTTCCAAATTATTTTAGGGTACACATTCTGAACCGTAAATTTTCGATCGATTTTTGAAGAGTAAAATACCTCTTTTCGTTCCTGGTCTCCTGTTACAAATCATGAAAATTTTTCAAAATTATTTTAGGGTACACATTCTGAACCTAAATTTTCGATCGATCGATTTTCGAAGAGTAAAATACCTCTTTGCGTTCCTGGTCTCCTGTTACAAATCATGAAAATTTTTCCAAATTATTTTAGGGTACACATTCTGAACCGTAAATTGTCGATCGATTTTCGAAGAGTAAAATACCTCTTTTCGTTCCTGGTCTCCTGTTACAAATCATGAAAATTTTTCCAAATTATTTTAGGGTACACATTCTGAACCGTAAATTGTCGATCGATTTTCGAAGAGTAAAATACCTCTTTTCGTTCCTGGTCTCCTGTTACAAATCATGAAAATTTTTCCAAATTATTTTAGGGTACACATTCTGAACCGTAAATTGTCGATCGATTTTCGAAGAGTAAAATACCTCTTTTCGTTCCTGGTCTCCTGTTACAAATCATGAAAATTTTTCCAAATTATTTTAGGGTACACATTCTGAACCTAAATTTTCGATCGATCGATTTTCGAAGAGTAAAATACCTCTTTTCGTTCCTGGTCTCCTGTTACAAATCATGAAAATTTTTCCAAATTATTTTAGGGTACACATTCTGAACCGTAAATTGTCGATCGATTTTCGAAGAGTAAAATACCTCTTTTCGTTCCTGGTCTCCTGTTACAAATCATGAAAATTTTTCCAAATTATTTTAGGGTACACATTCTGAACCGTAAATTGTCGATCGATTTTCGAAGAGTAAAATACCTCTTTTCGTTCCTGGTCTCCTGTTACAAATCATGAAAATTTTTCCAAATTATTTTAGGGTACACATTCTGAACCGTAAATTGTCGATCGATTTTCGAAGAGTAAAATACCTCTTTTCGTTCCTGGTCTCCTGTTACAAATCATGAAAATTTTTCCAAATTATTTTAGGGTACACATTCTGAACCGTAAATTGTCGATCGATTTTCGAAGAGTAAAATACCTCTTTTCGTTCCTGGTCTCCTGTTACAAATCATGAAAATTTTTCCAAATTATTTTAGGGTACACATTCTGAACCGTAAATTGTCGATCGATTTTCGAAGAGTAAAATACCTCTTTTCGTTCCTGGTCTCCTGTTACAAATCATGAAAATTTTTCCAAATTATTTTAGGGTACACATTCTGAACCGTAAATTGTCGATCGATTTTCGAAGAGTAAAATACCTCTTTTCGTTCCTGGTCTCCTGTTACAAATCATGAAAATTTTTCCAAATTATTTTAGGGTACACATTCTGAACCTAAATTTTCGATCGATCGATTTTCGAAGAGTAAAATACCTCTTTGCGTTCCTGGTCTCCTAATACAAATCTTGAAAATTTTTCGAAATTATTTTATGGTACACATTCTGAACCGTAAATTGTCGATCGATTTTTGAAGAGTAAAATACCTCTTTTCGTTCCTGGTCTCCTGATACAAATCATGAAAATTTTTCCAAATTATTTTAGGGTACACATTCTGAACCGTAAATTGTCGATCGATTTTCGAAGAGTAAAATACCTCTTTTCGTTCCTGGTCTCCTGTTACAAATCATGAAAATTTTTCCAAATTATTTTAGGGTACACATTCTGAACCGTAAATTGTCGATCGATTTTCGAAGAGTAAAATACCTCTTTTCGTTCCTGGTCTCCTGTTACAAATCATGAAAATTTTTCAAAATTATTTTAGGGTACACATTCTGAACCTAAATTTTCGATCGATCGATTTTCGAAGAGTAAAATACCTCTTTGCGTTCCTGGTCTCCTAATACAAATCTTGAAAATTTTTCGAAATTATTTTATGGTACACATTCTGAACCGTAAATTGTCGATCGATTTTTGAAGAGTAAAATACCTCTTTTCGTTCCTGGTCTCCTGATACAAATCATGAAAATTTTTCCAAATTATTTTAGGGTACACATTCTGAACCGTAAATTGTCGATCGATTTTCGAAGAGTAAAATACCTCTTTTCGTTCCTGGTCTCCTGTTACAAATCATGAAAATTTTTCCAAATTATTTTAGGGTACACATTCTGAACCGTAAATTGTCGATCGATTTTCGAAGAGTAAAATACCTCTTTTCGTTCCTGGTCTCCTGTTACAAATCATGAAAATTTTTCCAAATTATTTTAGGGTACACATTCTGAACCGTAAATTGTCGATCGATTTTCGAAGAGTAAAATACCTCTTTTCGTTCCTGGTCTCCTGTTACAAATCATGAAAATTTTTCCAAATTATTTTAGGGTACACATTCTGAACCGTAAATTGTCGATCGATTTTCGAAGAGTAAAATACCTCTTTTCGTTCCTGGTCTCCTGATACAAATCGTGGAAATTTTTCCAAATTAAATTAGGGTACACATTCTGAACCGTAAATTTTCGATCGATTTTTGAAGAGTAAAATACCTCTTTGCGTTCCTGGTCTCCTGTTACAAATCATGAAAAATTTTCGAAATTAATTTAGGGTAGACATTCTGAACTGTACATTTTCGATTGATTTTTCAAGAGTAAAATACCTCTTTTCGTTCCTGGTCTCCTGTTACAAATCATGAAAATTTTTCCAAATTATTTTAGGGTACACATTCTGAACCGTAAATTGTCGATCGATTTTCGAAGAGTAAAATACCTCTTTTCGTTCCTGGTCTCCTGTTACAAATCATGAAAATTTTTCCAAATTATTTTAGGGTACACATTCTGAACCGTAAATTGTCGATCGATTTTCGAAGAGTAAAATACCTCTTTTCGTTCCTGGTCTCCTGTTACAAATCATGAAAATTTTTCCAAATTATTTTAGGGTACACATTCTGAACCGTAAATTGTCGATCGATTTTCGAAGAGTAAAATACCTCTTTTCGTTCCTGGTCTCCTGTTACAAATCATGAAAATTTTTCCAAATTATTTTAGGGTACACATTCTGAACCGTAAATTGTCGATCGATTTTCGAAGAGTAAAATACCTCTTTTCGTTCCTGGTCTCCTGTTACAAATCATGAAAATTTTTCCAAATTATTTTAGGGTACACATTCTGAACCGTAAATTGTCGATCGATTTTCGAAGAGTAAAACACCTCTTTTCGTTCCTGGTCTCCTGTTACAAATCATGAAAATTTTTCAAAATTATTTTAGGGTACACATTCTGAACCTAAATTTTCGATCGATCGATTTTCGAAGAGTAAAATACCTCTTTGCGTTCCTGGTCTCCTAATACAAATCTTGAAAATTTTTCGAAATTATTTTATGGTACACATTCTGAACCGTAAATTGTCGATCGATTTTTGAAGAGTAAAATACCTCTTTTCGTTCCTGGTCTCCTGATACAAATCATGAAAATTTTTCCAAATTAAATTAGGGTACACATTCTGAACCGTAAATTTTCGATGGATTTTTGAAGAGTAAAATACCTCTTTTCGTTCCTGGTCTCCTGATACAAATCGTGGAAATTTTTCCAAATTAAATTAGGGTACACATTCTGAACCGTAAATTTTCGATCGATTTTTGAAGAGTAAAATACCTCTTTTCGTTCCTGGTCTCCTGATACAAATCGTGGAAATTTTTCCAAATTATTTTAGGGTACACATTCTGAACCTAAATTTTCGATCGATCGATTTTCGAAGAGTAAAATACCTCTTTGCGTTCCTGGTCTCCTGTTACAAATCGTGGAAATTTTTCGAAATTATTTTAGGGTACACATTCTGAACCGTAAATTTTCGATCGATTTTCGAAGAGTAAAATACCTCTTTGCGTTCCTGGTCTCCTAATACAAATCTTGAAAATTTTTCGAAATTATTTTATGGTACACATTCTGAACCGTAAATTGTCGATCGATTTTTGAAGAGTAAAATACCTCTTTTCGTTCCTGGTCTCCTGATACAAATCATGAAAATTTTTCCAAATTAAATTAGGGTACACATTCTGAACCGTAAATTTTCGATCGATTTTTGAAGAGTAAAATACCTCTTTTCGTTCCTGGTCTCCTGATACAAATCGTGGAAATTTTTCCAAATTAAATTAGGGTACACATTCTGAACCGTAAATTTTCGATCGATTTTTGAAGAGTAAAATACCTCTTTTCGTTCCTGGTCTCCTGATACAAATCGTGGAAATTTTTCCAAATTATTTTAGGGTACACATTCTGAACCTAAATTTTCGATCGATCGATTTTCGAAGAGTAAAATACCTCTTTGCGTTCCTGGTCTCCTGTTACAAATCGTGGAAATTTTTCGAAATTATTTTATGGTACACATTCTGAACCGTAAATTTTCGATCGATTTTCGAAGAGTAAAATACCTCTTTGCGTTCCTGGTCTCCTAATACAAATCTTGAAAATTTTTCGAAATTATTTTATGGTACACATTCTGAACCGTAAATTGTCGATCGATTTTTGAAGAGTAAAATACCTCTTTTCGTTCCTGGTCTCCTGATACAAATCATGAAAATTTTTCCAAATTAAATTAGGGTACACATTCTGAACCGTAAATTTTCGATCGATTTTTGAAGAGTAAAATACCTCTTTTCGTTCCTGGTCTCCTGATACAAATCGTGGAAATTTTTCCAAATTAAATTAGGGTACACATTCTGAACCGTAAATTTTCGATCGATTTTTGAAGAGTAAAATACCTCTTTGCGTTCCTGGTCTCCTGTTACAAATCATGAAAAATTTTCGAAATTAATTTAGGGTAGACATTCTGAACTGTACATTTTCGATTGATTTTTCAAGAGTAAAATACCTCTTTTCGTTCCTGGTCTCCTGTTACAAATCATGAAAATTTTTCCAAATTATTTTAGGGTACACATTCTGAACCGTAAATTGTCGATCGATTTTCGAAGAGTAAAATACCTCTTTTCGTTCCTGGTCTCCTGTTACAAATCATGAAAATTTTTCCAAATTATTTTAGGGTACACATTCTGAACCGTAAATTGTCGATCGATTTTCGAAGAGTAAAATACCTCTTTTCGTTCCTGGTCTCCTGTTACAAATCATGAAAATTTTTCCAAATTATTTTAGGGTACACATTCTGAACCGTAAATTGTCGATCGATTTTCGAAGAGTAAAATACCTCTTTTCGTTCCTGGTCTCCTGTTACAAATCATGAAAATTTTTCCAAATTATTTTAGGGTACACATTCTGAACCTAAATTTTCGATCGATCGATTTTCGAAGAGTAAAATACATCTTTGCGTTCCTGGTCTCCTGTTACAAATCGTGGAAATTTTTCGAAATTATTTTAGGGTACACATTCTGAACCGTAAATTTTGGATCAATTTTTGAAGAGGAAAATACCTCTTTTCGTTCCTAGTCTTCTGTTACAAATCGTTTCAATATTTTATTATGAGAGCACTTTGGTCTTTCATTGTTTAAATACATGCTTTCATTCATTGACAAAGAAGAATCTTAGAATTAGTTATTTTATGGCCCTTAAAAGGGCCGTTGTTTTCGAGGGAGGGGCGCCCAAAGTTGACCGTTGTCATATCTCTAGAAGAGGTTGGTGTGGTCGACTACCTTCTCTAGGGAGTCGGTTTCTCGTGACGGTCACAAATACCTTTTGCTTCTTATCCTGCCAATCTTTGTGCAATTTTTGGGTGCGTTTTCAATTATTTTATTGGGTCACAAATATTTAGGTTAGAAACAGTGACGGTTCGCGGGTTTTTTTCTGGTACGGCCGAGGAACAAGAGGTGGTAATACAGATAGGTGCAGTCTTTGCAACTGACCCTACCTATCTGTATTACCACCTCGGCCGTACCAGAAAAAACTCCGCGAACCGTCACTGGTAAGAAATGATTAGGGTATTAGGTTTCAATAATACCTAGGAGACTAGGTATTATTAAAACGATATTCATTTTAATCGGTATAAAAAAAAACCAACAAAAAATCAGCCACATTTTCAATTTATTAGACTAAAAGCATTCCAAAAAATAAAACAAAAAAAAAAATAATTGCACGGAATAAATTATACACCCAACTATGTTAAGACTTAAAAAAAACAACAAAAAATCGGCGCAACCTCACAAAATTAAGGAATGCAAAGAATACGCGCGTGTACGACTTAACCTAAAAATTATTAATCTCTTATTTCTGTGAGGGACATGTGTTTATTCTTTCACTAGATTACCTTAACATGTTAAAAAAAGAACTTAACCTAAAACAAGTATATGCTGGTTATATACAGTGTGTATAAGTTAATTTGTGAATTGCAGGGGCGACTCGTGAAAGTTATTTATCCGGCATACAGGACGGCAAACGTAACTTGCCGTTGCGCAGTGGCGAAATTGTGGGCGGAACCTTCGAAGGGCGCACTCGATAGATTTCATGAAGAGTTCGCGCGCCTGGTACATTCATTTTCAAAAGTGACAGTGCATTAATTATGTGGAGGAGAGCGCCCTATAGAGTTGTAAATGAATAGCGCACGCGAAGAATATGTGCTTGCTTATTACAGAGACTGTACTCGGCTGGCTGTAGAGAGAGAGCTTTCGCTTGCTCTCTGCGCGTCTGGCCAACTTACATTTGCCGTCCTGTATGTAAAAAAATATCGCATAATTTTAAATGTACGAAAAGCGTACAAAAATTTTGTACATATGTGGAAAGGTAGTTTTATAAAAAAAAAACATTTCCACTCAGCGTACAAAAATTTCGTGCATCGATGGAAAAGCAGAGTTTTATAAAAAAAAAACAAACATTTTCACTCATACCTATAGATAATAAAGTTTTTTTAACCTTCCAGGCGGGGCGCCCTAAATCTTGACACCGTAGCGGGCACTGGGTCTTAAAAACAATCGCCTACATAAAATTTGACTACATTTAATTTTTTTAATTTGAAATAACTAAAATATCATACAAACTCTTCGCTTTTCAAACGTGAACTAAAGAAGAAATTATTAAGGTTCTCGGGTTAGGCAATTTGAAAAAACAGTTTGCTGAAAATTGACGCGCACCGGGTCTCAAAGACTTGGCCCCGACCCGCAAGGTTAAGGTGGTTTCAATTCAAGGGAAAAAAAACAGGAGCTCAATAATTGCAATTTGGGCTGCTGTTAAACCCATCATGCCAGTGGCGGCTCGCGGGTACTCATGGTACGGCCGAGGTAGCCGTGGTGGTAATACAGATCTCTGCAACCTATCTGTATTGCTACCTCGGCCGTATCATAGGTAGAGTCGGTTGCAGAGATCTGTATTACCAGCTCTGCTACCTCGGCGTACCATGAGTCACCCCGCCGAGAGCCGTCACTACATCATACTGTTTTATTCTATATTTCGTAGAAGAGGTTGACCATCTTGAATCACTATTCAAGATGGTTAACCTCTTCTACGAAATATAGAATAAAACCAGTGACGGTTCGAGGGGTTTTTTTCTGGTACGGCCGAGGAACAAGAGGTGGTAATACAGATAGGTGCAGTCTCTGCAACTAACCCTACCTATACTCTGGCCGCGCTATGAAGGCGTCTAAGGTGATTAACGAAGGGTGATATCAGAAGTGATTGGATATTTTGTTACTTTACACTCACAGATGTTTACACTTTACTTGCTAGCTGTTGGTGCTCTATCGGCTTCAAAGTATAAATCAGTGGTTTTTTAAAGGTTATAGATATCACCTCAGATGCCTTCATAGCGCGGCCAGACTTTATCTGTATTACCACCTCTGCTACCTCGGCCGTACCAGAAAAAAACCCCGCGAACCGTTACTGAATAAAACACAAAGTAACTTTTTATTCTACAGGGTGTAGTGGAACAAAACGGAACGTAGTGTTTTCAATGTTAATTTCTTTGTATTGAAATATTATTTTCCCTGATAATTTTAGAGTAAACATGGAAATACATTTTTTGAAGAGTAAAGATTTCTGCATGCAGTCATGCTGTTTTTTATTTTTTTGTATTCATAAAAACCTGAAAAAATGATAAAATAAAAATGATCATTTTCAGGAAAATAGTGGTTGCCATGAAATTAGAAAAATGGTGCGTAGTTGATCCGTTTTTTTTTTTTTTAATGAAAATTGGCAAACCTATCCCGCACTTCAGGAAAACTGCCACCACTTTTTCTTGAATAGAATATATTTTTAATGAAAAAACTTGTAAACAGTTAAACTTCCACCACTTTTTCTTGAATAGAAAATTTAATGAAAAATACTTGCAAACAGTTCTGAAGTATTCAATCAATTTGACAGTTACCGACAGATCAACAGCGCATCATTTTTTTTTAATTTCATGGCAACCATTATTTTCGTGAAAATGATCATTTTTATTTTATTGTTTTTTCAGGTTTTTATGAATACAAAAAAATAAAAAACAGCATGACTGCATGCAGAAATCTTTACTCTTTACTTTTTTTTTTAAAAATGCAAAAAAATAAATAAAAGCATGACTGCATTCAGAAATGTTTACTCTACAAAAAATGTATATACCTGTTTCCTCTAAGATAATGAAGGAAGATAATATTTAAATATAAAGAAATTAACATTGAAAATCCAATGTTCCGTTTTGCTCATGTATAACGAAGTAGAAGGTTCCTACATAACAAATATTTTCCACGGAAGTTCATGAGTCGCCGCTGGCGTATTTTACAATATTCAATAAATGCCGAAAATTGCCAATTTCAAGCGTCTTCAGAATTAAAAAAAAGTAACAATTTTTGCTCGGGAAAAAATGAGCCAATTTCTAGCATCTTCAGACTTAAAAAATCAACGAGAAAAAATGATTGATATTCAAAAAATAGTTTAACTTGAACACTCTGTATACGTATATAACATGGAATATAACAATCGTTTAATTTTCTTATGTAATAGAACGGCAATAGAACTCTTTCTTTTTTAAATATCTCAAATATATATATAACACTTTCTCTTTTTATATGTACAATAAATTTTATCTAAAATATATTATATATTATGTTTTTGCACTATTTACATTTCTGCAAAGTGAACGGAATTCGAGTGCTGACGAAAATATTCCACTTTTTTTTTTTTTTCGTCGATGCTAAAATGCATCGAAGTTGCTTAGGCCCTTAAAAATATGCATCCACTTAATTCCGTCGACGAAATACTGTTTGAATTACAAATGCAGAGCCTCCTGGTTACACTTAAATTAATTGTTTTCATCATTCGACTACGAATCATCAAAATGGTCCCGTTTTGCTCACGTTTCGATCCGAAAAATTAACCAGCGTGTGCAAATTTACAAATTTACAGGATCTACAAAATTTTAGAATAGTTTTTTCTTCGATTCTCTTCACACAACGACAATCGGCAACGCTGTTTCTTTTTTGTGTAAGTAAGGCACACAAAACCTGATCTCAATACATCCAAGTATTATCATACGTACACTCTCGCTCACAATGTTAAGTACACGTTAATTAATTATTAAACAATCCCGCGATATAAAATATAACATACAGGGCGAGTCATTCGCAATGTTAACCCACATTTGCCCGGGATTTAAATTAAAGGAAAGACAATGATGTATAATAATAAAACACTTTTACTTTGTTGGTGTAACACAAAATTTTATTTTATTGTTGACTATAGTTTTGGCAACTCAACTTGCCACTAACAAAACATAAACACTTTAAGTTTTGTTAGTGGCAAGTTGAGTTGGCGAAACTATAGTCAACGATAAAATAAAATTTGTGTTATACCAACAAAGTAAAAGTGTTTTATTATATTTACAACATGTATAACGAAGTAGAAGCCTCCACCATAAACAATAGTCAATCATATGTTTCTCTAAATCGGAGGTTATTTTTGCTTCCTGTCAAATGTCGATGAATAATCACTGAACGTGATAGATGGCGCCGACGATAAGAATATCGTCGGCGCCATCTATCATTTATTATTCCAATAAGTACGTTATATAGAAATATATAATTTTAAGTGGAACTTTAAAATTAGAACTGTGGGCATATCTGGGTTAAATTCGCGCCTGGATTTGATCCGATTGGTCGATTAAAGGTTTCACCGCCATTTTATCTCCAGCGGGGTACCAATTGAATCGATTGGTGTCGCGTAATTCGCGTAAACATTTAATCGAACAATCATTTCTTCAACTTCCTGCATAGAGATATTTTTCATTTGAGCTTAATACATACCTCATCGTTAGCCTTTGGTTTATATATTTATGGAATGTGTATACATATATATATCTCTATAAATATAAATATAAAATCTAAAACGTACACTCTCTTCTTGGAAGACGCGACTCAATTTATAAAAAAAAAAAAAATTAAAAGGAAAAAAAAAAAACAAATAACGACAACTTTAACAATTACCACTACAGCTATACCGTGTGAAAAATTAGGACAAAATGCGGATGCAAAATGCGCGTAAACAAATGACTGTGTTTGTTTGTTTTGTACTTTAAAATCTAAGAATTTCTAAATGTTATATATGCGGCGATTAAATTAAATTAAATCGGTTGGGGGGAAGGTGGAGGGAGGGTTTTACTTTTTCACGAGGTGGGGGTGCGTCCGGGCGACGATCGCCTGCAGCCTCGCCAGCTGGCCCAGGAGGTTCGTGTTCGAGCCCTCCAGGTTTTCGATCTGCTTGCGGTAATCGTTGTTCTCCGACACGAGCAGCTCGACCTTGCGCTCCAGCTGGTCCATGTACTCCTTCTTTTTCCTGCGGCTCTCCTGGGCCGATATCTGAAAAACGACAATTACTAGTGTGAAATTTTAGCATCGACGACAATTTCAAGAAAGATTTTAATAACTTGTAAGTGGTGACGTAATTGTTCTAGGAGCACTGAACTTTTAACCCATTATTGTACTCAAGCGAGTACAACAGGGCCGATCTTAGACCCTTGACCGTCCGCGTGCAAATGATGAGTTGGCCGCCACCTCAAGTACAGTAAAACATTTTTTTGGGGCTTTTATTTTTCAATTTGAAAAATTTAAAAATCCTCTGTTAAAATAATAATAACTATTTATTTCCCAAAAGACATATATATAATTACAGGGAAATGTAACATTATTTAAGACATTGATTAACAAAAATTCATGTCAGAGCATATACACATATTTAAAATTTGAAATGTGTTTGGTCCGGATTGAAAGAAGAAATGACTAAAGAATCTGCAAGTAATCTGGGACTGCCAAATGTATTTTTGTATTATACAATTCTGAATACGTTGCCAGAGGAGTATTTTTCTTTTAAATCCAGCTGGATGCTAAATGCAAAAAGTGATAGAACGGTTGATAGTTTAATCAATTAACTATGTCAGTATTCAGTATAAAATGACCTAGGGAGCTGGATCTACTAAGCAAGAAGCTCTCACCTGCAATCATCAAAGAAGTCATCACAGCAACCAAGTTCAGTGGATGCGAAAAAAAAAACAACTGATATGCAACTACTGCAGGAAGCCCAATCATATTGTTAAAGTGCGCAGGAAATGAATTGCCGATGGCCTTGCTCTTGACTCCGACACAAATATAATACTCGTCACTGAAACACATACTGACTTGTCGAGATACTGGGTTGACATTGACACGACAAGCCATATTTTAAATGATCAGATTTGCTTTACAACGTTCGTCTTTTTCAACTGAACACACAGTGACCACAGTAAATGGTGAGAAATGGAAGCCATCAGAACACGTGAAGAAGAAGTTGGGGCAGAACTCCAAGAAAAATGGTACAAAATTACCTTGGCTAATATTTGGTGTGTACCCCGAATCAAGAGAAATCTGTTCTCCGTGCGTGCAGTCTAGGATAAATAGGTACTCGGACAGCCAATTAATGTCATCAGCTGAAGTCTGCAACTTCCTCGTAAACAATTGGAGAGAGACTGTTCAAGTTGGCCGTGAGAAGTTTGAACCTTATCAAATGAGGTTAATGCAGTGAGTAAAGGTTGTGCCATGAACGATTCGTATATCAGAGCAATCGCCATGTGAAATCGCCACTGAGCAGAGAGCTTGACATGAACATAGAAATGCATAGTGAACTGTGTAAAGGTTGCGTTTATGATAAAGCTCATCGGCTACCTTTTGGTATGAGGTCCAGAATAAGGAAACCGGGGGAGCGAATTCACACAGATGTCTGCGGTCCATTTCAAAAGTCGAGGCCCAGATATCGATGTGCTTTTTTGCTTTTCGAGGACAATTACACAAAATTCACAGTTTATTTTCTGTGGCAAAAATCCGAAGTTGCTGAAAAACTGAGCCAGTTCCTAGCCGAGGCAACAGTCGGGAGCTGCTGAGTGATAATGGCAGGAAGTTCGACAACAAACAGATCACAAGAAAGGTATTGTTCAACGTTCTATATTGCCCTACACTCGGGAACAAATCGAGGGAAAATCGTACAGTGGTGGAAACTGCTAGAGCAATGATGCACGCATGGAAACATTCCTCTGGTACTTTGGGCTGAGATGATACGAACAGGTACCTATATCCTTAACAGGACTGATCACCTTTCGAGTTGTTGCATGGCAGGAAACCAGGTTTGAAACATTGGTTCAAATTGTTGAATTTATGTATATGTATATGTATATTCATATCGAAGGAGCAAAGGACAAAACTGGATCCGAAGGCCATTAAAGGAATCCTCATCTACACTGAAGAGGACAATAAGTTCTACAGATTCAGTGACGTCATCTTCGAAGAAAAATTTGAAAAAGAGGTTTTCATACCCCCAGGAAGCAATCAAGCTGAAGAGACGAAGCCTACTGACCTGACAAAAGCAAATCCCGGATTAAAGAAGACGAGGAAGTAGAATTCTAGGAACCCAATGACAGTGACAGTGATTGGACAATTTTAGAAACGCCATAAGGCAATGAAGTAGAGAATGCTGGTGAGACTACGCAACTGAGTGGAAATCATAGAAATTCCAGGATTATGTGATGCGGCAGACGTAATACAGATAGGTAAGGTCGGTTGCAGAGATGGCTGGCTGCGTGACCGCACCTATCTGTATCACCTCTGCTATCTCGGCCCTATCAACAAAAAAAAACCACGAGCCGTCACTGATGCTCACTTCGACGACCTTTGAGACACCTGCAACGACGCCACAAAGTAAAAACAAACGCGATCGGCAAATTCAAGGCCAGATAATTGGTGATCAAAGGTCTTTTGCAAAGAAGAGGAGTAGATTATGATAAAACCTTCAATTCAGTGGCAAGAACATCGACTATTCGAACACTACTCAGTGTTGATCTAGATTCTAAAACAATACATATCGTGATTTTTTCGATGCAAATTCATCAATTACATTTGAAATACCTAGTATTTTACCGATCTCATTTTGAATAGAAATTATGGCTAAATTAGCAAATAGCTCTTTTGATATAGTTGACCGTAAAAAAAAAACTTCTTTCGCCGGAAGCCACAGTTATCGGTATTGTTAAAAATATTCTTAGACTGATACTGAAATTTGCTGGCCCACTAGCCGCGTGCGTTAGCGCGCTAGAACAAATGCGGAGGGTCCTGGGTTCGAATCCCGGCGAGGGCATGGGTGTTTGTGGATGTCTATTTTCATTTAATATGAATAATATATTATAAATAATCGGTTGTAGCTGAATGACCTACGCTGTCTAAGCCAATGTCCCATGTCATCCATAATTCCCCAACCCAAATTTCCGTCAATCATCCTTCCTTTTTTGAAAAAAAAAAATACTGAAATTTGGAAAACAAGGAACTAACAAGGAGACTAACCTAAGTGTTCCCCTTCGTTTTGAATGAAATTTGGTAGATTTGGATTTGTAGAGGGAGGCAAAATGTTAGATCTATATTTTTTGTCATCAGCCATTTTTTTTGTTTTTTGGCTGTAACTTCAGAACAAATCATGGTGGCTTAATTTTGTAAAAGTAGAAAATTTCAAAGCCTATCCTCTGGTGTAAAAAATAAAAGAAAATATAAGGAATTATAAAACTAAATTTTCGTATGTTCCGTTAGTAAACATGAAACCCTTTTTTTAGTGGAAAGGTTTTCTTTAGAGCAGAGGTCGCCAAAGTGGTCTATATAGACCCCCAGGGGTCTATTTAACAAAAGTAGGGGTCGATCTAAGCCAGGGGGTCGAATGGGGGTCGATCTGAATCGGGGGGGTCGGTTGAGGGTTGAAGGAAAAACAAGTGTAAAAAAAATTATAAACCTCAATGTTCGTATTTTCCGCTAGTGAACATGAATTTTTTTTTAGTGAAAAGGTTTTATTTAGAGGAAATATGGATATATATTTGGCTTCCGCGTTTCAAAAAAATCATTAAACTATTTTTGGTCATCGTCATTTATGTCTTTATGTTTGATTTTTTTAAACGAATATCATTATTGTAGGAAATACAAGCCGTAAATATCAATATTTTTTTTACAGTCCCGAAGTAGTCAATACACACATTTTTTACACCAGTGGATAGGCTTTGAAATTTTGTACATACTGATTTGTTTAGAAGTTATAGCAAAAAAACAAAAATACGGCTGATTTTCGAAGGGCGAGTTCACCTCTTAAACAAATTTTTTTAGCCGAAACAAAAATATATGTATCGAATATTTTGACCCCCTCTACAAATCCACCAAATTCCATTAAAATAGGAGAGGAACACTTGGATTAGTTCCCTTGTAAGTACAGAAATAAATTAAATGTGGGGTCTCGAGGGGAATTAAAATTAAAATTGACCAATTGCACACAAAGTACTTAATCTAATAGATAGTTTTATTTTAATTAACTGAAAATTACTTTTATGGGGTTCGATGGAGATTTCTAAAAATTATATAGGGGTCGATGATCAAAAAAGTTTGGCGACCCCTGATTTAGAGGATGTATGGATATATATTTGGATTCCGCGTTTGGAAAAAATATATCAATCTATTTTTGGTGGTCTTTATGTATGATTTTTTTTAGCGAATATTGCAGTAGCAAATACAAGCCATAAATATCAATTATTTTTTACAATCCCGAAGTAGTCAATACACACACCTTTTTACATCAGAGGTTAGAATTAACATTTTGTACATTTACGAAATACTCTATCAAGATTTGTTCAGAAGTTATAGCCAAAAAACAAAAATATGGCTGATTTTTGAGGGGCGAGTTCACCCTCTCAACATGTTTTTTTAGCCGAAAAAGAACACGTACGGAATATTTTGGCCCCCTCTACAAATCCACAAAATTTCATTAAAATCGGAGAGGAACACTTGGGTTAGTTCTCTTGGCTAATTAAATTATTTAAAATTTCTAATGGTCTTAATTGGGAATGATTGGAAAATAATTAGGAGCTCCATTCCATCTAAATCTCTTGTCAATTTTCCGTTTTCGGTTACCTGTAATCTAATATATAAATCCATACAACATTTTCTTAGATATTCGGACATTTCTTTTTTTTATACGAACTTCAGATGCTTATCCGGTTAGAAATCGGATGAACTTCAGGCAGGGGTCCAGGCGACCGGCCGCTATTTCGGCGAATAAAATTTACAGATTTCGAATGCCGCGGACCGTCTATTGATGGTCCGCGGGTTTCGCCGAGTGCGCCGCCCCCCCCACAGGCGCCCGCGTGCTATGCACGCTCTAGCCCCCCGGTAGGATCGGCCCTGTACTACAAACATCATGGCTTTAGTGACACCTAGTGGCAATGCTATTTACTTTAGATATTACTTTATCTGTGATGCAAACTCTTCTTTATTGATGATGGAACAATATTTAGTTTTTCTAAATTGATTTTTAACAGATATCTGAGAATTTGAAATTCTTTGGAGAAAATTGTATATCATGGGATGTAATGGGTTAACCCTTTAAGCCTCAAAGTTGTATATAACAGAAAACAATCAAATTTTAATAATAATTTATTCTTTTTTATCAAAGAAAGCAGAAAACTCAATTTTTTTTTGAAAAATGTACTTAGTCTCATCCGGAAATAAAAATCAAACAGTAGCGGTGGAATTACGTTAAAATTACTAAATAATGGAAAAATATAACCATGCGTTGGGCACTAAAGGGTAACATGAAATTACTCTGAAGAAGAAATTAGCGTCTAACCTTATTCTTAATTTTCCTACGTATCTTCTTCAGCGACTTCTCTTCGGCTTTGGTGAGTGGTAGGCGGGTGGGCACGGGGTATCCCTCTGCTAGTAACGTCCTCTTCTCCTCCTCCGTCAGCATCAACATCCCCGTTGATCCCTTCTGCAATGATTAACATGTAAATATTTATTGTACCCACATTTACATTACAATATAAAAATGGTGATGTGGCCATCATGTTACTTTCTCCGACTTGATGGTATCATTTATATATACGCTTTCATTGTTTATTTTCAATTTAAATCATATTTTAAATGTACATCGAGTGGAAGAAACTGACGTTTAAAACGTCAAAATTATGAAAGATGGAAAAATTATACTTCAAATTCAAAAACTCAGTTTACTCAAAAACTAAGGGGATTTCGAAAAAAAACTTATTCTTTATAAGTTGTTCATTTTGGCATTCTCTACAATTATTATGCACAGAAATTTGCTGTAACTATTATTGTTTAATAATTATAAACCAAAAATTGAAAAAAAATTAATAATTTTTTTTCTGGAATAGCAATGATTTTATGAAAAATATTTTCAAGCAAGAGATGTTAATTCCTTTGTTGTCTTCAATGTTTGTTTAAATGTTTTTGTGATATTTTTCATATTTAAGAAAATATTGGCAAAAAACAAAAAACGGTTGAGGTAAACGCCCACTTCCGGTGTGCGAAATTTTACCAAAAGCTTTTCAGTTCTTCAGATTATCAAATAAGACGTATGTTGAAAGTTTCATATCAATTGCTCAATTAGTTTTTGAGATACAGCGCACACACAGACAGAAGAAAAGTTAATTTGAAAGATGTTGTTATTGGACTATTAAGAGGATGGGAAGATGTAAGACTTTAAAAGTTACAATATACCATTTTTAACAGTTAAAATATCCCTTTTGAAATTTTAAAATTTGCCACTTTTAAGTGTCAAAACAAAGCCAGTTTTGACAGTTAAAATATACTATTTTCAACTGTTAAAATATGTCAGTTTTGACAGTTAACCTACTCCAATATGCCATCACAATACTTTCTCGTAATTTGTAATGGACAAACTTACCGGTTGACTACTGATGAGGGGAGTGTGTATCGGCTGCCTCGTGGTGGTATGATGGCTGAGGAGGACGCGGGCGCTGGTGGTTTTGGTGCGTATGATCCCCGGCGAGGGGGGCTGGGAGGCGGGTGTGTTGTCTTCGCTCTCCTCGCTGCTGGAGCAGGAGGGCGGTGTGGGCGGCAGGTGGAAGGTGGTGGCGGCGGAGGCGGCGGTGCCCGGCTCTATTTTTATGTTCACCTTTGGTATATGTATCCTGTTGTTTGTGAATATGTTGTTTGTCGCGGTCAGCATTACGTTTGCGTGCTTCAGTATACTTTGTGTGGTTCTCTGTAAAGGCATAAAACAGTTTGATGGTCCCGTTGATGGCTACAATAAATCGCCTACCATTTCTGTGTCTGCGGTGAAATAGGCGTCCACGGACGATGTGTCGATGAAGGGGTTGTGTTGCGGCGACGACGGGCAGGAGGAGTGTGTGCTGTCTGTTTCGCTGAGGGGCTCATCTTTGATTTCGATATCTTCCGTCGATAGGCGGCCGCAGGCGGTCTTCATGGAAATGGCGGGGAAACATTCATCTTCCATATCTGTCAAATCGATGGCTGAATTAATATTAAAAGTAATGTCCACCAACAATTATTTCTTTAGAATTTTTTTAACCACAACTCCCAAAAAGTTGGCCAAAATTCAATAATTTTAATTAGATAGTGAAAAGGTGTGCGTACCCATATACCCATATCCAGATTCAAAATGGGAGAATTTCGTAAAGTATGTTCATTAAAAAAAACCTCAAGTGTCATGATTTTTTATTTAAAAAAAATTAAGTTGGTAACACAAATTGAGGTTATGTTACTTGTGGCATGTTCCTACCGATAAATTAATTTTCTGTGATATACTCCATCCACTCACTAAAAAATGAAAAGTACCAACACGGCTATGAGAAAAAGGTAATTTTCACGGGGATGAAGCCGAGATACGAATATCGGCAACACGAAAGTATGTGGGCCACCCCAGGACAGTGGGGCGAGGGGGAATTTCAAATTTGCCGCTTTTCCAAAGATGGTTCCCTCGATGTTGCCAGATTTATCAAAGATCTTATTATGGGGATTACCGTTTTTAATAATCTTTAAATTTCACTACAAAGTAATAATTTTAACAATTAAAATTATGTTTTAAACATAATTAGACTCATTATCGCTTATATTTGTCATAATAACTCATGAAAGTATAATATTACTGTTTATTAAATATAATCATGTGCATTGTATATTTTATACTTCGATGTATATGCGGCAACGCTTAATGAGTCTCACCATTTTTATTAACTAACCTCAGTAGTGCTGTGAGTGCTCGTAATTCATGTTTGAAGGTAAGTTATTATATATTCTGTCTTATAAACTCGTCAATTGTATTTATTAGTAATGGAAACATCAAATGGCCGTATTAAATATTCTTGTAAATATCCAGAATGTCAAAATTCTTTGTTTTCCGATATAACTAATGTTGACTACAAAAATAAACATTTCTATAAATTTCCCAAAAATGAAGTATATCTTAAAACATGGAAAACCATTTGTGATATTGAACAGTCTTCATTGTTTAAATTTTCAATTATGTGAAGATCATTTTATTCATAAACATTTTGTTAATCATTTCCGCAAAAAATGGAATTGCAATGCTGTTCCGACACCAAGAAGTAAGACAATATAACTACACTAATTTACTTTTTAACTATTTTAATGTCATGAATCCTGGATACGAGCAAACAACTGACCTGATACGACGCCTGAAAGAAATATCCTAAGAAGAACGAAGAGACCTGATGGAACATTGCACCTGGACAAGACCCTAATACCCGATTGTTGTGATATTTTTATATTTGATAATTTTGTTAATAATAATGTATATAATTATTCTGTTAAATATATTTTTTCCATGTAGGCCTATTTTTATTTTTATTTTGTGAAATCCAATCTTTTTTCTTTTACCAAAACCAGTAACTTCTTCATTTATGTACTATCTAAAAGTATAATCAATTATGTGCTCAAAAAACATAATTGATTATATTTTTAGTGTTATTACATTGAAATATATCGTGAGACGAGTATAACATTTTTAAATTTTGGCGCGGAAATCGTAGTAATTTGCCACCCCGACACCAGGCGGCGCCAAAAATCGTGTTTCCGAAATTTAACATGCAGGTTTCACTTCTAAAGGTATGTGTTCTGTGGTAATTTTGCAGCAAGTTAGGTTGGTACTTGTATAGTTCCAATATATTCATACGCGACGTCGCCAATAGGCACATTATTGACAGTTTGTAATTGTTATAGTTCTTGATTTCCGCCATGGAGAACGCTCTAAACGATGTGGTGAACCAATTACACACCTCCGCGGTAATATTCTTAAGTGCGATTTTCGTAATAAATTAAGTTTCATAAGGACTACTTTTTGTGGCGAGAGTTGTTTTACAAGATGTCAAAAAAGTCTAATCTATGAGTAGACGGAGTATACCTGCTTTGTACAGCCAGTACAAACATATCCCTCGACATGGGTTTCTGGCTGGAGAATGTTAAGTAAGTAAACCTTCACTGTGCTGCGGTGATAAATTAATATTCAAAGAAAAAAAACAAACGTACCATCCATTTTATTCGATGAAATTGGAGAATCTGGCAGGGAGTCACCGTCGGAGGCCAGACTGTACGAGTGCTCAGTTTTGATGGGCCTCGTCCCCAGCACGGCGTCCGTCATCAGTTTATCTTGCAGCACGACGGCCGGCAAGTCCTTCTCGAAAAAGTTCCACTCCGAGGCCAGGTCGTTCACGCTGCTCCCATTCAACCGCAGCACTTCTTGCATCGTCTGCAAACAATAAAATGAACATAATAAATAAACCAGACGGTGTAATTAACAGAAATAAAATCACATTGTTAACAGCAGCGGCGGCTCGTGGATGAGGCAAAGACAAAGATGCCACTCGTGCTGCACTACTTGCTCTAATAGAGGAAGCAAATATTCCGTTGCTCTTTCGGTCAAATTTTCTTCCGTTGCCTCACCGCTGAACATCCACGAGCCGCCGTTGGTTTACAGACATTTTTCTAAATGAAGATGAAATGACAATTTAAAATGTTTGAAGGTCTTACAATCTCTTATTATTAAATTAATTATATTACCCAATAACACTTACTTCAAACAAGAAGCACATTTTTAAAACATTAGTGCTTCAAAAGTTCTAGTTTAAAAACTTTCCTCACTAAAACCAATTAAATACAATCAACCAGACTTTGTTTATTATCGCAAACCATACTCACATTATAACCTCCGCTGGATTTGATTACTCCTATCGTTTGTATTGTGTGTTTATAATTGCGCGGATATTTTTGGAAATTGAAATTTTCGGCCCGAAAGAACGTAAACAATGCGCACTAAGGACTGTGTGTCAAGGCGGTGACCCGGACTCAGTGTTGCCAGCTGTGGGAAACTTTACGCAAATACGCCCACGCTGCAAGCTGCAGCCGCTAATCGATCTATTTGCACCGAATTAATTGCTTCATTCTAATAATAGACGGATGAGTAAAGGTCGTGCACATTATCGCATTTTTCGAACGATTATCGATGTTTCGAGCTGGCGCGTGTGTGCGTCGTGGTTGGCGGCACTTTTGCGGGAACAGCGCGAAATTTGAAATATTTTTAAAATTTCTTTGCGATTAAAAAATATAATTTAGATACTTGTGGTATAACAAATAATGCAGAATGTATTTATCCATCATGAGAAAAAGTTTCAACAACAAACGTCTTTGCGTTATTGATTTATAACAATTTAATACAAAAATGTTGGTGATTTTTGGAGTAATTATTTTTTTTCAACCCCTTCGAATAAGTAACGATCAACTTGTGGTACACCAAACAATGCGGAATGTCTTCTTCTATGATGAGAAAAAGTTTTAACAACAAAAATCTTTGCGTTATTGATTTATAACAATTTAATGCAAAAATATTGGTGATTTTTAGAGTAATAATTTTTTTCAACCCCTTCGAACAAGTGACGATCAACTTGTGTTACACCAAATAATGTGGAATGTCTTCTTCTTTGATGAGAAAAAGTTTTAACAACAAAAATCTTTGCGTTATTGATTTATAACAATTTAATGCAAAAATATTGGTGATTTTTAGAGTAATTATTTTTTTCAACCCCTTCGAACAAGTGACGATCAACTTGTGTTACACCAAATAATGCGGAATGTCTTCTTCTATGATGAGAAAAAGTTTCAACAACAAACATCTTTGAGTTATTGATTTATAACAATTTAATGCAAAAATGTTGGTGATTTTAAGAGTAATAATTTTTTTCAACCCCTTCGAACAAGTGACGATCAACTTGTGTTACACCAAATAATGTGGAATGTCTTCTTCTTTGATGAGAAAAAGTTTTAACAACAAAAATCTTTGCGTTATTGATTTATAACAATTTAATGCAAAAATATTGGTGATTTTTAGAGTAATTATTTTTTTCAACCCCTTCGAACAAGTGACGATCAACTTGTGTTACACCAAATAATGTGGAATGTCTTCTTCTTTGATGAGAAAAAGTTTTAACAACAAAAATCTTTGCGTTATTGATTTATAACAATTTAATGCAAAAATATTGGTGATTTTTAGAGTAATTATTTTTTTCAACCCCTTCGAACAAGTGACGATCAACTTGTGATACACCAAATAATGCGGAATGTCTTCTTCTATGATGAGAAAAAGTTTCAACAACAAACATCTTTGAGTTATTGATTTATAACAATTTAATGCAAAAATGTTGGTGATTTTAAGAGTAATAATTTTTTTCAACCCCTTCGAACAAGTGACGATCAACTTGTGTTACACCAAATAATGTGGAATGTCTTCTTCTTTGATGAGAAAAAGTTTTAACAACAAAAATCTTTGCGTTATTGATTTATAACAATTTAATGCAAAAATATTGGTGATTTTTAGAGTAATTATTTTTTTCAACCCCTTCGAACAAGTGACGATCAACTTGTGGTACATCAAACAATGCGGAATGTCTTCTTCTATGATGAAAAAAAGTTTTAACAACAAAAATCTTTGCGTTATTGATTTATAACAATTTAATGCAAAAATGTTGGTGATTTTTAGAGTAATTATTTTTTTCAACCCCTTCGAACAAGTGACGATCAACTCGTGGTACATCAAACAATGCGGAATGTCTTCTTCTATGATGAGAAAAAGTTTCAACAACAAACGTCTTTGCGTTATTGATTTATAACAATTTAATGCAAAAATGTTGGTGATTTTTGGAGTAATAATTTTTTTTCAACCCCTTCCGACAAGTGACGATCAACTTGTGGTACACCAAACAATGCGGAATGCCTTCTTTTATTATGAGAAAAAGTTTCAACAACAAACGTCTTTGAGGTATTGATTTATAACAATTTAATGCAAAAATGTTGGTGATTTTTAGAGTAATTATTTTTTTTCAACCCCTTAGAATAACTGA
The DNA here is from genome assembly GCA_910593695.2 of Ocypus olens. Classification (NCBI taxonomy): domain Eukaryota; kingdom Metazoa; phylum Arthropoda; class Insecta; order Coleoptera; family Staphylinidae; genus Ocypus; species Ocypus olens. Next base: position 60,272,355 of record OU343051.1, read on the forward strand.
CGATCAACTTGTGTTACACCAAACAATGCGGAATGTCTTCTTCTATGATGAGAAAAAGTTTCAACAACAAACGTCTTTGGGTTATTGATTTATAACAATTTAATGCAAAAATGTTGGTGATTTTTGGAGTAATTATTTTTTTTCAACCCCTTCGAACAAGTGACGATCAACTTGTGTTACACCAAACAATGCGGAATGTCTTCTTCTATGATGAGAAAAAGTTTCAACAACAAACGTCTTTGCGTTATTGATTTATAACAATTTAATGCAAAAATGTTGGTGATTTTTGGAGTAATTATTTTTTTTCAACCCCTTCGAACAAGTGACGATCAACTTGTGATACATCAAACAATGCGGAATGTCTTCTTCTATGATGAGAAAAAGTTTCAACAACAAACGTCTTTGCGTTATTGATTTATAACAATTTAATGCAAAAATGTTGGTGATTTTTGGAGTAATTATTTTTTTTCAACCCCTTCGAATAACTGACGATCAACTTGTGATACATCAAACAATGCGGAATGTCTTCTTCTATGATGAGAAAAAGTTTCAACAACAAACGTCTGTGCGTGATTGATTTATAACAATTTAATGCAAAAATGTTGGTGATTTTTAGAGTAATTATTTTTTTTCAACCCCTTAGAATAACTGACGATCAACTTGTGTTACACCAAACAATGCGGAATGTCTTCTTCTATGATGAGAAAAAGTTTCAACAACAAACATCTTTCCGTTATTGATTGATTTATAAATTTAATGCAAAAATGTTGGTGATTTTTACAGTAATTATTTTTTTTCAACCCCTTCGAATAACTGACGATAAACTTGTGGTACATCAAACAATGCGGAATGTCTTCTTCTATGAGGAGAAAAAGTTTCAACAACAAACGTCTTTGCGTTATTGATTTATAACAATTGAATGCAAAAATGTTGGTGATTTTTGGAGTAATTATTTTTTTTCAACCCCTTCGAATAAGTGACGATCAATTTGTGGTACACCAAACAATGCGGAATGTCTTCTTCTATGATGAGAAAAAGTTTCAACAACAAACGTCTTTGCGTTATTGATTTATAACAATTGAATGCAAAAATGTTGGTGATTTTTGGAGTAATTATTTTTTTTCAACCCCTTCGAATAAGTGACGATCAATTTGTGGTACACCAAATAACGCGGAATGTCTTCTTCTATGAAGAGAAAAAGTTTCAACAACAAACGTCTTTGCGTTATTGATTTATAACAATTTAATGCAAAAATGTTGGTGATTTTTGGAGTAATTATTTTTTTTCAACCCCTTCGAACAAGTGACGATCAACTTGTGGTACACCAAATAATGCGGGATGTCTTCTTCTATGATGAGAAAAAGTTTCAACAACAAACATCTTTGCGTTATTGATTTATAACAATTTAATGCAAAAATGTTGGTGATTTTTGGAGTAATTATTTTTTTTCAACCCCTTCGAACAAGTGACGATCAACTTGTGTTACACCAAACAATGCGGAATGTCTTCTTCTATGATGAGAAAAAGTTTCAACAACAAACGTCTTTGCGTTATTGATTTATAACAATTTAATGCAAAAATGTTGGTGATTTTTAGAGTAATTATTTTTTCAACCCCTTCGAACAAATGACGATCAACTTGTGGTACACCAAACAATGCGGAATGTCTTCTTCTATGATGAGAAAAAGTTTCAACAACAAACGTCTTTGCGTTATTGATTTATAACAATTTAATGCAAAAATGTTGGTGATTTTTCGAGTAATTATTTTTTTTCAACCCCTTCGAACAAGTGACGATCAACTTGTGGTACACCAAATAATGCGGAATGTCCTCTTCTATGTTAAGAAAAAGTTTCAACAACAAACGTCTTTCCGTTATTGATTTATAACAATTTAATGCAAAAATGTTGGTGATTTTTCGAGTAATTATTTTTTTTCAACCCCTTCGAACAAGTGGCGATCAACTTGTTGTACATCAAACAATGCGGAATGTTTTCTTCTATGATGAGAAAAAGTTTCAACAACAAATGTCTTTGCGTTATTGATTTATAACAATTTAATGCAAAAATGTTGGTGATTTTTAGAGTAATAATTTTTTCCAGCCCCTTCGAACAAGTGACGATCAACTTGTGGTACACCAAACAATGCGGAATGTCTTCTTCTATGATGAGAAAAAGTTTCAACAACAAACGTTTTTGCGTTATTGATTTATAACAATTTAATGCAAAAATGTTGGTGATTTTTGGAGTAATTATTTTTTTCAACCCCTTCGGACAAGTGACGATCAACTTGTGGTACATCAAACAATGCGGAATGTCTTCTTCTATGATGAGAAAAAGTTTCAACAACAAACGTCTTTGCGTTATTGATTTATAACAATTTAATGCAAAAATGTTGGTGATTTTTAGAGTAATTATTTTTTTCCAACCCCTTCGAACAAGTGACGATCAACTTGTAATACACCAAATAACGCGGAATGTCTTCTTCTATGATGAGAAAAAGTTTCAACAACAAACGTCTTTGCGTTATTGATTTATAACAATTTAATGCAAAAATGTTGGTGATTTTTAGAGTAATTATTTTTTCAACCCCTTCGAACAAATGACGATCAACTTGTGGTACATCAAACAATGCGGAATGTCTTCTTCTATGATGAGAAAAAGTTTCAACAACAAACGTCTTTGCGTTATTGATTTATAACAATTTAATGCAAAAATGTTGGTGATTTTTAGAGTAATTATTTTTTTCAACCCCTTCGGACAAGTGACGATCAACTTGTGGTACACCAAATAACGCGGAATGTCTTCTTCTATGAAGAGAAAAAGTTTCAACAACAAACGTCTTTGCGTTATTGATTTATAACAATTTAATGCAAAAATGTTGGTGATTTTTAGAGTAATTATTTTTTTCCAACCCCTTCGAACAAGTGACGATCAACTTGTAATACACCAAATAACGCGGAATGTCTTCTTCTATGATGAGAAAAAGTTTCAACAACAAACGTCTTTGCGTTATTGATTTATAACAATTTAATGCAAAAATGTTGGTGATTTTTAGAGTAATTATTTTTTCAACCCCTTCGAACAAATGACGATCAACTTGTGGTACACCAAACAATGCGGAATGTCTTCTTCTATGATGAGAAAAAGTTTCAACAACAAACGTCTTTGCGTTATTGATTTATAACAATTTAATGCAAAAATGTTGGTGATTTTTGGAGTAATTATTTTTTTCAACCCCTTCGGACAAGTGACGATCAACTTGTGGTACACCAAATAACGCGGAATGTCTTCTTCTATGAAGAGAAAAAGTTTCAACAACAAACGTCTTTGCGTTATTGATTTATAACAATTTAATGCAAAAATGTTGGTGATTTTTAGAGTAATTATTTTTTTCCAACCCCTTCGAACAAGTGACGATCAACTTGTAATACACCAAATAACGCGGAATGTCTTCTTCTATGATGAGAAAAAGTTTCAACAACAAACGTCTTTGCGTTATTGATTTATAACAATTTAATGCAAAAATGTTGGTGATTTTTAGAGTAATTATTTTTTCAACCCCTTCGAACAAATGACGATCAACTTGTGGTACATCAAACAATGCGGAATGTCTTCTTCTATGATGAGAAAAAGTTTCAACAACAAACGTCTTTGCGTTATTGATTTATAACAATTTAATGCAAAAATGTTGGTGATTTTTGGAGTAATTATTTTTTTCAACCCCTTCGGACAAGTGACGATCAACTTGTGGTACATCAAACAATGCGGAATGTCTTCTTCTATGATGAGAAAAAGTTTCAACAACAAACGTCTTTGCGTTATTGATTTATAACAATTTAATGCAAAAATGTTGGTGATTTTTAGAGTAATTATTTTTTTCCAACCCCTTCGAACAAGTGACGATCAACTTGTAATACACCAAATAACGCGGAATGTCTTCTTCTATGATGAGAAAAAGTTTCAACAACAAACGTCTTTGCGTTATTGATTTATAACAATTTAATGCAAAAATGTTGGTGATTTTTAGAGTAATTATTTTTTCAACCCCTTCGAACAAATGACGATCAACTTGTGGTACATCAAACAATGCGGAATGTCTTCTTCTATGATGAGAAAAAGTTTCAACAACAAACGTCTTTGCGTTATTGATTTATAACAATTTAATGCAAAAATGTTGGTGATTTTTAGAGTAATTATTTTTTTCAACCCCTTCGGACAAGTGACGATCAACTTGTGGTACATCAAACAATGCGGAATGTCTTCTTCTATGATGAGAAAAAGTTTCAACAACAAACGTTTTTGCGTTATTGATTTATAACAATTTAATGCAAAAATGTTGGTGATTTTTAGAGTAATTATTTTTTCAACCCCTTCGAACAAATGACGATCAACTTGTGGTACATCAAACAATGCGGAATGTCTTCTTCTATGATGAGAAAAAGTTTCAACAACAAACGTCTTTGCGTTATTGATTTATAACAATTTAATGCAAAAATGTTGGTGATTTTTAGAGTAATTATTTTTTTCCAACCCCTTCGAACAAGTGACGATCAACTTGTAATACACCCAATAACGCGGAATGTCTTCTTCTATGATGAGAAAAAGTTTCAACAACAAACGTCTTTGCGTTATTGATTTATAACAATTTAATGCAAAAATGTTGGTGATTTTTAGAGTAATTATTTTTTCAACCCCTTCGAACAAATGACGATCAACTTGTGGTACATCAAACAATGCGGAATGTCTTCTTCTATGATGAGAAAAAGTTTCAACAACAAACGTTTTTGCGTTATTGATTTATAACAATTTAATGCAAAAATGTTGGTGATTTTTGGAGTAATTATTTTTTTCAACCCCTTCGGACAAGTGACGATCAACTTGTGGTACATCAAACAATGCGGAATGTCTTCTTCTATGATGAGAAAAAGTTTCAACAACAAACGTCTTTGCGTTATTGATTTATAACAATTTAATGCAAAAATGTTGGTGATTTTTAGAGTAATTATTTTTTTCCAACCCCTTCGAACAAGTGACGATCAACTTGTAATACACCAAATAACGCGGAATGTCTTCTTCTATGATGAGAAAAAGTTTCAACAACAAACGTCTTTGCGTTATTGATTTATAACAATTTAATGCAAAAATGTTGGTGATTTTTAGAGTAATTATTTTTTCAACCCCTTCGAACAAATGACGATCAACTTGTGGTACATCAAACAATGCGGAATGTCTTCTTCTATGATGAGAAAAAGTTTCAACAACAAACGTCTTTGCGTTATTGATTTATAACAATTTAATGCAAAAATGTTGGTGATTTTTAGAGTAATTATTTTTTTCAACCCCTTCGGACAAGTGACGATCAACTTGTGGTACACCAAATAACGCGGAATGTCTTCTTCTATGAAGAGAAAAAGTTTCAACAACAAACGTCTTTGCGTTATTGATTTATAACAATTTAATGCAAAAATGTTGGTGATTTTTAGAGTAATTATTTTTTTCCAACCCCTTCGAACAAGTGACGATCAACTTGTAATACACCAAATAACGCGGAATGTCTTCTTCTATGATGAGAAAAAGTTTCAACAACAAACGTCTTTGCGTTATTGATTTATAACAATTTAATGCAAAAATGTTGGTGATTTTTAGAGTAATTATTTTTTCAACCCCTTCGAACAAATGACGATCAACTTGTGGTACATCAAACAATGCGGAATGTCTTCTTCTATGATGAGAAAAAGTTTCAACAACAAACGTCTTTGCGTTATTGATTTATAACAATTTAATGCAAAAATGTTGGTGATTTTTAGAGTAATTATTTTTTTCAACCCCTTCGAACAAGTGACGATCAACTTGTGGTACACCAAACAATGCGGAATGTCTTCTTCTATGATGAGAAAAAGTTTCAACAACAAACGTTTTTGCGTTATTGATTTATAACAATTTAATGCAAAAATGTTGGTGATTTTTGGAGTAATTATTTTTTTCAACCCCTTCGGACAAGTGACGATCAACTTGTGGTACATCAAACAATGCGGAATGTCTTCTTCTATGATGAGAAAAAGTTTCAACAACAAACGTCTTTGCGTTATTGATTTATAACAATTTAATGCAAAAATGTTGGTGATTTTTAGAGTAATTATTTTTTTCCAACCCCTTCGAACAAGTGACGATCAACTTGTAATACACCAAATAACGCGGAATGTCTTCTTCTATGATGAGAAAAAGTTTCAACAACAAACGTCTTTGCGTTATTGATTTATAACAATTTAATGCAAAAATGTTGGTGATTTTTAGAGTAATTATTTTTTCAACCCCTTCGAACAAATGACGATCAACTTGTGGTACATCAAACAATGCGGAATGTCTTCTTCTATGATGAGAAAAAGTTTCAACAACAAACGTCTTTGCGTTATTGATTTATAACAATTTAATGCAAAAATGTTGGTGATTTTTGGAGTAATTATTTTTTTCAACCCCTTCGGACAAGTGACGATCAACTTGTGGTACACCAAATAACGCGGAATGTCTTCTTCTATGAAGAGAAAAAGTTTCAACAACAAACGTCTTTGCGTTATTGATTTATAACAATTTAATGCAAAAATGTTGGTGATTTTTAGAGTAATTATTTTTTTCCAACCCCTTCGAACAAGTGACGATCAACTTGTAATACACCAAATAACGCGGAATGTCTTCTTCTATGATGAGAAAAAGTTTCAACAACAAACGTCTTTGCGTTATTGATTTATAACAATTTAATGCAAAAATGTTGGTGATTTTTAGAGTAATTATTTTTTCAACCCCTTCGAACAAATGACGATCAACTTGTGGTACATCAAACAATGCGGAATGTCTTCTTCTATGATGAGAAAAAGTTTCAACAACAAACGTCTTTGCGTTATTGATTTATAACAATTTAATGCAAAAATGTTGGTGATTTTTAGAGTAATTATTTTTTTCAACCCCTTCGAACAAGTGACGATCAACTTGTGGTACACCAAACAATGCGGAATGTCTTCTTCTATGATGAGAAAAAGTTTCAACAACAAACGTTTTTGCGTTATTGATTTATAACAATTTAATGCAAAAATGTTGGTGATTTTTGGAGTAATTATTTTTTTCAACCCCTTCGGACAAGTGACGATCAACTTGTGGTACATCAAACAATGCGGAATGTCTTCTTCTATGATGAGAAAAAGTTTCAACAACAAACGTCTTTGCGTTATTGATTTATAACAATTTAATGCAAAAATGTTGGTGATTTTTAGAGTAATTATTTTTTTCCAACCCCTTCGAACAAGTGACGATCAACTTGTAATACACCAAATAACGCGGAATGTCTTCTTCTATGATGAGAAAAAGTTTCAACAACAAACGTCTTTGCGTTATTGATTTATAACAATTTAATGTAAAAATGTTGGTGATTTTTAGAGTAATTATTTTTTTCAACCCCTTCGAACAAATGACGATCAACTTGTGGTACATCAAACAATGCGGAATGTCTTCTTCTATGATGAGAAAAAGTTTCAACAACAAAAGTCTTTGCGTTATTGATTTATAACAATTTAATGCAAAAATATTGGTGATTTTTGGAGTAATTATTTTTTTCAACCCCTTCGAAACAGGTGACAATCAACTTGTGGTATATCAAATAATGCGGAATGTCTTCTTCTATGATGAGAAAAAGTTTCAACAACAAAAGTCTTTGCGTGATTGATTTATAACAATTTAATGCAAAAATGTTGGTGATTTTTAGAGTAATTATTTTTTTTCAACCCCTTCGAACAAGTGACGATCAACTTGTGGTACATCAAACAATGCGGAATGTCTTCTTCTATGATGAGAAAAAGTTTCAACAACAAAAGTCTTTGCGTTATTGATTTATAACAATTTAATGCAAAAATATTGGTGATTTTTAGAGTAATTATTTTTTCAACCCCTTCGAACAAATGACGATCAACTTGTGGTACATCAAACAATGCGGAATGTCTTCTTCTATGATGAGAAAAAGTTTCAACAACAAACGTCTTTGCGTTATTGATTTATAACAATTTAATGCAAAAATGTTGGTGATTTTTACAGTAATTATTTTTTTAACTTTTTTGTGTACAACAACAGTAAATCATTATACCAAGTTGTGAAATTTAAATGTTAAGCATAATAACGACCGGTGTAGAGGTTAATTAACCAACAGATGGCGCTACTGTCGAGTACTTTTACGGCAACGGTTGGTGGTAACAATCTGTTGCCTTGCAAGGTTATTAAGCTCGTACAGTAAAACGGTCCGGATTACCATGTCCGGTTCGTTATTGAAAATTAAATTTACAACGATTATTATTTATTTATAAACAGAATACAACCACCATTGTAGAGGAGAGATTTTTTGTTTCGTAAATTATTCAGGCACAGGTTTTTCGTTAAATTTTAAGCGATAGATAAATTGTTAATTGGAAAGGGAATCTTTTTTTTTTGATTAATGAATTTGTAACGAATAATCTTACTTGATACCCTGATTTGCTTGTTCGTTTTGTAACACATATTAGACTTATGTGTGTGTGTGTGTGTGAATTAATTAAAGTAGACGCCTCCAAGCCGAATGACTTTCTATTGCAGCAGCGGCGATATCGTGCATCCATCCAGCTTCGTTCCAATTAAAATTACTAAACTGTGCCACTGCGACGGTTACGCAACCGCCTCCACTTTTCTTATCCAGTTATCACGCCTGTCAACTCTCACATTCATCTTTTGCTCAAAAATTGCGTTAAAAATGATTTCCTTGAAGAACCACTGGTTCGATTCGGGGTTTCTATACGTCATTCGAAAGATCTCATTAAGATGCATCGGAAAAAGCACTTGCACAAGAACAAATGTCAATTTCAAGCATGCGAGGCGCTCGCAAAAAAAACTTGAAAATGAAAAAAAATCAACTTTTTTTTAATAATCATCCAAGATCGTTAAAGTGTACTTTTTCTTCATCAGAGGAACGAGAGTAAAGCTTAATATCACCAGAATCTTATAAACGAACGTGTATGTAATCTGTTCCATGAAAGTTTGCACCGAATTTACAAAAAATAAAGAGTTGGAACTTTCGTATTTCTGATAATTTAAAAATCGTTTTGTAACAATGGTTTACACCGTAAGACAGGTAGCACCGTCTTACTGAGACCATGCGCCACCTCACCCGTTTTCTAATGCACGTTTAAACAAAGTCTATTTGCAGTATTTTAATACAGAAGCATTAACACAGTTTTACTATACTTAATTTTAATTTTTAATTGACAAACACATCCGCAATAAATTTTTGCATCTTATATAAGGTTTGTATATTGAGGCAGGCGTGAAATAAATAAAAATGAAATGTGATCGTGGGGATGAAAACAACACCGAGGCGACATCTAGTGTTTAAAACGTTGTACTAATGTGCATTAGTGCAACGTTTTAAACAGTAGATGCCGCTTTAATGTTGTTTCCATCCCCACGGTCACTTCGTTGGTTTATAACTTCATAGTAAAACTGAAATGGTTCAGTAAAAAAAAGTGGTAAACATTAATTACTGATTCTTCGTCAACGGCAAATTAGTGCAATTTTTTACAATACAGTGGATGTTGCCTTCGCGGAATTTCCATTCCAACAGTACAGTTTATTTTTATTTTTCTTAGGCTAGGTAATTAATTAAACGCCGATGTCTTTCGCGGAATACCTTTCAACAATGTTTTAGCCTCAATCATTAATCATGCGATTATGTATTTCGTGGAATGTGCAAGAATTATCATATCGGACCTTCATTTCTTTCGTGCGCACACACACACTCACATTATTTCCATATAAAGGAAACTTTCTACGGGAGTTTCATCACCGGCCCAGCGGCGCACCTGTTGCGGAGAATTTCCTCCTTTTGTCTTTTCCACTTTTTTTTCGTGTTTCCTTCCCGCTCTCTCGCGGCGGCCGCACGCACGCACACGCCGCGCCGTCTTTACGTAACGCGAGGAATGTCCGCGAGGCGAAAGAATGCCAACAATGTAACGGGATAAGCCTGTTCGTTTCGGAAAAACGAGTTTACTGGAAGACACGCCATTCGACGGAAAGACATATTTATGCGATTGCTGAAAAAATGCGAAATGTGTTATCGTCACCTTTTTTTTGCTACAGAGAAATTGAAAGTGTTAAAATGTACACCGAAAATTGGCTACAAAACGAAATTTAAGAAAAAAAAAATGGTGATGTGGCCATCATGTTACTTTCTCCGACTTTATATTTACGTTTTCATGGGTTTATTTTCAATTGAAATCATATTTTAAATGTACATCGAGCGGATGAAACTGACATTTAAAACGTCAAAATTATAAAAGATGGAAAAATTATACTTCAAATTAAAAAACTCGGTTTACTCAAAAACTAACGAGATTTCGAAAAAAACTTATTCTTTAGAAGTTGTTCATTTTAGCATTGTCTACAATTATTAATCACATAAATTTGCTGTAACTATTAACGTTTCATAATTATAAACCAAAAATTAAAAAAATAATAATAATTTTTTTTCTCGAATAGCAATGATTTTATGAAAAATATTTTCAAGCAAAAGATGTTCATTTCTTTGTTGTCTTCAATGTTTGTTTAAATGTTTTTGTGATATTTTTCATATTTAAGAAAATATTGGCAAAAAACAAAAAACAGTTAAGGTAAACACCCACTTCCGGTGTATGAAATTTTACCAAAAGCTTTTCAGTTCTTCAGATTATCAAATAAGACGTATGTTCAAAGTTTCACATCAATTGCTCTATTAGTTTTTGAGATACAGCGCACACAGACAGACACACACGCACAGACATAATTTTTTTTTCCAGAAACAGTTGAAATGGAATCCAGGGATCCCAAAACGGATATTTCCGTAAAAAAAATTTTGAAAAAAAAATCACGATCACTATACTTTCTCGTACTTCGTAACGGATAAAGTAAAAATCTTGCCATCTTTCGGATTATTAGTGTAATAATTTTCAAAATCCACCTGTTTATAATGGAGTTATTTAAAAATACGAAATAGTATATTCTGTAACAAGGTTAGAATGGAAATTCGATGCGAGTGGAATATTTCGAGCGCGAGCCGTCAGGCGAGCGCGAGGAACCACGAGCATCTGAATTTCCATTCTTACCGAGTATCAGACTATACTTTCTCCTCGACCAGATAAAATAGACTAATCAAATAATGAACACAAAGAACTTACGTTTTATCACGTTTGTGGTTATGTTTATAGTATTTTGACAATTGTGATATCCAAGGCTAATTGTTTTATTCGAAACGATGTGAGAATATTCATTCTATACCTTGTTATGGAATGAATTACATGCAAAACGCATAAGCGCATTGTGTTTTGTTCCATAACAAGAGTGAGAATGTGTACGTTCTATAATCAAAATTGATTTCAGAATGCTTAAATTCTATGGTGGTCGTGGAGAAAACAATTTTCCAGCACTATCTGAATCTACCCAATAAGTAAAAATTTTCAAAACTGATGTGTAATAATTTTCAAAATCTACCTGTTTACAATAGAGTTATTTAAAATACAAAAAAGTAGTTGATTTTCCAATTTTTCCAGTACTAGCTGTATCTATCCAAGTAAAATTTTTCAAATCTGACCTCTCCTTCAAAACTTATCGCAGAAACAATGCAAAACAGTTGAAGGTCGAATTTCTGTTTCTTACCTTATCCACATGCATTCCATAAATGCTAAATATTGTAGGAAGAATTTTCAAAATCAGGTCACCCGTTCAAGACTTACCCTCCAAAATCCGTAAAACGAGCGAATTCCGAATTTAATTTGTTCACCTCATCTAATTCATTCGATGAGTACAACTTGTTTCTAAAAGAATTTTCTCATAAAACTGTATTTTGTTGTTTGGCTTTATTTATTTGTTAAGTACTTACAAGAGATCTGTAAAAGCCCCATAACTTATTTGCTATTTGAGATATCGACTTCTAGTTTTCTTGAACTGGTGTCCACACTTATTCTACATGTTTATGTTTTTGTACAGGGTGTCCCAATATACATTACGGAACAAAGTTATGTTTTTTTAAATGGAACACCCTATATTTTATACTTTATTTTCAACCCTCTTGAGAAGCTGATAAAATAGTACATAGTATATAAATTTCGTTTACTTTATTTCAAGTTTTAGTGTGTCGCCATTTTGTTTCCTGCTGGGGCACATCAAATATTTTGCAGTGTGTTAAAAATACATCACTTCTAAATGGATTCTGACATTTTGAAGCTAATTCTGCAAGTGATAATTTTTTTGGATTTTTTTTTAATCGCGAATTGCAAATTTCGTTTACTTCATTTCAAGTTTTAGAGTGTCGCCATTTTGTTTCCTGCTGGGGCACATCAAATATTTTGCAGTGTGTTAAAAATACATCACTTCTAAATGGATTCTGACATTTTGAAGCTAATTCTGCAAGTGATAATTTTTTTGGATTTTTTTTTAATCGCGAATTGCAAATTTCGTTTACTTCATTTCAAGTTTTAGAGTGTCGCCATTTTGTTTCCTGCTGGGGCACATCAAATATTTTGCAGTGTGTTAAAAATACATCACTTCTGAATAGATTCTGACATTTTGAAGCTAATTCTGCAAGTGATAATTTTTTTGGAATTTTTTTTAATCGCGAGTTGCAAATTTCGTTTACTTAATTTCAAGTTTTAGAGTGTCGCCATTTTGTTTCCTGCTGTGGCACATCAAATATTTTGCAGTGTGTTAAATATACATCACTTCTGAATAGATTTTGACATTTTGAAGCTAATTTTGCAAGTGATCATTTTTTTGGAATTTTTTTTAATCGCGAGTTGCAAATTTCGTTTACTTTATTTCAAGTTTTAGAGTGTCGCCATTTTGTTTCCTGCTGTGGCACATCAAATATTTTGCAGTGTGTTAAAAATACATCACTTCTAAATGGATTCTGACATTTTGAAGCTAATTCTGCAAGTGATAATTTTTTTGGAATTTTTTTTAATCGCGAGTTGCAAATTTCGTTTACTTAATTTCAAGTTTTAGAGTGTCGCCATTTTGTTTCCTGCTGTGGCACATCAAATATTTTGCAGTGTGTTAAATATACATCACTTCTGAATAGATTTTGACATTTTGAAGCTAATTTTGCAAGTGATCATTTTTTTGGAATTTTTTTTAATCGCGAGTTGCAAATTTCGTTTACTTTATTTCAAGTTTTAGAGTGTCGCCATTTTGTTTCCTGCTGTGGCACATCAAATATTTTGCAGTGTGTTAAATATACATCACTTCTGAATAGATTTTGACATTTTGAAGCTAATTCTGCAAGTGATAATTTTTTTGGATTTTTTTTTAATCGCGAATTGCAAATTTCGTTTACTTCATTTCAAGTTTTAGAGTGTCGCCATTTTGTTTCCTGCTGGGGCACATCAAATATTTTGCAGTATGTTAAAAATACATCACTTCTGAATAGATTCTGACATTTTGAAGCTAATTCTGCAAGTGATAATATTTTTGGAATTTTTTTAATCGCGAGTTGCAAATTTCGTTTACTTTATTTCAAGTTTTAGAGTGTCGCCATTTTGTTTCTTGCTGGGGCACATCAAATATTTTGCAGTATGTTAAAAATACATCACTTCTGAATAGATTCTGACATTTTGAAGCTAATTTTGCATGTGATAATTTTTTTGGAATTTTTTTAATCGCGAGTTGCTAATTTCGTTTACTTTATTTCAAGTTTTAGAGTGTCGCCATTTTGTTTCCTGCTGGGGCACATCAAATATTTTGCAGTATGTTAAAAATACATCACTTCTGAATAGATTCTGACATTTTGAAGCTAATTTTGCAAGTGATAATTTTTTTGGAATTTTTTTAATCGCGAGTTGCTAATTTCGTTTACTTTATTTCAAGTTTTAGAGTGTCGCCATTTTGTTTCCTGCTGGGGCACATCAAATATTTTGCAGTATGTTAAAAATACATCACTTCTGAATAGATTCTGACATTTTGAAGCTAATTTTGCATGTGATAATTTTTTTGGAATTTTTTTTAATCGCGAGTTGCAAATTTCGTTTACTTTATTTCAAGTTTTAGAGTGTCGCCATTTTGTTTCTTGCTGGGGCACATCAAATATTTTGCAGTGTGTTAAAAATACATCACTTCTAAATGGATTCTGACATTTTGAAGCTAATTCTGCAAGTGATAATTTTTTTGGATTTTTTTTTAATCGCGAATTGCAAATTTCGTTTACTTAATTTCAAGTTTTAGAGTGTCGCCATTTTGTTTCCTGCTGTGGCACATCAAATATTTTGCAGTGTGTTAAATATACATCACTTCTGAATAGATTTTGACATTTTGAAGCTAATTTTGCAAGTGATCATTTTTTTGGAATTTTTTTTAATCGCGAGTTGCAAATTTCGTTTACTTAATTTCAAGTTTTAGAGTGTCGCCATTTTGTTTCCTGCTGTGGCACATCAAATATTTTGCAGTGTGTTAAATATACATCACTTCTGAATAGATTTTGACATTTTGAAGCTAATTTTGCAAGTGATCATTTTTTTGGAATTTTTTTTAATCGCGAGTTGCAAATTTCGTTTACTTTATTTCAAGTTTTAGAGTGTCGCCATTTTGTTTCCTGCTGTGGCACATCAAATATTTTGCAGTGTGTTAAATATACATCACTTCTGAATAGATTTTGACATTTTGAAGCTAATTCTGCAAGTGATAATTTTTTTGGATTTTTTTTTAATCGCGAATTGCAAATTTCGTTTACTTCATTTCAAGTTTTAGAGTGTCGCCATTTTGTTTCCTGCTGGGGCACATCAAATATTTTGCAGTATGTTAAAAATACATCACTTCTGAATAGATTCTGACATTTTGAAGCTAATTCTGCAAGTGATAATATTTTTGGAATTTTTTTAATCGCGAGTTGCAAATTTCGTTTACTTTATTTCAAGTTTTAGAGTGTCGCCATTTTGTTTCTTGCTGGGGCACATCAAATATTTTGCAGTATGTTAAAAATACATCACTTCTGAATAGATTCTGACATTTTGAAGCTAATTTTGCATGTGATAATTTTTTTGGAATTTTTTTAATCGCGAGTTGCTAATTTCGTTTACTTTATTTCAAGTTTTAGAGTGTCGCCATTTTGTTTCCTGCTGGGGCACATCAAATATTTTGCAGTATGTTAAAAATACATCACTTCTGAATAGATTCTGACATTTTGAAGCTAATTTTGCAAGTGATAATTTTTTTGGAATTTTTTTAATCGCGAGTTGCAAATTTCGTTTACTTTATTTCAAGTTTTAGAGTGTCGCCATTTTGTTTCCTGCTGGGGCACATCAAATATTTTGCAGTATGTTAAAAATACATCACTTCTGAATAGATTCTGACATTTTGAAGCTAATTTTGCATGTGATAATTTTTTTGGAATTTTTTTTAATCGCGAGTTGCAAATTTCGTTTACTTTATTTCAAGTTTTAGAGTGTCGCCATTTTGTTTCCTGCTGGGGCACATCAAATATTTTGCAGTATGTTAAATATACATCACTTCTGAATGGATTCTGACATTTTGAAGCTAATTTTGCATGTGATAATTTTTTTGGAATTTTTTTGCAAATTTCGTTTACTTTATTTCAAGTTTTAGAGTGTCGCCATTTTGTTTCCTGCTGGGGCACATCAAATATTTTGCAGTATGTTAAAAATACATCACTTCTGAATAGATTCTGACATTTTGAAGCTAATTTTGCAAGTGATAATTTTTTTGGAATTTTTTTAATCGCGAGTTGCAAATTTCGTTTACTTTATTTCAAGTTTTAGAGTGTCGCCATTTTGTTTCTTGCTGGGGCACATCAAATATTTTGCAGTATGTTAAAAATACATCACTTCTGAATAGATTCTGACATTTTGAAGCTAATTTTGCAAGTGATAATTTTTTTGGAATTTTTTTTAATCGCGAGTTGCAAATTTCGTTTACTTTATTTCAAGTTTTAGAGTGTCGCCATTTTGTTTCCTGCTGGGGCACATCAAATATTTTGCAGTATGTTAAATATACATCACTTCTGAATAGATTCTGACATTTTGAAGCTAATTTTGCAAGTGATAATATTTTTGGAATTTTTTTAATCGCGAGTTGCTACTTCAGCTTTCAAAATGTTCACATTTAGACATTGATTTTTGAGACAGAAAAGTTTTTGAACAATTACCACGCAGTAACGGTCGCAACCAGCCTCTTCAAATCATCGTCATGATTGATTGAATTGTGCAAAAACCGAGGTGAACGATCGCATTCCAATCTGGCTGATCTAATCGGCAATAATTTAAGGCGACTCGCCGAGCTATAGAGAGTCGTTTGGAAAGTTGATCGGTGGTGAATGAGCGAGCCGAACGATGTGGGTGAGTGATGCAAGAGAACGGTCGATGGTCGATGATCGAAAGGGTCGAAAAGAGAAAAGTTCGCCGCGACAGAGAGGAATTCGCGCTCTTTCGTCATCCGTAAAACTGGCACACATTCCTTTATCATACACTCATTCACAAACGTTCCAACATGTTACAGATCACAAAGAGACAATGCCGTATGTGTGTGCAGTGAATAAAAAGAAAAGTTTTCTCAAAAGTCTCAATTTTCGCCCGCTAAACGTGCGAGTTAAGCTCATGGTGTTACCCACAGATAGTCACAAATTGTCTTGTAATTATCAAAATGAATTGATGAGTTAATTTGCCCACAAATTAACAAAATGAATTGATAAACACGTTTTATTGTGTAGTCACAATTAACGTGTGTTTAATTGATTTCGTTGTAATGCAAAGCACCAGAACTATCAGAATCTGAGATGATTATCTCTTAAATAATCTTCGACGAGGGTCTGATCAAAGGTCAGGTGCAGTTATGCTCGAGGAGATTCCGGAACGGCATAAAACCTGAATTTAGATCCTCGTCAGTGATTACATTATTATACTCGTTCTTATACAATGTAATAATAACAGCAGTAAAAATTGCAAAATCTTAATATTTATGGCTGCGCTCGAAATCGTAAATTTAAAGTGTGTGTGTCTGTCTGTGTGCGCTGTATCTCAAAAACTAATAGAGCAATTGATATGAAACTTTGAACATACGTCTTATTTGATAATCAGAAGAACTGAAAAGCTTTCGGTAAAATTTCGTACACCTGAAGTGGGTGTTTACCTTAACTGTTTTTTGTTTTTTGCAAATATTTTCTTAAATATGAAAAATATAACAAAAAATTTAAACAAACTTTGAAGACAACAAAGAAATGAACATCTTTTGCTTGAAAATATTTTTCATAAAATCATTGCTATTCGAGAAAAAAATTTATTAATTTTTTTTAAATATTTGGTTTATAATTATAAAACGTTAATAGTTACAGCAAATTTATGTTAATAATAATTATAGAGAATGCCAAAATGAACAACTTCTAAAGAATAAGTTTTTTTTTAAATTTCATTAGTTTTTGAGTAAACCGAGTTTTTTAATTTGAAGTATAATTTTTCCATCTTTCATAATTTTGACGTTTTAAACGTCAGTTTACGCAACGCTCGAAGTACATTTAAAATATGATTTCAATTGAAAATAAACCATGAAAACGTAAATATACATGATACCATCAAGTCGGAGAAAGTAACATGATGGCCACATCACCATTTTTTATATATTTATCAATTGAAGAGTAATTTTATTTAAAATTATTGGTAATATTTTGGTATTAATAATTTTATTTCAGTTTCGTATAAATAATCCCATATATGACCTTGAAACTCTTGAAAAATAAGATTTTATTTTTTTAACCACTAAAAATTATTATAATAATCTGAAAAATAAATCCCAAATAAAAGGTTATTTAGGGTATTCATGTTTTTATTAGGTTTAACCATTTTTTTTCGCCCCGAATCGATCAAATGACGGAAAATTTTATTTAATCAATGTTCTTTCAATGTTTGTTGCGTCATCTTGAAAAATTTGAATAACTAATCTTTTTACGATATTTTGTATATATTTATCAACAATTGAGCAGCAAAATTTTATCAAATTAATAATAGAGTAACAGTATGTTTATGTTGAGTTTAGATTCTTTTTTTTTAATTTCAAATACCTTATTTATTTATTTATTTATTTACGGAATAACCATTTTACAAAAATAAATTACAATTAATCAATTATGATGATAATTAAATTAACAGTAAAACACAAAATTATTATTATTATATCTTTAGCAATGGCGGCTCGTGGAACATGTTGATGGTAGAGCCACTTATATAATACCCCCCCCCCCCTCTTTTTTGAAGAAACAAAGAACAATTTATCTTCCAAGACCAATCGAATATTTTGGCCAAAAAATCCAAAATTTGGAACAAAACCGCCCAAGATCTAAAATATCGGCCGAAAAAATAAAAAATCCTGGTTTAAAAATAAAAATGCAGACCAAAAACTTGAAAATGCAAGCAAAAGAAAAATCATTTGCCAATTTCAGCACCAAATATAACTCTTTTTAGCTTAAAATAAGTTCCAACGAGATATTCGAAAATAATGGCAAAAATTAAAATTAAAAAAAAATCGCACAATAAACTCAATAATTCAAGTTAAGAAAATCTAAAATATGGGACAAAAAAATAAAAAATTAAGAGCTAAAATATAAAATTCGTACCCAAAAATCAAAGTGGTAGATCGAAAAATCAAGATTTTTAACAAACGGATCGAAAATTTAAGTCGACTAAAATTAAAACCAAAACAATCGAAAATACAAGTAGGGCCTAATAAGGTGAAAATTTAGACAAAACATCGAAAACTCGCGCGTATGCAAACAAAAAATCGATAATTTCTACAAACCAATCGAATATTTTGGTCAAAATAATGAAAAATAAAAAGAATTGGAACAAAAACATCGAAAATACAGAAATGTAAAATATGGGCCAAAGAATCAAGAATCCTGATCTAAAAATAAAAAAAGGTAGAAGCAAAATAATTTGCCAAAAATAAGTTTCTGATCAGAAATTCGAAAATAATAGCAAAAAAATAAAAAAAAAAAACACGAAATGAAATCAATAATCCAAGTTAAAAAATCTAAAATATTGGATAAAAAAAACAGACTTTAAATCTAAAATGATCGATACAAAATTACCAAATATCCAAAATTCTGGCATGGTGGACCAAGGAAACAAAAATTTTAACAGGCAAATAAAGAAAATTTTAGGGCAAAAGATAAAAGAAAATAAAAATCTACAATGTTGGCCAAAAAGTCGAAAATTTAGACAAAACATCGAAAACTCGGACCTAAAGATAATAAACGCAGACTAAACGAAAAATCAAAAATGCGGACCAAAAAATCGAAAATTTAGACAATAAAATCCAGAAGTTAGTAAAGAAAAATTTAGGTCAAAAAATTAAAAAAATAATAATACAAATTTGTAATGTAGGCCAGAAAGTCGAAAATTTAGACATTGCATAGAAAATTCGCCCCTAAAGATAACAAATGCAGGCTAAAAAATCGAAAATTTCAACAAATAAAACTCGAAAATACCGGAAAAAATTAAAGAAATCTCGCATATAAATCAATAATTCAGGTTATAGACATTTTAATCAAAATCAAATCGAAAATTTGGAACTAGAATTAAAATTTCGGCCCGAAAAATAAAAAAATGGGGACCAAAGAATAAAAAATTTGAACAATTAAATCGAAAATTTAGGTCAAAATAAAGAATATTTAGGATATTTAAAAAAAAATCAAAAATACAAAGATAAAATATTTTGACCAAAATTATCGAAAATACGGGTCAAAAATTTAAAAATTAAAAATTCGCCTGGAAAAATAAAAAAATGCGGACCAAACAGTCCAATTAATTTACCAATTAAATTTAGGCCAAAATAAATAATGTTTGGGCCTAATAATCAAAAATTTAGACAAAAAAAATCGAATATACAGGTCAACAATCTAAAAAAAATCTATTTGCTGAGTGCAATACTTTGTACTGATTCTGGATTCTAATCCAAGAATTTCATAAAAATTCTCCAATTTGAACCACGGTTTTGGATCTTAAACGCATAATTTGTAATCAAAAATGATAAATTTTGATTTTAATTTGATAATTATATGTAAAATCCGAAATTTGAAATATTCAATCCAAGTTTTTGGCCCCTAAACGCTGAATTTGAGACTTAAAATTAAAAATTTGGATTCTAATACAAGAATTTCAATAAACATCTTGAATTTGGACCACAGAATCCATGGTTTTTAAACGCAAACTTTGTGTTGAAAAATCCAAAGTTTGTATTTTAATTTGATAAATATATGTAAAATCTCTAATTTGAAACTTTAAATCCAAGTTTCTGGTCCCTAAACGCAGAACTCGAGACTCAAAATCCAATATTTGGATTCAATTGATCAATTGCATTTAAAATCAGGCATTTGGAACATAAAATCATAGTTTTTGACCCTTAAACGCAGAATTTGAGTCCTAAAATCAAAAATTTGGATTATAAACTAGGAATGTCAAGTAAAATCTCAAATTTGTACCATAGAATTCATGATTTTGAACCTTAAACCCAAAATTTTTGCAATAAAATCCAAGATTTTGATTTTAATCCGATAATTTTATTAAAGGTTTTATTAAAAATACAGGGTGTTTCATTAAAAAAAAACACAACTTTGATATTTTAGGGCGTTTGGAACACCCTGTATAATATGAAATTAATTTTAAAAAGTAACCATAATAGACCCCCATATATCCTAAAAGTCAAACTTTTTGAAAGTCACGTATTTTGGCCACAATATTCCGTGCCGTATAGCGTGAATAACCCTATATATTTCAATCTATCCTAAATTTATTTCAATTGTTGATAAATTTATAAAAATACAAAATGAACTTGAAAAATTCATCTAATTTGGTATTTTGATCAAAAATATATGTGATTTTTTCAGATTTTTTTTTAGTGGTTAAAAAAATTTTATTTGAAAAAATCTTATTTTGGGGCTTCCCGGGTCATGTCGGGGTTTTTTTGATATACGGCTTACGACTACTTTGGTTAAGGTCACAACTAATGATATTTTCATATTTATTTAAAAATCCGTGTCGGGTGGCATTTTGACCATCTTATATCGGGATACCCGAAATCTCTTTAGTTTTTGAGTAAACTGAGTTTTTGAATTTGAAGTATAGTTTTTCCATGTTTCATAATTTTGACGTTTTAATCCGCTCGATGTACATTTAAAATATGATTTAAATTGAAAATAAACCATGAAAGCGTAAATATAAATGATACCATCAAGTCGGAGAAAGTAACATGATGGCCACATCACCATTTTTTGGTTTCATAATACAATAATGAATTTTGGTTCTTTACAACTATTCCCAATCGAGATTACAATGAATACTAATTTACATTGCAGACCGCACTTTTTCAGTTTCTCTTTTACGTCTTCAATCTAACAGACGGCAATGTTTCATTTTCCGCATTTACATGTCATTTCTATTGCCACAACAGATGCTGGTGCAGCAAAGCAATTTACTGCAGAGTCAATTGAGAACGCTGAAGCCGTTCAATTTGTTTTTTTTTTCTTTATTGTTCTTGTGCGTGCATATGCGTCCTATTTAACACTTGGATGTATTCATGTGGGACACTGGTTATTGATTGTTTCTAGTGTTCAATGTGCAGCATCTTGAATGATCGCGAGGCCGAAACATGTTGAATTTTTTAATAATATATTTGTGGAACAATCAAATGTTAAGTGTAAGCCTGACATTTGTTCTTGTGCGCAAAGATATAAACAGAGTGAGAAATGAAAAATATATGCTCACTTGTTTTTACAAATAACTGGCGATTAAATCGCCAAAAATGAAAAATTCTTGTGTAGACGTATTGTGCTCATTCTATACGTCTGTTTGTTGTTGTATTATTTTTCGACTTTTGCGGATAATTCGCGAGCCAAAAAGTACCGGGTGAGCCAGGGATCTGTAAAAGCCCCATAACTTATTTGCTATTTGAGATATCGACTTCTAGTTTTCTTGAACTGGTACTCACAGTTATTCTACATATTTTAAAAATATCTATGTATTTGTACAGGGTGTCGACACTATAAAACTTGAAATAAAGTAAACGAAATTTGCAACTCGCGATTAAAAAAATTCCAAAAAAATTATCACTTGCAAAATTAGCTTCAAAATGCCAGAATCTATTCAGAAGTGATGTTTTCTTAACATACTGCAAAATATTTGATGTGCCCCAGCAGGAAACAAAATGGCGACACACTAAAACTTGAAATAAAGTAAACGAAATTTGCAACTCGCGATTAAAAAAATTCCAAAAAAATTATCACTTGCAAAATTAGCTTCAAAATGCCAGAATCTATTCAGAAGTGATGTTTTCTTAACATACTGCAAAATATTTGATGTGCCCCAGCAGGAAACAAAATGGCGACACACTAAAACTTGAAATAAAGTAAACGAAATTTGCAACTCGCGATTAAAAAAATTCCAAAAAAATTATCACTTGCAAAATTAGCTTCAAAATGCCAGAATCTATTCAGAAGTGATGTATTTTTAACACACTGCAAAATATTTGATGTGCCCCAGCAGGAAACAAAATGGCGACACACTAAAACTTGAAATAAAGTAAACGAAATTTGCAACTCGCGATTAAAAAAATTCCAAAAAAATTATCACTTGCAAAATTAGCTTCAAAATGCCAGAATCTATTCAGAAGTGATGTATTTTTAACACACTGCAAAATATTTGATGTGCCCCAGCAGGAAACAAAATGGCGACACACTAAAACTTGAAATAAAGTAAACGAAATTTGCAACTCGCGATTAAAAAAATTCCAAAAAAATGATCACTTGCAAAATTAGCTTCAAAATGTCAGAATCTATTCAGAAGTGATGTATTTTTAACACACTGCAAAATATTTGATGTGCCCCAGCAGGAAACAAAATGGCGACACACTAAAACTTGAAATAAAGTAAACGAAATTTGCAACTCGCGATTAAAAAAATTCCAAAAAAATTATCACTTGCAAAATTAGCTTCAAAATGCCAGAATCTATTCAGAAGTGATGTATTTTTAACATACTGCAAAATATTTGATGTGCCCCAGCAGGAAACAAAATGGCGACACACTAAAACTTGAAATAAAGTAAACGAAATTTGCAACTCGCGATTAAAAAAATTCCAAAAATATTATCACTTGCAGAATTAGCTTCAAAATGCCAGAATCTATTCAGAAGTGATGTATTTTTAACATACTGCAAAATATTTGATGTGCCCCAGCAGGAAACAAAATGGCGACACACTAAAACTTGAAATAAAGTAAACGAAATTTGCAACTCGCGATTAAAAAAATTCCAAAAAAATGATCACTTGCAAAATTAGCTTCAAAATGTCAGAATCTATTCAGAAGTGATGTTTTCTTAACATACTGCAAAATATTTGATGTGCCCCAGCAGGAAACAAAATGGCGACACACTAAAACTTGAAATAAAGTAAACGAAATTTGCAACTCGCGATTAAAAAAATTCCAAAAAAATGATCACTTGCAAAATTAGCTTCAAAATGTCAGAATCTATTCAGAAGTGATGTTTTCTTAACATACTGCAAAATATTTGATGTGCCCCAGCAGGAAACAAAATGGCGACAAACTAAAACTTGAAATAAAGTAAACGAAATTTACAACTCGCGATTAAAAAAATTCCAAAAAAATGATCACTTGCAAAATTAGCTTCAAAATGTCAGAATCTATTCAAAAGTGATGTATTTTTAACATACTGTAAAATATTTGATGTACCCCAGCAGGAAACAAAATGGCGATTTTAATAATCTAGATGTAAAGATTTATACATTTTATGAAATTAAAAGCTAGTGATTAGAAAATGTCACATTTGATGATGTTTTCGGTTCCGTTCTAGAAATTCGATAGGATTTTCGGCGGAGGGCGCACTCGTCGCCGGTGATTCAGAGCGGGACGATAATTTTTTTTTAAATTATTTTTGGAACGATTACGGTTCGTTCAACTTCCGTTCGTTCGTAAATCATTGCGCACTTTTACTATCATCAACGTCCATTGATTACACCCGCCTGCGACGACGGCGACGACCAAAATGGTAAATGCCAGATAATGGATGGACCTACTTTCAAAAAAAAAAAAACAACACCGATTACACTATTATATCGTAGTACATCCATTAATAAAAACGTACAAAACAAGTAGCGTAAAGGGGGCCGCGGTGACCTATTGAGTAGAGCACCTGCTCACGGGCCTCGTGGTCGTGGGTTCGAATCCCATCCGTGCGGTCAATTTTTCGGAACGAAGAAGTGGCCGTGCGTGTGTAGTGTATGTTCCATTTCATATACTCACATTAATCGCCAACAAATTCAAAGAACTATTAACTGGATTCTATCGACTAAAGGTTAAAATAATTTCTTCTTTTATACAAGGCCTGTTCACAAAGTAAGTTTCCTTGAGGCGTTTACAGAGGTAAAAGACAATATATTTATTGCAACAGATATCAATCCCAAACGGTAAACTTCTACGACATGGGTCTCATGGTATTCCGATGGCGAATATGTTGAAAAATAGCTGAACACTTGCTGTATCCGTTGCAATAAATACTTTCATGAAATTGTGTTTTATTTCTGTAAACGGCCCCCAAGGAAAATCTACTTTGTGAACAGGCCTCGTATAAAAGAAGAAATTTAGTCGATGGAATCCAGTAACAGTTCTTCGAATTTGTTAGCGATTCCTGCGGTGTGCACCTAGATCGGTGCTGTACCGTTTCGATGATGATGAAGAACGAAGCCACACTCCAGCTGTCTCGCATTCTAATCATCGCTTTCGTTCCCTCTTCATTGTTCTCGTTCCTTTGCTTCTTCTCTTCGGCGACCGTTGGTTCGTAGGAAACGTACGGTTTAATTGGCGTCGCGGATCACCGCCTATCCGCCGCTGCCCGCATTTTAATTGCGCGTCCAATCTTAGAAGTCATCGCTCTTGGAATTTTAGTTCCGATTTAGTAAAGAAAAAATGGTGATGTGACCATCATGTTACTTTCTCCGACTTGATGGTATTATTTATATTTACGCTTTCATGGTTTATTTTCAATTGAAATCATATTTTAAATGTACATCGAGCGGATGAAACTGACGTTTAAAACGTCAAAATCATGAAAGATGGAAAAATTATACTTCAAATTCAAAAACTCGATTTACTCAAAAACTAAAGGGATTTCGAAAAAAACTTATTCTTTATAAGTTGTTCATTTTAGCATTCTCTACACTTATTATTCACATAAATTTGCTGTAACTATTATCGTTTTATAATTATAAACCAAAAATTAAAAAAAAATAATAAATTTTTTTCTCGAACAAAAATGATTTTATGAAAAATGTTTTGAAGCAAAAGATGTTCATTTCTTTGTTGTCTTCAATTTTTGTTAAAATGTTTTTGTGATATTTTTCATATTTAAGAAAATATTGGCAAAAAACAAAAAACAGTTAAGGTAAACGCCCACTTCCGGTGTACGAAATTTTACCAAAAGCTTTTCAGTTCTTCGGATTATCAAATAAGACGTATGTTTAAAGTTTTATATCAATTGCTCTATTAGTTTTTGAGATACAGCGCGCACAGACAGACACACACACAGACACAATTTTTTTTTTCCAGAAATTGTTGAAATGGCATCTAGAGACCCCAAATCGGATATATCCGTAAAAATATTTTTTGAAAAAAAAATCACGATCACAATACTTCGTAATTTCGTAACGAAGAAAGTAAAAATATATGAAATTTAAAGCTGTGAAAAGTGTGTTCAAATTTCCCGCGTAAAATAAAACATAAACAATTGCCATATTCTGAGTAGTAACAAAAAAAACGGAAGCACTCCAAACTTGAAATGCGAAATTTAAACTTGCATTCAAAGATTTTAAAGATTGTAAAAAAATAATCGTTTCAAAAAAGCTCAAGATTAATTAAAAATTAAGAATTTCTGATGTTACATAAAAACAGTTGCTAAAACTATAAAAAATCCTTTGCTGGATATTGCAAGAACTGCGGTTTTTCATCCCTATATAATAATCTTTTTTTTTTATATAAAATATTTTTTTTTATATAAAATATTTTTTTTTAATATATATATAAAAAATGGTGATGTGGCCATCATGTTACTTTCTCCGACTTGATGGTATCATAACTATTTATATTTACGTTTTCATGTAATGCAAATATGATTTCAATTGAAGATAAACCATGGAAGCGTAAGTATAAATGATACCATAAAGTCGGAGAAAGTAACATGATGGTCACATCACCGTAGGACTAGAGCATGCATGGTACGTGGGCGGCGATTAGAGGGGCGGCGAAACGAAAGACAAAGCTGCGGATTTTGTTTCCTATGTAAATTATTTAGAAAAGGAAATATTATAATTATAACTACGGGTTCTAAAAACTTACGCCATTGTGCTGACCAATTTGTTGTAAAACATGAAAACAGTGCAAAGTATATTAAGTGTCTCCAAAAATCCGTTTAAATAAATAAAAATCATATACAAAGAGCAACAACAATTTGAATTCGAGAAAAAAACGATGGAGGGCTATTGTAGAAAGAATGATTGCTATTGTGCACTTTTTAACAAGTCAATGTCTTGCTTTTAGACGAAGTAGTTCCAATCTCTATAGGAGAAATAACGATTTTTTTAAAGACAGCAGAAATACTAGCTAAATTTGACCCCTTATTGTCAGATCATTTAAAAAAAATTGAAAAATCTAAAGAGAAGTCGAAGAAGAAATCCTGCACTGTATTCAGGGGAGGCTCGTCATATAGAGCCAAGGAGCCATGGCACTACCTGCATATAAATATTTCTTTAATTTTTTTTTAAATACACCATTAATCATTTTAAAATACACCAAATTTTCTTAATTTTTGGCCCCTTATAAACCAATCAAGTAACCGTCAGGATAGAAAAACAATTAGGGCGACATCTATCGCCGATATATTATAATTTCAGAATGTTGTAAAATTTTCGGCGATAGATGTCGCCCTAATTGTTTTTCTATTCTAACGGTTACTTGATTGATTTATAAGGGCATAGTCGAATTCTGTTTCTCCATCAACGACGATCGTAGTGTGCTGATGTGAGACTAATGTAGGTCCAAATCGGTTCTCAGTTATTCTCGACGGTGAAATATAAACGAAATTACACAAATGATTATGTATAGAAATAAATTAATACACGATAACACTTTTAAATATAATTAGAGATAGGCAAAACTGCTACTTTCGAATCACGTTGCTACCTGTGATTGCTACTTTTTAATATCAGTGTTTTTAAACCGTGATCACGGTTAGTAAACATCGTAACACCTTTTGAAATTGTGATTATTTCAAAATTAGTGAAGAAGCATTTCTAGACTGTTGCGGAAACATAAAGTGGAATGTATTTTGAGTAAAGTATGTTGCAAATGTCTTTGAAAAAGCTCATCTTCAAAATAACGATTTGCTCTGTTCTCGGG
The DNA here is from genome assembly GCA_910593695.2 of Ocypus olens. Lineage (NCBI taxonomy): Eukaryota > Metazoa > Arthropoda > Insecta > Coleoptera > Staphylinidae > Ocypus > Ocypus olens. The sequence continues at coordinate 60,299,850 of OU343051.1, forward strand.
GAGTTGTTTTAAAATCTAGACGAGAAGCATTTAAAGATTTTTGCAGAATTGTAAAATGGAAAGAATTTTTAGTCATTTTGTAAAGTTTCAATTCCAATACTTGATAATCGTTTTTTTTTTAATTTGTGTTTTGCTTCTAAGAAAGCGCATATTTAGAATGATGATTTGCTCTGTTCTCGAGGGATTATTTTTAAATGAAATAATTAACGTCGAATCGCCCAGTATATTTTGAATTTTTTTAATTCGTGAAATTTATAATTTGAAAATTGTTATAGTGCTGGTTCCATGGTATTATTTCAAAAATTATAATAAAGGAATGTCTAGTTGTTCGCACCGAATATTAAAGTTAAATGAATTTTGAGTACGTTTGGGAAGTTCATCATTTGTTTTTATTTTTATTTTTTCAATTCATGAAAATAGTAATTTGAACATGAGAGCAGAGAAAAATGGAGTATAAAGTAATTAATAAAGCGTTTTAGATTTACAAAATACGTTTCGCATTATTTTTAAACTTTCATTTCTTCACATTTCTTCAACCATACAAAATTTTAGGTTAGAATAAAGTTGGTAGAGTGAATGGTGGGTGGGTGCTATTTTACGTGGTGAGTGGGCCGTATCTTGTTGCCCACGCACCTAATTTTTCACCAATAAATAAATTAATCAAAAGATAATAAAATGTTGATTTTGATCATTCGATTTCAAGTCGAAATAAAAAAAAATGAGAAAAGGTTAATCAAATACCTATAAAATCTTGACTATGATCATTCATAAGCAGAATAGTGCCAAATTTAAGATTTTCAAAAACTTTCTCTACAAAGAAAAGATTAGTAAATCAAGATTTTCAAATCTACTCGTTATGCGTTTTAAAAATCGAATCCTCAATGTTTGGTTTTTTAAAACGTATAGCGACCAAACGTGTTAAACACTGCAAATCTTGTTTTTAACCCTTCTATCGCGTTTTAGAGAATTTTTTTTGAGCATTGAAACGTCAAAATTGAGACATTTGTGTGTTAAATTTTTGCAAAAGGTGTTTGTCGATTTTTTAAAATAGCACTTCCAAATATCTTGGACAATTTTGATAATGCAAGCTTTAAAATGTGAAAAAAATCATTCAAGAAAAAAATGAATTATTTTTTTTGTTATTAGATAGTTTTTGCCGGTGATTTTTTCGAAGTTTTTGTAAACGCGTTGGATGATCTGCATTGATTGAAAACTAAAATATCCACAAAAAATTGTTAAGAAACTTGTTTGTAAAATTTGTAAAAAAATGTCCAAAAACAAGGTTTCCGAGTCCAGAAGTTTAGAAACGTATATTAAGTAACTTTTTAAAAATTTATAATACCCAAACGTGTCAGGTGATCTCGATTATTTGAAAACCAAAATGTGCCAAAATTTACGGGCTTTGAAAAATGGTTAAGAAAATTTTCTATAAAATTGGTGAAAAATGTCAAAAAACCAGGATTTTCGCTAACAATCACAGTTTGGGTATTAATTACAATTTTACGTAGCAATCACGTTTGAAGTAGCAATCACTGTTTAATTAGCAGTCACAGTCGCAATCACAGTCACGGTGAAATTCAGTAACGCCCTGCGATTATTTACTATCAGTGAAAAATCACAGGTGCGTGAAATATCACCCATCCTTAAATATAATGAATTTATCAACAATTATCAGCCACAAAACTATTTAATTATCAATAAGTTTAGTGCTGAGGACAGGGGCGGCTCGTTATATAGAGTCAAGAAGAACCTGCAGTTTCAAGCTTAGCAAGAATTTATGATTAACTCTTAAAACACTTTTTCGCCAGTTATTTTGGTCCAGGAAGATAAATCGTTCTTTCTTTCTTAAAAAAAATGATGGAGGGGAGGGTATATTGTATAAGTAGCTCTACCATCAACAGTGTCACTGTGTCAACTTGAATGCAAATAATTAAAATTTCAAACCGTAATAGGTAGATACACCATCAGGGCAACATCTATTATCTTAACATTCGACAATTTTCTTGACTGAGCGGAGAAATCCACAGACAATAAGAAACCATAAACTAGCGACAATTATAACAATATCATTAATAAACATTGAAATATTGTTTCCCCGTGCGACAACCGAGCACCAGTTTCAATCTTATTTGATCTCATCAGGTCAATATAGACGCTGACAGAGAAACGGTTTTTCACTATGGAATTGCAACCCCAAGTATTCGTAATAGATAGATACACCATTAGGGCGACTTCTATTGTCGTAACGTTGCACAAATTATTTAATTGAAACAATATTTAAAAAAAATCGTAAATGCAAAAAATCGCGAATATTTCGTTTTGTAGCAAAAAGTTACGTATTATATGTAATTGAAATTATACATAAGTTACTTTTTGGTGTTTTATTACTAAAATAGTAAACACGCAACCCCCAAGATAAGCACTTGAGGGGGCGGCCAACTCATCATTTGCAAGCGGGCGGCCAAGGGTATAGGATCGGCCCTGCTGGCAATACCCCATGACATAATGATGACATTTTACACCCTGCTTCGCTGCTGACAACCCTTATCCGAAGTTGGGTTATGGTTAAATCTCAGAAATTGACAGTAAAAAGCTTCAACTCATTTTTGATATATTTTAGAGATTTTTAATTTTGATTAACTTGTTTGTTTCATAAATGTATTATGCATATTTTTACCAACAAAAAAACAATAAATTTAATTTCAAGGCCAACTTTGCTTAAAATAACCACTAAATGAATTACAGTCAAACTATAGTCCGAATTTTCACAAAATCCTTATTGTCTCGTATTTAATCAATTCTAGTAAAATGCGTACTCCAGAGGAACCCGCTTAAAATTCCGCACGGGCCTTGATTACTGGATGAATATTTATGGCTCCCCCTCGGAAGTCAACGCACTCTTCGTTTTGTTTTTGGGCATCCTTGAACGGCGCACTTACGTCCGTGCGTTTGTTAATGTCTGCACACAATTAGGCGCTTCTTGCAATTAGCAACGCCGTAGATCTCCTCCTCCTCTTGTTTTTCTGTTTTTTTTTTCTGTTCCGCCGTCGCGAATTTTGTTGCCGGAATCCTTGGCCCCGGCTCGGGGGCCAAGTCAACAACCTAATAAACCAACAAATTCGATGGGTTTTTCGTGCGCTCCTTGCAATTCGATCACGCTCGAAGGAAAAACGTAATTAGACGAGATTTTTTGAATTATTACACAAAAATAAATAACTAACCAAAAACTCACGATTATATGAATGGGAACGAATGATTTAATTATTTACAGTTTTTCCATTACGAAAATTAAGATTATGTTAATTCGGTAAGATTTCCAGAATTTTTTATGGCATTTATGCAAATTTGGATAATTTTGGTCGGCGTTTAGTACCGCTAGATTAACGCTGTACTAATGCTTAAAACTTTAAAATAAAGATAATATTCTCGTAAACTAAACTAGGTTATTGTATGTAACGTAAAAAATAAATAATTGCAAAATATAAATTTCAATTTCATTATAAATATTGATTTCTAGGAGAAGTATTTTATGCATTGCTGAATTAGGCTGACATTGTTTTCGATGCAAGAGCTTACATTAATAAATAAATTGATTGCCCAATAGGAATTACCTAATAATAAGACACATTACAATAAAATAATAATAATTAGTATATATTTAGGAGAGGGGGATTCTTAAATTGCAATAATTGCAGGGGAAAATATTAATCAGAGACATGCAAATAAGTTATTAAGTGTTAACGTTCACATTTATGTAAATGCGAAATAATCGTTATATAACACTCGATTCGAATCCAATCGACTTTAATTTCCTTTCCACATTACTCACATATCATTTATACATCACTTAAATGGCATTTAATTGTGAAAATAGTATTTAATAAATCTCTGAAAGATTTCTGGTCGATAGCCAGTTAATAATAGCGATATGCCAATTTTTACTTTCTCCGTTACAAAGTAAGAGAAAGTAATGTGATCGTGATTAAAAAAAAAAAATTACGGAAATATCCGTTTTGGGGTCCCTAGATGCCATTTCAACAATTTCTGGAATTTTTTTTTTATGTCTGTGTGCGCTGTATCTCAAAAACTAATAAAACAATTGATATGAAACTTTGAACATACGTCTTATTTGATAATCTGAAGAACTGAAAAGCTTTTGGTAAAATTTCGTACACCGGAAGTGGGTGTTTTCCTTAACGTGAATTTGGAGGTGGCGAGAAGTGCATCTCGCGGTTTAAAAAATTCTAAAAAAATAATCCCTCGCGGAAACGCCTTCAAAATTTCCAAATCCGCTTGGAGATAGTATATTTTTGACACAATGCAAAACAATTGATGTCCGCAAACTGGAAACAAAATGGCGACACTCGAAACATGAATTTGGAGGTGGCGAGAAGTGCATCTCGCGGTTTAAAAAATTCTAAAAAAATAATCACCCGCGGAAACGCCTTCAAAATTTCCAAATCCGCTTGGAGATAGTATATTTTTGACACAATGCAAAACAATTGATGTCCGCAAACTGGGAACAAAATGGCGACACTTGCAACGTGAATTTGGAAGTGACGAGAAGTGCATCTCGCGGTTTAAAAAATTCTAAAAAAATAATCAGTGGCGGAAACGCCTTCAAAATTTCCAAATCCGCTTGGAGATAGTACATTTTTAACACAGTACAAAACAATTGATGTCCGCAAACTGGGAACAAAATGGCGACACTTGAAAGGTGAATTTGGAGGTGGCGAGATGTGCATCTCGCGGTTTAAAATTTTTTTTCCAATATTTTCTTAAATATGAAAAATATCACAAAAATATTTAAACAAACATTGAAGACAACAAGAAAATGAAAATCTTTTGCTTGAAAATATTTTTCATAAAATCATTGCTATTCGAGAAAAAAAAAATATTATTCTTTTAATTTTTGGTTTATAATTATGAAACGATAATAGTTACAGCAAATTTATGTTAATAATAATTGTAAAGAATGCAAAAATGAACAATTTATAAAGAATAAGTTTTTTTCGAAATCCCTTTAGTTTTTGAGTAAATTGAGTTTTTGAATTTGAAGTATAATTTTTCCATCGTTCATAATTTTGACGTTTTAAACGTCAGTTTCGTCCGAGTTTACGCAACGCTCGATGTACGTTTAAATTGAAAATGGATTATGAAAGCGTAAATATAAATGATATCATCAAGTCGGAGAAAGTAACATGATGGCCACATCACCATTTTTTTTAAATTAATATTAATAAAGATATTTGTAGGTATATATAAATCTCTTAACTCTCATAGCTATTTATCAAATTTAGCTAAAATCTACCAAATAATTAATTAACTAAAATCGAAATCAATTGAAATTGAAAATTGTAAGTGCATTAAATAAATTTAATTCCATTAGTATTGAGGATTTTTGAATTATCCAAATGAATATTTGTTTAGGTCGTAATTATTAAAGAAACATAATATCAACAATAAATTTCCAGGCGTTATTAATCAATCGTGCGATACGAATACAGCAACAATTTCAATTCACATTTCAAGTCCGACTTGTTTATTAACATTTACGTAAGTGATAATGCATGTCGTCACTTAAAATCCGTCCATTTACACCGAAATGGCAAGACGTAGAGGAAATCGCATGGCTCCGGGAAACCCTGCTGTTTTCCTGCGAAACCGTGCAACACCAGTTACGCGACTGGTTGGCCTGGCTAAATGGATCCTTCCAAGAACAAGAAACGAAGATCCTGTTCGTCATTTACAAACTAATATACCGTTTTGCAGTAATAATAAAAACACACATTACTACAATTATTACGTAAACACGGCGTTTTATTCATATACAATTTAAACTAGAGAAAAACTTTTTTTTTTTCATACAAAAATTATAATCCAATCATATACAGAGTAGGCTACGTTTTAGGGTGACATTGGGCGCGTTCGTCAGAATTTTCAACTGTCAACATATTTATTTTGATTTACACTGAATGTTGGTATTTGATGAACGCTGCTTTTGTAACCTCCATTTCGGCGGCAACTTCAACAGCAATCAGTCTAATTTGTACGATTGGTAAAATGGCGACCGCTGGACGAACTTGTTCACGATCAACAGTGCGTTCATCAGAAAATACCCCAACAGTTGGCAGTAAACACCCAACTGTTTAGTCTGATGAACGCGCCCACTGGTGTTGGTCCGTGCGAAAAATAACCAGACGTCAAATAAATAGGTTATGATGACTTTAATCTAAACATGTTTTTTTAGCTTTGGCGTTAACCATTCAACGACTAACGGCTATGTATTCAGTTATTAAAGTTTAATGTCGGATCTAATCGACAATAAACTGTTTGTCTACAACTTAGAGATAATTAAGTAGAAACACCAACTCTAGAACAGTATTATCACACTTGTTTTAAAATAGTGACATTTTAAGATATGTCAAAATTTAAAACTCAACGCCAACTTGTGAATGAATATTATTTCCAATCAGTTTCCATTATTCAAAAATCTTTTTCCAATTTTATATTTCCTGTTTCATCCCAATGGACGAAAATAATCTAACCGATGCACACTCATGGATAGTAATAATAATAATAATAATAATAATAGCATTTGCAAACAACGGAGAGGAACAACCGTACAAATTGAAAAAAAAAATAACAACCAAGGTCTGTCATTATTTTACATAAGCGAAGGCCTCCAGAAAAAAAAATTACAGCGTAACAAGTCGGTCATTAAGTGCAGATAAAAAAAACAGCATAAACGATTTAATTTGAATACAAATATAGGTTATATATTTTAATGAGGGAATCACTGATAAGACTTCTGTTTTGCTACTAAAAAAAAATTCTAAGCGAAATCTCTCGCTTAGAAAAATTCTAAAAAAATAACAGTTTAAACGTATTTTTAATATACTGCAAAACAATCGGCGTACGTCAGCTGGAAATATAATGGCGACACTCGAAACTAGAATCTGGGAAAACTCGAATTTGCATCTCGCGATTTGAAAAATTCTTAAAAAATTACCACAAGCGGAATCGGTTTCAAAATTTCCAAATCCACTTGGAAATAATGTATTTTTGACATACTGCAAAACAATCAGCGTACGTCAGCTGGAAACAAAATTGCGGCACTCGAAACTTGAATCTGGGAAAACTTGAATTTGCATCTCGCGATTTGAAAAATTCTTAAAAAATTACCACAAGCGGAATCGGTTTCAAAATTTCCAAATCCACTTAGAAATAATGTATTTTTGACATACTGCAAAACAATCGGCGCACATCAGCTGGAAACAAAATGGCGACGCTCGAAACTTGAATCTGGGAAAACTTGAATTTGCATCTCGCGATTTGAAAAATTCTTAAAAAATTACCACAAGCGGAATCGGTTTCAAAATTTCCAAATCCACTAAGAAATAATGTATTTTTGACATACTGCAAAACAATCAGCGTACGTCAGCTGGAAACAAAATGGCGACACTCGAAAAACCTGAATCTGGGAAAACTTGAATTTGCATCTCGCGATTTGAAAAATTCTTAAAAAATTACCACAAGCGGAATCGGTTTCAAAATTTCCAAATCCGCTCAGAAATGATGTATTTTTGACATACTGCAAAACAATCGGCGCACATCAGCTGGAAACAAAATGGCGACGCTCGAAACTTGAATCTGGGAAAACTTGAATTTGCATCTCGCGATTTGAAAAATTCTTAAAAAATTACCACAAGCGGAATCGGTTTCAAAATTTCCAAATCCACTTAGAAATAATGTATTTTTGACATACTGCAAAACAATCGGCGTACGTCAGCTGGAAACAAAATGGCGACACTCGAAACTTGAATCAGGGAAAACTTGAATTTGCATCTCGCGATTTGAAAAATTCTTAAAAAATTACCACAAGCGGAATCGGTTTCAAAATTTCCAAATCCACTAAGAAATAATGTATTTTTGACATACTGCAAAACAATCGGCGTACGTCAGCTGGACACAAAATGGCGACGCTCGAAACTTGAATCTGGGAAAACTTGAATTTGCATCTCGCGATTTGAAAAATTCTTAAAAAATTACCACAAGCGGAATCGGTTTCAAAATTTCCAAATCCACTAAGAAATAATGTATTTTTGACATACTGCAAAACAATCGGCGTACGTCAGCTGGACACAAAATGGCGACGCTCGAAACTTGAATCTGGGAAAACTTGAATTTGCATCTCGCGATTTGAAAAATTCTTAAAAAATTACCACAAGCGGAATCGGTTTCAAAATTTCCAAATCCGCTCAGAAATGATGTATTTTTGACATACTGCAAAACAATCGGCGCACATCAGCTGGAAACAAAATGGCGACGCTCGAAACTTGAATCTGGGAAAACTTGAATTTGCATCTCGCGATTTGAAAAATTCTTAAAAAATTACCACAAGCGGAATCGGTTTCAAAATTTCCAAATCCACTAAGAAATAATGTATTTTTGACATACTGCAAAACAATCGGCGTACGTCAGCTGGAAACAAAATAGCGACACTCGAAACTTGAATCGGGGAAAACTTGAATTTGCATCTCGCGATTTGAAAAATTCTTAAAAAATTACCACAAGCGGAATCGGTTTCAAAATTTCCAAATCCGCTCAGAAATGATGTATTTTTGACATACTGCAAAACAATCGGCGCACATCAGCTGGAAACAAAATGGCGACGCTCGAAACTTGAATCTGGGAAAACTTGAATTTGCATCTCGCGATTTGAAAAATTCTTAAAAAATTACCACAAGCGGAATCGGTTTCAAAATTTCCAAATCCGCTCAGAAATGATGTATTTTTGACATACTGCAAAACAATCGGCGCAGATCAGCTGGAAACAAAATGGCGACGCTCGAAACTTGAATCTGGGAAAACTTGAATTTGCATCTCGCGATTTGAAAAATTCTTAAAAAATTACCACAAGCGGAATCGGTTTAAAAATTTCCAAATCCACTTAGAATTAATGTATTTTTGACATACTGCAAAACAATCGGCGTACGTCAGCTGGAAACAAAATAGCGACACTCGAAACTTGAATCGGGGAAAACTTGAATTTGCATCTCGCGATTTGAAAAATTCTTAAAAAATTACCACAAGCGGAATCGGTTTCAAAATTTCCAAATCCGCTCAGAAATGATGTATTTTTGACATACTGCAAAACAATCGGCGCACATCAGCTGGAAACAAAATGGCGACGCTCGAAACTTGAATCTGGGAAAACTTGAATTTGCATCTCGCGATTTGAAAAATTCTTAAAAAATTACCACAAGCGGAATCGGTTTAAAAATTTCCAAATCCACTTAGAATTAATGTATTTTTGACATACTGCAAAACAATCGGCGTACGTCAGCTGGAAACAAAATAGCGACACTCGAAACTTGAATCGGGGAAAACTTGAATTTGCATCTCGCGATTTGAAAAATTCTTAAAAAATTACCACAAGCGAAATCGGTTTCAAAATTTCCAAATCCGCTCAGAAATGATGTATTTTTGACATACTGCAAAACAATCGGCGCACATCAGCTGGAAACAAAATGGCGACGCTCGAAACTTGAATCTGGGAAAACTTGAATTTGCATCTCGCGATTTGAAAAATTCTTAAAAAATTACCACAAGCGGAATCGGTTTAAAAATTTCCAAATCCACTTAGAATTAATGTATTTTTGACATACTGCAAAACAATCGGCGTACGTCAGCTGGAAACAAAATAGCGACACTCGAAACTTGAATCGGGGAAAACTTGAATTTGCATCTCGCGATTTGAAAAATTCTTAAAAAATTACCACAAGCGGAATCGGTTTAAAAATTTCCAAATCCACTTAGAATTAATGTATTTTTGACATACTGCAAAACAATCGGCGTACGTCAGCTGGAAACAAAATAGCGACACTCGAAACTTGAATCGGGGAAAACTTGAATTTGCATCTCGCGATTTGAAAAATTCTTAAAAAATTACCACAAGCGGAATCGGTTTCAAAATTTCCAAATCCACTAAGAAATAATGTATTTTTGACATACTGCAAAACAATCGGCGTACGTCAGCTGGAAACAAAATAGCGACGCTCGAAACTTGAATCTGGGAAAACTTGAATTTGCATCTCGCGATTTGAAAAATTCTTAAAAAATTACCACAAGCGGAATCGGTTTCAAAATTTCCAAATCCGCTCAGAAATGATGTATTTTTGACATACTGCAAAACAATCGGCGCACATCAGCTGGAAACAAAATGGCGACGCTCGAAACTTGAATCTGGGAAAACTTGAATTTGCATCTCGCGATTTGAAAAATTCTTAAAAAATTACCACAAGCGGAATCGGTTTCAAAATTTCCAAATCCGCTCAGAAATGATGTATTTTTGACATACTGCAAAACAATCGGCGCACATCAGCTGGAAACAAAATGGCGACGCTCGAAACTTGAATCTGGGAAAACTTGAATTTGCATCTCGCGATTTGAAAAATTCTTAAAAAATTACCACAAGCGGAATCGGTTTCAAAATTTCCAAATCCACTTAGAAATAATGTATTTTTGACATACTGCAAAACAATCGGCGCACATCAGCTGGAAACAAAATGGCGACGCTCGAAACTTGAATCTGGGAAAACTTGAATTTGCATCTCGCGATTTGAAAAATTCTTAAAAAATTACCACAAGCGGAATCGGTTTAAAAATTTCCAAATCCACTTAGAATTAATGTATTTTTGACATACTGCAAAACAATCGGCGTACGTCAGCTGGAAACAAAATGGCGACACTCGAAACTTGAATCGGGGAAAACTTGAATTTGCATCTCGCGATTTGAAAAATTCTTAAAAAATTACCACAAGCGGAATCGGTTTAAAAATTTCCAAATCCACTTAGAATTAATGTATTTTTGACATACTGCAAAACAATCGGCGTACGTCAGCTGGAAACAAAATAGCGACACTCGAAACTTGAATCGGGGAAAACTTGAATTTGCATCTCGCGATTTGAAAAATTCTTAAAAAATTACCACAAGCGGAATCGGTTTCAAAATTTCCAAATCCACTAAGAAATAATGTATTTTTGACATACTGCAAAACAATCGGCGTACGTCAGCTGGAAACAAAATAGCGACGCTCGAAACTTGAATCTGGGAAAACTTGAATTTGCATCTCGCGATTTGAAAAATTCTTAAAAAATTACCACAAGCGGAATCGGTTTCAAAATTTCCAAATCCGCTCAGAAATGATGTATTTTTGACATACTGCAAAACAATCGGCGCACATCAGCTGGAAACAAAATGGCGACGCTCGAAACTTGAATCTGGGAAAACTTGAATTTGCATCTCGCGATTTGAAAAATTCTTAAAAAATTACCACAAGCGGAATCGGTTTCAAAATTTCCAAATCCGCTCAGAAATGATGTATTTTTGACATACTGCAAAACAATCGGCGCACATCAGCTGGAAACAAAATGGCGACGCTCGAAACTTGAATCTGGGAAAACTTGAATTTGCATCTCGCGATTTGAAAAATTCTTAAAAAATTACCACAAGCGGAATCGGTTTCAAAATTTCCAAATCCACTTAGAAATAATGTATTTTTGACATACTGCAAAACAATCGGCGTACGTCAGCTGGAAACAAAATGGCGACACTCGAAACTTGAATCAGGGAAAACTTGAATTTGCATCTCGCGATTTGAAAAATTCTTAAAAAATTACCACAAGCGGAATCGGTTTCAAAATTTCCAAATCCACTAAGAAATAATGTATTTTTGACATACTGCAAAACAATCGGCGTACGTCAGCTGGACACAAAATGGCGACGCTCGAAACTTGAATCTGGGAAAACTTGAATTTGCATCTCGCGATTTGAAAAATTCTTAAAAAATTACCACAAGCGGAATCGGTTTCAAAATTTCCAAATCCGCTCAGAAATGATGTATTTTTGACATACTGCAAAACAATCGGCGCACATCAGCTGGAAACAAAATGGCGACGCTCGAAACTTGAATCTGGGAAAACTTGAATTTGCATCTCGCGATTTGAAAAATTCTTAAAAAATTACCACAAGCGGAATCGGTTTAAAAATTTCCAAATCCACTTAGAATTAATGTATTTTTGACATACTGCAAAACAATCTGCGTACGTCAGCTGGAAACAAAATGGCGGCACTCGAAACTTGAATCTGGAGAAATTTGAATTTGCATCTCGCGATTTGAAAAATTCTTAAAAAATTACCACAAGCGGAATCGGTTTCAAAATTTCCAAATCCACTTAGAATTAATGTATTTTTGACATACTGCAAAACAATCGGCGTACATCAGCTGGAAACAAAATGGCGACACTCGAAACTTGAATCTGGGGAAACTTGAATTTGCATCTCGCGATTTGAAAAATTCTTAAAAAATTACCACAAGCGGAATCGGTTTAAAAATTTCCAAATCCACTTAGAATTAATGTATTTTTGACATACTGCAAAACAATCGGCGTACGTCAGCTGGAAACAAAATGGCGACACTCGAAACTTGAATTTGCATCTCGCGATTTGAAAAATTCTTAAAAAATTACCACACGCGGAATCGGTTTCAAAATTTCCAAATCCACTTAGAAATAATGTATTTTTGACATACTGCAAAACAATCGGCGTACGTCAGCTGGAAACAAAATGGCGGCACTCGAAACTTGATTCTGGGGAAATTTGAATTTGCATCTCGCGATTTGAAAAATTCTTAAAAAATTACCACACGCGGAATCGGTTTTAAAATTTCCAAATCCACTTGGAAATAATGTATTTTTAACATTCTACAAAACAATCGGGATACCTCAGCTGGAAACTGTTAATATTTCCGACTTTCTAATATTAGACAAAACCTATGAAACGAAATGCGCCGCTCCAATTTATCAACTTACCATTGACCTTTCGAGTGAGTAACTGCAGCGTGTCTAAAAAGGTAAACTGGTACGTACCTGAAACAAAGAAGAAAAAACTTGCATTAATAAAACGAGAATGACCCACTTTGTGCAACGACAACGGTTTTATTAAAGTCAAGGATTAGAGAAGAAAAAAAAAACGGATCGAAGATTGATCACAGTGTCCGATCGGAGATTATAAATTGCGTGCAACCTATAATATTCATAGGGTTTTTCAAAAGTCAATTACATGCAGATATGTTGAAAAATGTCACCAAGGTCGAATTTTTGCGATTCAACGCGCAGAATAATATTTTGAATTCGATAAATTCGTCTAGGGCTGAAAGAACTTTGGTCCAAAATTATGGTGATATTACAAAATTGGTTTTTTTGACTTTGACTTTCGCTATTCAGTCACGACAATTTTTTGATAGCACTCGTGAATGTATTCACCAGAAAATCAATCAGGAATTCTATAGAATATTAGAAGAACTTAAAGTTGTTTTTGTTTATAATTTGTATAAAAAAGGTGTAACCGTTAAATAAATAAATAAATAATATTGCACCAAATGCAAATTCTCTGCAAATAGACGATTTTTTTTTTGATTCCCTAATCCCAAACAAATTCTTCGTAGAACGAGCAAATGGCATTTAAATATTTAAGTTTGATATAAAGCTCATAAGGTTGGTATCAACATGTGTAAATGAATTTAATTATAATTAATGGGTTGGACGGATAGGAAAGATTAAAGCTTGTAATTATGCATAATGGGTTTGTGCCACTTTCCTGCGAAACTGAATTAACTTCAAATCTCACAGACACCAACAGACATAAAGCATTACTTACATCCTTATTCTCACATGCACACCGAATCAGTTTGTTTATTTACTTTTATAACAATGGAAACGCAATATCAAATTATATTCTAAAACTACGCTAAATTATCTATGAACGATTACGTGAAAATGTTTACTTTCATACGTCTAATTTCTGAAATAATGGCAATGCAGAAATTGCCCACTTTTCAGTGGCTTGAAAAAAATATAAAAACAAAAATTTTAAACTTTTTTAATTTGCTGTAAATAGGTTCTGCCTTATATTTCAAGCAAACCCAAAAAGCAGTCTTTGCTTAGATTTGTAGATAATCACACGAGAACATTGCTTAAGATAATGCGGAAGATGCTCTTTTCGATGGCTAGAAAAAAATATAAAAACAATTGAAATTTTCTAATTTCACTTAAAACAAATTCTACATCATAATCCAATCGAATCCTAAAATTATTCTCCTTTAGATTTGAAAATAATCACACAATTACATCAATAGAACAAATACGATTAAATTATTTCTTGGTATGAAATTTAAAAATGCTTCTCGGTTAAAATTATACAGTGAATTTAAAATTAACTCCCTTCTTGCGTTACGTAACCAATTTTTACATTCAAACATAATTTTGTTTAACAATTGAAATAGTTGTCCTCGGCTCGAATAACGAGGGCAATTGTTATCACAGCAAACTAAGTAACTTAAAAACGCGCGGCGGCGGTAAAAAATGGACAGAAAAAAATGGCACAGCATATTTCAATAGTAAATAATTATATAAATATATATAAATAAATAAAAATAAACTTCGTCCTTGCTCGCCGTTTTCGCATTGTTGGTGGTAAATGTACCATGCCGATAAAATATATGTATATTACATAATATACTACTTCTCCCCGTGACGTAACTGAGGCCTCTCTTTTTTTATAGGGGAAACAATTTATCACACAATAATGTGAGAAGCGAACAAATTGAAATGACGAAAATTTAGTAGAGCCTTTCGTGGGTTTTGATGATGATTGTTTGAAAAAATAATATTAAAGCCCCTCTCTTTCTGATAAATTCTGAAGAAATTGGAAGTTTGCATTTGTTTCGCATTTTGAAAAATCCACGTTTTTTCGATTTTTAATCGCTGAAAATAGAAAATCCTGACTGTGGCAGTGATTTTTGGAATCACTTTGAAATTGAATCGCTTGATTTCTTCCAAAATATGAAAGCTCAATCGTTTCTGAACAATTCCGCAAAAGTTATAAATCTGCATTTGTTTCGCATTTTGAAAAATCCACGTTTTTTCGATTTTTACGCGCTGAAATTGGAAAATCCTGACTGTGGCAGTGATTTTTGGAATCACTTTGAAATTGAATCGCTTGATTTCTTCCAAAATATGAAAGCTCAATCGTTTCTGAACAATTCCGCAAAAGTTAGAAATCTGCATTTGTTTCGCAATTTGAAAAATCCACGCTTTTTCGATTTTTAATCGCTGAAAATAGAAAATCCTGACTGTGGCAGTGATTTTTGGAATCACTTTAAAATTGAATCGCTTAATTTCTTCCAAAATATGAAAGCTCAATCGTTTCTGAACAATTCCGCAAAAGTTAGAAATCTGCATTTGTTTCGCAATTTGAAAAATCCACGCTTTTTCGATTTTTAATCGCTGAAAATAGAAAATCCTGACTGTGGCAGTGATTTTTGGAATCACTTTGAAATTGAATCGCTTAATTTCTACCAAAATATGAAAGCTCAATCGTTTCTGAACAATTCCGCAAAAGTTAGAAATCTGCATTTGTTTCGCATTTTGAAAAATCCACGCTTTTTCGATTTTTAATCGCTGAAATTGGAAAATCCTGACTGTGGCAGTGATTTTTGGAATCACTTTAAAATTGAATCGCTTAATTTGTTCCAGAATATGAAAGCCCAATCGTTTCTGAACAATTCTGCAAAAGTTAGAAATCTGCATTTGTTTCGCAATTTAAAAAATCCACGCTTTTTCTATTTTTAATCGCTGAAAATAGAAAATCCTGACTGTGGCAGTGATTTTTGGAATCACTTTGAAATTGAATCGCTTGATTTCTTCCAAAATATGAAAGCTCAATCGTTTCTGAACAATTCTGCAAAAGTTAGAAATCTGCATTTGTTTCGCAATTTAAAAAATCCACGCTTTTTCGATTTTTAATCGCTGAAAATAGAAAATCCTGACTGTGGCAGTGATTTTTGGAATTACTTTGAAATTGAATCGCTTGATTTCTTCCAAAATATGAAAGCTCAATCGTTTCTGAACAATTCTGCAAAAGTTAGAAATCTGCATTTGTTTCGCAATTTAAAAAATCCACGCTTTTTCGATTTTTAATCGCTGAAAATAGAAAATCCTGACTGTGGCAGTGATTTTTGGAATCACTTTAAAATTGAATCGCTTAATTTGTTCCAAAATATGAAAGCCCAATCGTTTCTGAACAATTCTGCAAAAGTTAGAAATCTGCATTTGTTTCGCAATTTAAAAAATCCACGCTTTTTCTATTTTTAATCGCTGAAAATAGAAAATCCTGACTGTGGCAGTGATTTTTGGAATCACTTTGAAATTGAATCGCTTGATTTCTTCCAAAATATGAAAGCTCAATCGTTTCTGAACAATTCCGCAAAAGTTATAAATCTGCATTTGTTTCGCATTTTGAAAAATCCACGTTTTTTCGATTTTTAATCGCTGAAAATAGAAAATCCTGACTGTGGCAGTGATTTTTGGAATTACTTTAAAATTGAATCGCTTGATTTCTTCAAAAATATGAAAGCCCAATCGTTTCTGAACAATTCTGCAAAAGTTAGAAATCTGCATTTGTTTCGCATTTTAAAAAATCCACGCTTTTTCGATTTTTACGCGCTGAAATTGGAAAATCCTGACTGTGGCAGTGATTTTTGGAATTACTTTAAAATTGAATCGCTTGATTTCTTCAAAAATATGAAAGCCCAATCGTTTCTGAACAATTCCGCAAAAGTTATAAATCTGCATTTGTTTCGCATTTTGAAAAATCCACGCTTTTTCGATTTTTAATCGCTGAAAATAGAAAATCCTGACTGTGGCAGTGATTTTTGGAATCACTTTGAAATTGAATCGCTTGATTTCTTCCAAAATATGAAAGCCCAATCGTTTCTGAACAATTCTGCAAAAGTTAGAAATCTGCATTTGTTTCGCAATTTAAAAAATCCACGCTTTTTCGATTTTTAATCGCTGAAAATAGAAAATCCTGACTGTGGCAGTGATTTTTGGAATTACTTTGAAATTGAATCGCTTGATTTCTTCCAAAATATGAAAGCTCAATCGTTTCTGAACAATTCTGCAAAAGTTAGAAATCTGCATTTGTTTCGCAATTTAAAAAATCCACGCTTTTTCGATTTTTAATCGCTGAAAATAGAAAATCCTGACTGTGGCAGTGATTTTTGGAATCACTTTGAAATTGAATCGCTTGATTTCTTCCAAAATATGAAAGCTCAATCGTTTCTGAACAATTCCGCAAAAGTTATAAATCTGCATTTGTTTCGCATTTTGAAAAATCCACGTTTTTTCGATTTTTAATCGCTGAAAATAGAAAATCCTGACTGTGGCAGTGATTTTTGGAATTACTTTGAAATTGAATCGCTTGATTTCTTCCAAAATATGAAAGCCCAATCGTTTCTGAACAATTCCGCAAAAGTTAGAAATCTGCATTTTATTCGCATTTTGAAAAATCGACGCTTTTTCAAATTTTAAGCGCAAAAAATGGCAATTCTGTACTTTGATGCTGATTATTTAAAAAACCATGTTATCGGCACGTTTGTTTTTTTCTGGACCAAGAAAGCTTAATCTCTTCTCTGCAATTTTACAAGAATTCAAAGTTTTTACTTATTTCTAACATTGAAAAATTAATGCGTTTTCTAATTTTAAAACTCGTACGAACTTTGTCAATTCCTGTAGAGTCAAGCATACAATTGCTGTGTACAGTTCGACACTCAAAACAGTTATTTCGTTAACAATTTGATAATTGAAGCGAGTTTCACCTGTGAAGGTGCAACGACCTCGCGGTGTTTACTTGTTTGTTTGTTTTTTTTATTTGCGTAATCGAAATTCTTCGTAAAACGTTTTTTTAAATATATTTTCGGTGATGTCAGAGGAATTTTCACTAATGAATTATAATTACGGTCGGCAATTGGAAAAAAAAAACGAACTTATAATATATTTTTTTTTTGGCTTCGTCTGCGACCACCATTTGTGTTAATATATCATATATTTACTTAAAATAATAATAAATTCATTAGCGGATTTTTCCTTTTTAACAAACAGACCGGATTCGATCTTATTTGATCTCGTCAGCACAACACACTCGTTACAAATAATTTCTAAAAATAAACCCATAAATTCATAAATCCCATAAAACTCCTCTCACCAATTAACTTTTTTTTTCATTACATCTCTCTTTCTCTCTCTTACTACGTATGCGTATGGGCAGAAAATGATAGCCTTTGGGTTTGAGTTTGAACAATTTCGCAGCGATTTCACCTGTCCGAAACTTTATTAATCCGCAGAGGTTGTCGGTTGGAAAGTGAATGACCAGCCATTAAGAGATGGATGGGTATTAGAAAGAGAGATCTTTTGTAGGAGAAAAAAAATTGAGGCTGCGATAGCCTGAAGGTGAATAGCAGAATTCTTCGGATGTATTACGTGTGTAATCCATCTTTAGATAAATGTGAATTCATTAAAGTTATCACGAGTATGGAATGTTTCGGAGATCACAAGAAACTGTTGGTGTTTTAATGATAAATCCATCATCGATACTTACAAATTGAAAAAAAATGAAAAAGCAAGTCAAATAAAATAATGATAGGCCGAAAGACCACAGGATGATAGCCTATTTGGTTTTATATAATTTGTTAGATTTAAGAGTGCTATGTAACAATTGAATTAGAATTTTCTCTATAATAAAAGGCATTGTTGTCTGTTGAGAAATAAATAAATAAATAAAGAACACCATACTTTTGTATTAATTTATCTGTTAAATAAGTATATGTATGTTTGTAAAATAATGATATTAAATCAAACAGAAATATTACAACAGTGCAAAGTATATTAAGTGTTTCCAAAAATGGCGGGAGTTAAAAATCAGTTTAAATAAATAAAAATCATAGACAAAGAGCAACAACAACAAGTTGAATTCGAGAAAAAACGATAGAGGGCTATTGTAGAAAGAATGATTGCTATTATGCACTTTTTAACAAGTCAATGTCTTGCTTTTAGACGAAGTATTTCCAATCTCTATAGGAGAAATAACGATTTTTTTAAAGGCAGCAGGAATGCTAACTAAATTTGACCCCTTATTGTCAGATCATTTAAATAAAATTGAAAAATCTAAAGAGAAGTCGAAGAAGAAATCCTGCACTGTTTGCAGGGGAGGCTCGTTATATAGAGCCAAGGAGCCATGGCACTACCTGCATATAAATATTTCTTTGTAATTTTTTTTAAATACACCATTAATCAATTTAAAATACACCAAATTTTCTGAATTTTGGCCCCTTATAAACCAATCAAGTAACCGTTAGGATAGAAAAACAATTAGGGCGACATCTATCGCCGATATATTATAATTTCAGAATGTTGTAAAATTTTCGGCGATAGATGTCGCCCTAATTGTTTTTCTATCCTGACAGTTACTTGATTGATTTATAAGGGCATAGTCGAATTCTGTTTCTCCATCAACGACGATCGTAGTGTGCTGATGTGAGACTAATGTAGGTCCAAATCGGTTCTCAGTTATTGTCGACAGTGAAATATAATCGAAATTACACAAATGATTATGTATAGAAATAAATTAATACACGATAACACTTTTAAATATAATTCGAGATGGACAAAACTGCTACTTTTGAATCACGTTGCTACCTGTGATTGCTACTTTTTAATATCGGTGATTTTAAACCGTGATCACGGTTAGTAAACATCGTAACACCTTTTGAAATTGTGATTATTTCAAAATTAGTGAAGAAGCATTTCTAGACTGTTGCGGAAACGTATTTTGAGTAAAGTATGTTGCAAATGTTTTTCTATGTCTCTGAAAATGCTCATCTTCAAAATAACGATTTGCTCTGTTCTCGGGGAGTTGTTTTAAAATCTAGACGAGAAGCATTTAAAGATTTTTGCAGAATCGTAAAATGGAATGAATTTTTAGTCATTTTGTAAAGTTTCAATTCTCATACTTGATAATCGTTTTTTTTTTTAATTTGTGTTTTGCTTCTGAGAAAGCGCATTTTTAGAATGATAATTTGCTCTGTTCTCGAGGGATTATTTTTAAATGAAATAATTAACGTCGAATCGTCCAGTATATTTTTAAATTTTTTTAGTTCGTGAAATTTGTAATTTGAAAATTGTTATAGTGCTGGTTCCATGGCATTATTTCAATTATTATAATAAAGGAATGTCTAGTTGTTCGCACCGAATATTAAAGTTAAATGAATTTTGAGTACGTTTGGGAAGTTCAGCATTTGTTTTTATTTTTATTTTTTCAGTTCATGAAAATAGTAATTTGAACATGAGAGCAGAGAAAAATTGAGTATAAAGTAATTAATAAAGCGTTTTAGATTTACAAAATACGTTTCGCATTATTTTTAAACTTTCATTTCTTCACATTTCTTCAACCATACAGAATTTTAGGTTAGAATAAAGTTGGTAGAGTGAATGGTGGGTGGGTGCTATTTTATGTGGTGAGTGGGCCATATCTTGTTGCCTACGCACCTACTTTTTCACCAATGAATAAATTAATCAAAAGATAATAAAATGTTGATTTTGATCATTCGATTTCGGGTTGAAATAAAAAAAAATGAGAAAAGGTTAATAAAAAACCTATAAAATCTTGATTATCATCATTCATAAGCAGAATACTGCCAAATTTAAGATTTTCAAAAAATTTCTCTCCAAAGAAAAGATTACTAAATCAAGATTTTCAAGTCTACTCGTTATACGTTTTAAAAATCGAATCTTCAATGATTGGTTTTTTAAAACGTGTAGCGATCAAACGTGTTAAACACTGCAAATCTTGTTTTTAACCCTTCTTTCTCGTTTTAGAGAATTTTTTTTGATCATTGAAACGTCAAAATCGAGACATTTGTGTGTTAAATTTTTGCAAAAGGTGTTTGTCGATTTTTTAAAATAGCACTTCGAAATATGTTGGACAATTTTAATAATGCAAGCTTTAAAATGTGAAAAAAATCATTCAAGAAAAATATAAATTATTTTTTTTGTTATTAGATAGTTTTTGCCGGTGATTTTTTCGAAGTTTATAACTTGCAAACGCGTTGGATGATCTCAATTGATTGAAAACTAAAATATCCACAAAAAAAATTTAAGAAACTTGTTTGTAAAATGTGTAAAAAAATGTCCAAAAACAAGGTTTCTGAGTCCAGAAGTTTAGAAAAGTATATTAAGTAACTTTTTAAAAATTTATAATACCCAAATGTGTCAGGTGATCTCGATTATTTGAAAACCAAAGTGTGCCAAAATTTACGAGATTTGAAAAATGGTTAAGAATATTTTCTATAAAATTGGTGAAAAATGTCAAAAAATTAGGATTTTCGCTAACAATCACAGTTTGAGTATTAATTACAATTTTACGTAGCAATCACGTTTGAAGTAGCAATCACTGTTTAATTAGCAGTCACAGTCGCAATCACAGTCACGGTGAAATTCAGTAACGACCTGTGATTTTTTACTATCAGTGAAAAATCACAGGTACGTGAAGTATCACCCATCCTTAAATATAATGAATTTATCAACAATTATCAGCAACAAAACTATTCAATTATCAATAAGTTTAGTGCTGAGGACAGGGGCGGCTCGTTATATAGAGTCAAGAAGAACCTGCAGTTTCAAGCTTAGCAAGAATTTTTAATTAACTCTTAAAACATTTTTTCGCCAGTAATTTTGGTCTAGGAAGATAAATCATTATTTCTTTCTTTAAAAAATGATGGGGGAGGGTATATTGTATAAGTGGCTCTACCATCAACATGTTCCGGTGGCACTGTGTCAACTTGAATGCAAATAATTAAAATTTCAAACCGTAATAGCTAGATACACCATCAGGGCAACATCTATTATCTTAACATTCGACAATTTCCTTGACTGAGTGGAGAAATCCACAGACAATAAGAAACCATAAACTAGCGACAATTATAATAAAATCATTGATAAACATTGAAATACTGTTTCCCCGTGCGACAACCGAGCACCAGTTTCAATCTTATTAGATCTCATCAGGTCAATATAGACGCTGACAGAGAAACGGATTTTCACTATGGAGTTCTAACTTCAAGTATTCGTAATAGATAGATACACCATTAGGGCGACTTCTATTGTCGTAAAGTTGCATAAATTATTTAATTGAAACAATATTTTAAAAAAATCGTAAATGCAAAAAATCGCGAATATTTCGTTTTGTAGCAAAAAGTTACGGATTATATGTAATTGAAATTATACATAAGTTACTTTTTGGTGTCTTATTACTAAAATAGTAAACACGCAACCCCCAAGATATGCACCTGAGGGGGCGGCCAACTCATCATTTGCACGCGGGCCGCCAAGGGTACAGGATTTAACCATTTACTTATAAATACTTTTTCTTCCAAATCCTCTTCCAATTTCAATGTATTAAAACAACTATGTAAAGTTCGTAACCCCGATTTCCCTCCTAAATTCAAAATTTCATCCTCAACAATTTTTGAAAATGTCATATCAATCCGCCAATCATATTTAAATTCAAACTCACAACCCCTCTCAGAACCTGATTCCCAATCGAACTCATAATCACATCAAATCATAACCATTATCACAACATTCACACACACGCTACATGAAAAGGACACACGAAGACCGAAAATTGGGCCGAAAGACCACTGGTCGATAGCCTATTTGGCTTCCAATATTGTAAAAAATGAATTATTTATGTATGTATTTAATAAGCTAAATTAACATGTGTATGTATGTACTTTTTCTTGTGTAAAATACACGGCCGGTTGTAAATCGTTATGTGACATCTACTGTCACTTTTTAGAACAAAATGAAATATCGGCCATTATGATTTCATGGCAAACCTTTGTTTTTAATTCAAAATAATTGTAAAATTCTTTGCAAACATCTCGCTAAATACTCTGCGGAAACTATTAAGTAAGGTACCAAATCATTCAGCTTAAAAAGCTTTAAAAATAATACTGTCAAATAATTAGGGGAGCACATATTAAATTTTATATGTAAATTTCTATGGCCCGTTTTGCAACTCAACACCCCGTAGATGTTAATAGCGTTTCTCTGGTAATAAAGTTTGTGCAAAAAATAAGTGCTGTGTCAGTCGAATATAGCGTGCAGATTTGCGGCGAGAGTTTTATCCAACCGACTGCAATTACCAATTGGTTCCATGGAGAAAATGCACTTAGAAAATGCGTACTTTCTGCTACAGTTTCACTTTAATTTTTTGTATCCATGAAATTATGTTAAAATTTCCTTTAAGGCTTCAATTGGAGTCTGATATTTGTAGTAGTAACATCTTGTTTTTCTATTTAGACAATAGTTAATTAACATATTAACACGTTCGCTGCCACAATTGGGATTGCATTTACACAAATATAAAGTCGGATGCACTAGCTCGTCGGTGGCAGCGAACATTTTAAGAGAAAAAGAGTAAAGACTGCAGTCTTTAAAATATTTTTTATATTACTACTAATTATCTTTATTATTTAGTTTTACATTATATGTTTACATTTTTATTGACAGCAATATAAATTCTAAAAGGCTATCGACCAGCGGTCTTTCTGCCAACTGCGTTGGTTATGTATTTTATTTATATATTAATGGATGTTTTTTTTTTAATATATTATATCTGCTTAAATAATAATAACGGATGTAACCAGATTTTTATAAGTTAAATTAGAAACAACTTTACTTGTTGCAGAAAGCATTAGATAAATACAAGGCTACATTTCGTTTTCTTGTTTTTATAAGTTATTCACATTAAAAAGAAACGAATATATACCTGTACCTGTAAATCGTTTTCTCTTCATCGTGCCCGAAATAATGATTTACGTCAGCGTTAAGGTTTTTCGTGGTGGGTGCGTCACGGAGATTACCAGATTTGTCAACTTGTTTGTGACTTTTATGACCCAAATCCTTTGAAAAAATCCACTCGTGCAGACCAAACATCAAATGCAAAGAGAGAGAGAGAGAGAGATGGAGAGAGAGAGAATGGCCACCAGGAGAGTGGTATACCTCCGCCAATATCTCCCATCTTTCCATTAACGGATTTGGTCGTGATTCTGGGTACATCAACCTTTCCAGAACAAAAAAAAAATATATATATATACAGGGTATTTTTTTTTATCGTGGGCCATATGATTTTACATACTAAAAATTATACCTTGTGTTAATGTATATTTTATCATAAAATTTTGAAGGAAATTTTAGTTAGTAATAAATAAATTATTTTTCTACATGATGCGCTTAGTCAGAATAATTTAAACATGTTTTATTCCATTAAAAAATGAAATTATTTAAAATAAATAACTGAGCAAAAATAATCAAAGTACCTTGAATTTACGAAATCTCAGATTGATCAGTGAATTAATTTCATTTTTTAATGGAATAAAATATGTTTAAGTTAATCTAATTAAGCGCATCATGTGGAAAAGTAATTGATATATCACTGACTAAAATTTGCTTTAAAATTATCTGTTAAAATATACATTAACACAAGGTATAATTTTTAGCATGTAAAATCCTATGGCCCACGATAAAAAAAACATACTGTATATATATATATGGGTAATTCCACTAGTTTTCACCGATGCAAAAAAATCGAGGTCCTTGGATTTTTTTCAAACTTTGGGAGATGGATTGTAGTATCGAAAAACTAAGTTTTCTCAAATTTCAGCTTCCCAGATATTAAACTTACAATTTGAGGTGTGAATTACGATTTTTGAAAGATCAGCATTTTCACGAAATCTTATAATTTCCAATTTTTAAACCTACGTAACTTTTTTCGTTCTGAAGATTTTGAGTTGAAATTTTGAGAGTGTTCTTCGGAAATGTTTTTAAAGATTCTCTGGGAGTTTGATGTTGAAAAATTTAGAGGTAACAAAAATACAGCGGTTCAAAGTTCATTATTTTGGGGAAAATAGCCGAAATACCAATTTTTAAACTTACATTACTTCTTCTTGAATGCATATTTTCAGCTGAAATTCAATAGGTATACTTTGATGCCAAAAACCTAAAATACAATGGTTCAAATATACGTGTTTTATCAAAAATCGCTGAAACTGACATGTTCAAAACCACGTAACTTTTTTCTACCTAAATATTTTGAAATGAAATTTGGAGAAACTACTCTTGAAATGTTCCGAAAGAACCCTTGAAATTTGTGTGACAGGGAATTAAGGGATACCGGAGATATAGTGGTTCAAAGATTAGCAATTTGCCAAAAACGATCATTGCTAAAAATTCCCATGATTAAGCCTACGCAACATTTTTCTATCTGAATGTTTTGATCTGAAATTTAGAGGATATATTTCTCTAGTGTTCCCAAGGAATCCCAGAAAGTTTGGTACCAGGGGTTTTAGAGGCGGTAAAGATAGAGCAACGAGAATATCGTTTGAATTTTTGTGAAAATAACGTTTCAACATACAATCATTTTTAATTAATTTATAGATGTTTTTTTTATTGTTTTTAAATCAATTATACTCGTATATTTAATAAGGTTACACTCTTTGTCTCATCATCCATAGAAGTAATTTTTATATCTAATGTATTATTTCCTCTTGGTATAAAACAATGGTATTTCCTGGTTTGTGGTATGGTCTTGACATCAGAGAATCTTAGACCTCGTGAACGTATTGTAGCTGGAGATCCTGGAAACCATACAATTTGTGTTTGCGGAGAACATGAAAATATAAAATTAAAGCTATTTTCTTGGAATAAGGATTTCAAATACAGGGACCTTCTTGAAATCACGTTCTGTAGCACTAATAATATTAAATGTATGCTACATAGATGTAGTGAATGTCGCGGGCAAGAGATCATAAAAAAAAAGATGATAGATGTACTTATTTGAAAATGGTAATTGTATCACAAAAATAAATATATAAGTTATACAAAACAAAGTTAAAAGTGTTTTATTATAATATTTAAAATGTATAACGAAGTAGAAGCCTCCAGCATAAACAATATTCAAAAAATTTGGTTTTTGTAAATTCAATAATTTTCAAGAGAGATATGGATTTTTGAAAAATTTTGTTTTAATTTTTTGAGTACCTGAACAAAAACATCGCAGAAAAAAATATAAAAAACGCAGAAAAAATTCCATAAAAAATCATCCTCAATGGCCGAAGTATCGCTTATTCAAAATCAATTTGGTTTTTGTAAATTCAATCATTTTTAATGGTGTTATGGATTTTTGAAAAATTTTGTTTTAATTTTCTGAGCATCTGAACACAAACATCGGAGAAAAAAATATAAAAAACGCAGGATAAATTCCATAAAAAATCATCCTCAATGGCCGAAGCATCGCTTGTTCAAAATCAATTTGGTTTTTGTAAATTCAACAATATTCAACAGAGATATGGATTTTTGAAATTTTTGTTTAAATTTTGTGAGCACCTGATCAAAAACATCGCAGAAAAAAATAAAAAAAACGCAGGATAAATTCCATAAAAAATCATCCTCAATGACCGAAGTATCGCTCATTCAAAATCAATTTGGTTTTTGTAAATTCAATAATTTTCAATGGAGATATGAATTTTTGAAAAATTTTGTTTTAATTTTCTGAGCATCTGAACACAAACATCGCAGAAAAAAATATAAAAAACGCAGGAAAAATTCCATAAAAAATCATCCTCAATGACCGAAGTATCGCTCATTCAAAATCAATTTGGTTTTTGTAAATTCAATAATTTTCAAGAGAGATATGGATTTTTGAAAATGTTTGTTTTAATTTTCTGAGCATCTGAACACAAACATCGCAGAAAAAAATATAAAAAACGCAGGATAAATTCCATAAAAAATCATCCTCAATGACCGAAGTATCGCTCATTCAAAATCAATTTGGTTTTTGTAAATTCAATAATTTTCAATGGAGATATGAATTTTTGAAAAATTTTGTTTTAATTTTCTGAGCATCTGAACACAAACATCGCAGAAAAAAATATAAAAAACGCAGGAAAAATTCCATAAAAAATTATCCTCAATGGCCGAAGTATCGCTTATTCAAAATCAATTTGGTTTTTGTAAATTCAATAATTTTCAATGGAGATATGAATTTTTGAAAAATTTTGTTTTAATTTTCTGAGCATCTGAACACAAACATCGCAGAAAAAAATATAAAAAACGCAGGAAAAATTCAATAAAAAATCATCCTCAATGACCGAAGTATCGCTCATTCAAAATCAATTTGGTTTTTGTAAATTCAATAATTTTCAAGAGAGATATGGATTTTTGAAAATGTTTGTTTTAATTTTCTGAGCATCTGAACACAAACATCGCAGAAAAAAATATAAAAAACGCAGGATAAATTCCGTAAAAAATCATCCTCGATGGCCGAAGTATCGTTTATTCAAAATCAATTTGGTTTTTGTAAATTCAATGATTTTCAACAGAGATATGGATTTTTGAAGATTTTTGTTTTAATTGTTTTGACTGAATAAGGAGTTGCATTTGGAGATTTCCGCAGTTGAATTGTTTTTATTTTTAATTTTCAATTAATGAAGTTTGCAATTCAAAAATTGGTTGCGTGGTATTATTTCAAATTGTATGTTTAGATATTCGCACTGAATCTTAAATTAAAATGAATTTTGAGGGCTATTAAAAAAAATAATGATAATTGAAAAATATCCCCCTATTTCGCGGAACACCCTATATTTATTTTTAGAGTTACCTCTGTGTGATTTAATTTCGATCGAACGCGCCATAAATATTCACCGTTTTACTGAATTGTCTGTAGAGATCGACGGAGTGTATTGTGTTGATTTCTATAGCTCAATGGAGAATTTTCCGCTTTCTAACGATCCGAGTGTGAAATTGCGGCGTTCCTGCGATTCAGGATGCATCGCGAAATCCGGGAAATGCCGGAAATTGACGCCTCGTAAAATTGGCCACCGGTTCCTGTATGTTTTTCCAATTTTTCAAGTTTGGATGTGTTTTATTTATTTAATTTATTTATTTATTTAACGGAATAACCATTTTACAAAAATACATTACAATTAATCAATTATGATGATAATTAAATTAACAGTAAAACACAAAGTTATTATAAAAAAAATAATAACATACATATTACATAAAATACAAAAATAAAAATAAATACAAAAGAAATAAATAAGATTACAAGGATATTATGAGACATACTGTGATGTATGTATGTATTTTAAACATATGTATTTTTTGTTGCCATTTAATTCTCATCCAGGGTAAAGCAACTGTTTTTACGGGAAATCACAAAAGCATTCACTTTTTATGGATTTTGAAGTTTTGAAGTAAATTTCTTGCTTGATTAATGTCTTACAATTTTTTAAATCGTTCAATGCATTTTTCATTTTTCCAGTTCAAGTCTGAATTGTTGCCATTCTCATCCATAAATAAATAATGGGCACATCTTTTTTTTTTTTGGAAACGGCTATTGAGTAATTCAAAAGTTGTGATGTTATTAACCTCGCATGTGCAGACACGTCGGGTTTGGTTTCTTCTTCGCCTCGTGGCCGATAATCGAGTCAGGAGAGGTAATTGCAGCGAATGTGCACTTTCTCTGCTGCTGCTAAATGGAAAGCCCAACGACCGACCAGTTCCAATTATCAGGATGAACAGATTTGAGGAGAGGAAAGCGCAGTTTTAAGGGTGCACTGTGTTTCATCGAATGAGAAGCTAAATTTTAACCAGAAAGAAAAAAAAATGTAGTTTAGATTTTGAACGATTTTTTCATTTCAAATTCATCCGGTTGTTGATGGGAATTGTTCTGCGTACCATTTTCCAGTTGAATTCGATCCATCCTTGTACGGAGGAATAGTGGAATTGTGGGGCCAACTCGCCAGGTGAATGGCTTTCGCATTCCGCGAGTGGCCAAGGACACGGATCCCCGGTGGAAGGTGGGGGGGGGGCTCATCAAATAAATTACGTTCTACATCGTTTCCTGTACATTCTAAAATTCTACACAGATACTGCACACAACGAAAACTTGCAATAATTATTTACTAAATATAGACACACAATGCCTTGATGTACCTGCAAGTGAATAAACCACAGTTTAAAGTGAATAAACCATTTACTCGTCGTAAATTGGTAAAAATAATCAATAATTCATGTATTGTGAGAATTTTGCTTTCAAGATAAAGGTATAAAATCTTTATTATAAATATAAAGACATAAATTCTCGTAGTGAGTAATTGAACGATAAATCATTCTAAATAAGTGAATATTTTATTACATCCATCGACGTTTATAGCAAATCAATTTGCAATTAACGTTTTCATCTCTCATCGATCAAGAATTTCCAGCTTGTATTGTTGATTTCAAGTAAAACTTTGCATAATTCGGAATGCACCAATGGCCCAAAAAGCACTTAAGCTCGCGAGAATAAATTACGGACGAAAGAGCCGTTGTTCGTCTAATTATGTCCGTGCGGTGGTAGGAAGTAAATTGGACGTTTCGTACGTGAAATGCAGCCAATTAAGAAATTAGACTAACAAGCGTGCGCTGACTTCATCCTCGACAATTTCACGAGCCTCATAGAATTGCAAATTTCGGGAGCAGCACCTTCTTTCCGCGCGTGGGCTCGAGAATTTGTTGATGAGGCGCGGACGTCAACCTCTTCCCACGCGCGCGAGCAAAACACCTGAAATTTCGGTAAACACCGACGTTAATGTGCGAAAGATGAGTAAGAGGTGTTTAACAAGTTTGCGATGATTCAATCACTCTAACAAAATGCTAAGTGTACAAGAGTATTCAAATTATAATCAACCGTGTTAAAAATACATTTTGCAAGTGATAATTTTATCAGAATTCTTCAAAAAATTAAGTTTAGAATGTTGCCATTTTGTTTCCTGCTGGGGCACATAAAATATTTTGCAGTATGTTAAAATACATCACTTGTAAATTTTGAAGTTAATTTTGCAAGTGATAATTTTTTAAATCATAAGTTGCAAATTTCATTTAACCATTTTTAAGTTATAACGGAAGTCAATGGATATTATAAACACATCCCTATATGTACTTCCCTTGAGCTACATAATTTATCCATTCTTTGCGACACGATTAAACACCCTCGTCGCGGCGGGTGATTGCGCGGGGGTGCACAAGAAGACGACGCCTCGTGGGCGTTAGCAGAATGTCGCGCTTTGCGTCATTGCGCCTCCAACACGCCAATATATTAAATTAAGGACACAGATGAGCACACAAACAACCCGTCAAACAACCACCCACTCTCACACATTAGACCATCATCCCTTTCCAAGCCAACGCTCAAAACTTGGATTTGAGGAAACGAAATATTTGCAACTCGCGATTGGAAAAATTCTAAAAATACTATCACGCGTGGAATTGACCTCAAAATCCATCAATCTATCCATAATTAATGTATCTTTAAAACACTGAAAAACAATCGATACATCGCAGCCAGAAACAAAATTGCAACGCTTCAAACTTAAATTTGAGGAAACGAAATTTGCAGTTTGCGATTAGAAACGTTCTAAAAATACCATCACACCTGGAATTGACCTCAAAATCCATCAATCTATCCATAAATAATGTATCTTTAAAACACTGAAAAACAATCGATACATCGCAGCCAGAAACAAAATTGCAACGCTTCAAACTTAAATTTGAGGAAACGAAATTTGCAGTTTGCGATTAGAAACATTCTAAAAATACTATCACACCTGGAATTGACCTCAAAATCCATGAATCTATCCATAAATAATGTATCTGTAAAACACTAAAAAACAATCGACACATCGCAGCCAGAAACAAAATTGCAACGCTTCAAACTTAAATTTGAGGAAACGAAATTTGCAGTTTGCGATTAGAAACGTTCTAAAAATACTATCACACCTGGAATTGACCTCAAAATCCATCAATCTATCCATAAATAATGTATCTTTAAAACTCTGAAAAACAATCGACACATCGCAATCAGAAACAAAATTGCAACGCTTCAAACTTAAATTTGAGGAAACGAAATTTGCAGTTTGCGATTAGAA
The DNA here is from genome assembly GCA_910593695.2 of Ocypus olens. Lineage (NCBI taxonomy): Eukaryota > Metazoa > Arthropoda > Insecta > Coleoptera > Staphylinidae > Ocypus > Ocypus olens. Next base: position 60,330,785 of record OU343051.1, read on the forward strand.
ACATTCTAAAAATACTATCACACCTGGAATTGACCTCAAAATCCATCAATCTATCCATAAATAATGTATCTTTAAAACACTGAAAAACAATCGACACATCGCAGCCAGAAACAAAATTGCAACGCTTCAAACTTAAATTTGAGGAAACGAAATTTGCAGTTTGCGATTAGAAACGTTCTAAAAATACCATCACACCTGGAATTGACCTCAAAATCCATGAATCTATCCATAAATAATGTATCTTTAAAACACTGAAAAACAATCGATACATCGCAGCCAGAAACAAAATTGCAACGCTTCAAACTTAAATTTGAGGAAACGAAATTTGCAGTTTGCGATTAGAAACATTCTAAAAATACCATCACACCTGGAATTGACCTCAAAATCCATGAATCAATCCATAAATAATGTATCTTTGACATACTGAAAAACAATCGACACATCGCAGCCAGAAACAAAATTGCAACGCTTCAAACTTAAATTTGAGGAAACGAAATTTGCAGTTTGCGATTAGAAACATTCTAAAAATACTATCACACGTGGAATTGTCCTCAAAATCCATGAATCTATCCATAAACAATGTATCTATGAAACACTGAAAAACAATCGATACATCGCAGCCAGAAACAAAATTGCAACGCTTCAAACTTAAATTTGAGGAAACGAAATTTGCAGTTTGCGATTAGAAACATTCTAAAAATACCATCACACCTGGAATTGACCTCAAAATCCATGAATCTATCCATAAATAATGTATCTTTAAAACACTGAAAAACAATCGATACATCGCAGCCAGAAACAAAATTGCAACGCTTCAAACTTAAATTTGAGGAAACGAAATTTGCAGTTTGCGATTAGAAACATTCTAAAAATACTATCACACCTGGAATTGACCTCAAAATCCATGAATCTATCCATAAATAATGTATCTGTAAAACACTAAAAAACAATCGACACATCGCAGCCAGAAACAAAATTGCAACGCTTCAAACTTAAATTTGAGGAAACGAAATTTGCAGTTTGCGATTAGAAACGTTCTAAAAATACTATCACACCTGGAATTGACCTCAAAATCCATGAATCTATCCATAAATAATGTATCTGTAAAACACTAAAAAACACTCGACACATCGCAGCCAGAAACAAAATTGCAACGCTTCAAACTTAAATTTGAGGAAACGAAATTTGCAGTTTGCGATTAGAAACATTCTAAAAATACCATCACACCTGGAATTGACCTCAAAATCCATGAATCTATCCATAAATAATGTATCTGTAAAACACTAAAAAACAATCGACACATCGCAGCCAGAAACAAAATTGCAACGCTTCAAACTTAAATTTGAGGAAACGAAATTTACAGTTTGCGATTAGAAACATTCTAAAAATACTATCACACCTGGAATTGACCTCAAAATCTATCAATCTATCCATAAATAATGTATCTTTAAAACACTGAAAATCAATCGATACATCGCAGCCAGAAACAAAATTGCAACGCTTCAAACTTAAATTTGAGGAAACGAAATTTGCAGTTTGCGATTAGAAACGTTCTAAAAATACCATCACACCTGGAATTGACCTCAAAATCCATCAATCTATCCATAAATAATGTATCTTTAAAACACTGAAAAACAATCGATACATCGCAGCCAGAAACAAAATTGCAACGCTTCAAACTTAAATTTGAGGAAACGAAATTTGCAGTTTGCGATTAGAAACATTCTAAAAATACTATCACACCTGGAATTGACCTCAAAATCCATGAATCTATCCATAAATAATGTATCTGTAAAACACTAAAAAACAATCGACACATCGCAGCCAGAAACAAAATTGCAACGCTTCAAACTTAAATTTGAGGAAACGAAATTTGCAGTTTGCGATTAGAAACGTTCTAAAAATACTATCACACCTGGAATTGACCTCAAAATCCATCAATCTATCCATAAATAATGTATCTTTAAAACTCTGAAAAACAATCGACACATCGCAATCAGAAACAAAATTGCAACGCTTCAAACTTAAATTTGAGGAAACGAAATTTGCAGTTTGCGATTAGAAACATTCTAAAAATACTATCACACCTGGAATTGACCTCAAAATCCATCAATCTATCCATAAATAATGTATCTTTAAAACACTGAAAAACAATCGACACATCGCAGCCAGAAACAAAATTGCAACGCTTCAAACTTAAATTTGAGGAAACGAAATTTGCAGTTTGCGATTAGCAACATTCTAAAAATACTATCACACCTGGAATTGACCTCAAAATCCATCAATCTATCCATAAATAATGTATCTTTAAAACACTGAAAAACAATCGACACATCGCAGCCAGAAACAAAATTGCAACGCTTCAAACTTAAATTTGAGGAAACGAAATTTGCAGTTTGCGATTAGAAACGTTCTAAAAATACCATCACACCTGGAATTGACCTCAAAATCCATGAATCAATCCATAAATAATGTATCTTTGACATACTGAAAAACAATCGACACATCGCAGCCAGAAACAAAATTGCAACGCTTCAAACTTAAATTTGAGGAAACGAAATTTGCAGTTTGCGATTAGAAACATTCTAAAAATACTATCACACCTGGAATTGACCTCAAAATCCATCAATCTATCCATAAATAATGTATCTTTAAAACACTGAAAAACAATCGACACATCGCAGCCAGAAACAAAATTGCAACGCTTCAAACTTAAATTTGAGGAAACGAAATTTGCAGTTTGCGATTAGAAACATTCTAAAAATACTATCACACCTGGAATTGACCTCAAAATCCATCAATCTATCCATAAATAATGTATCTTTAAAACACTGAAAAACAATCGACACATCGCAGCCAGAAACAAAATTGCAACGCTTCAAACTTAAATTTGAGGAAACGAAATTTGCAGTTTGCGATTAGAAACGTTCTAAAAATACCATCACACCTGGAATTGACCTCAAAATCCATCAATCTATCCATAAATAATGTATCTTTAAAACACTGAAAAACAATCGACATATCGCAGTTAGAAACAAAATTGCAACGCTTCAAACTTAAATTTGAGGAAACGAAATATGCAGTTTGCGATTAGAAACATTCTAAAAATACTATCACACCTGGAATTGACCTCAAAATCCATGAATCTATCCATAAATAATGTATCTTTGAAACACTGAAAAACAATCGACATATCGCAGTTAGAAACAAAATTGCAACGCTTCAAACTTAAATTTGAGGAAACGAAATTTGCAGTTTGCGATTAGAAACATTCTAAAAATACTATCACACCTGGAATTGACCTCAAAATCCATGAATCTATCCATAAATAATGTATCTTTAAAACACTGAAAAACAATCGACACATCGCAGCCAGAAACAAAATTGCAACGCTTCAAACTTAAATTTGAGGAAACGAAATTTGCAGTTTGCGATTAGAAACGTTCTAAAAATACCATCACACCTGGAATTGACCTCAAAATCCATCAATCTATCCATAAATAATGTATCTTTAAAACACTGAAAAACAATCGACATATCGCAGTTAGAAACAAAATTGCAACGCTTCAAACTTAAATTTGAGGAAACGAAATATGCAGTTTGCGATTAGAAACATTCTAAAAATACTATCACACCTGGAATTGACCTCAAAATCCATGAATCTATCCATAAATAATGTATCTTTGAAACACTGAAAAACAATCGACATATCGCAGTTAGAAACAAAATTGCAACGCTTCAAACTTAAATTTGAGGAAACGAAATTTGCAGTTTGCGATTAGAAACATTCTAAAAATACTATCACACCTGGAATTGACCTCAAAATCCATGAATCTATCCATAAATAATGTATCTTTAAAACACTGAAAAACAATCCACACATCGCAGCCAGAAACAAAATTGCAACGCTTCAAACTTAAATTTGAGGAAACGAAATTTGCAGTTTGCGATTAGCAACATTCTAAAAATACTATCACACCTGGAATTGACCTCAAAATCCATGAATCTATCCATAAATAATGTATCTTTAAAACACTGAAAAACAATCGACACATCGCAGCCAGAAACAAAATTGCAACGCTTCAAACTTAAATTTGAGGAAACGAAATTTGCAGTTTGCGATTAGAAACATTCTAAAAATACTATCACACCTGGAATTGACCTCAAAATCCATGAATCTATCCATAAATAATGTATCTTTAAAACACTGAAAAACAATCGACACATCGCAATCAGAAACAAAATTGCAACGCTTCAAACTTAAATTTGAGGAAACGAAATTTGCAGTTTGCGATTAGAAACATTCTAAAAATACTATCACACCTGGAATTGACCTCAAAATCCATGAATCTATCCATAAATAATGTATCTTTAAAACACTGAAAAACAATCGACACATCGCAGCCAGAAACAAAATTGCAACGCTTCAAACTTAAATTTGAGGAAACGAAATTTGCAGTTTGCGATTAGAAACATTCTAAAAATACTATCACACCTGGAATTGACCTCAAAATCCATGAATCTATCCATAAATAATGTATCTTTAAAACACTGAAAAACAATCGACACATCGCAATCAGAAACAAAATTGCAACGCTTCAAACTTAAATTTGAGGAAACGAAATTTGCAGTTTGCGATTAGAAACATTCTAAAAATACTATCACACCTGGAATTGACCTCAAAATCCATGAATCCATCCATAAATAATGTATCTTTAAAACACTGAAAAACAATCGACACATCGCAGCCAGAAACAAAATTGCAACGCTTCAAACTTAAATTTGAGGAAACGAAATTTGCAGTTTGCGATTAGAAACGTTCTAAAAATACCATCACACCTGGAATTGACCTCAAAATCCATCAATCTATCCATAAATAATGTATCTTTAAAACACTGAAAAACAATCGACATATCGCAGTTAGAAACAAAATTGCAACGCTTCAAACTTAAATTTGAGGAAACGAAATATGCAGTTTGCGATTAGAAACATTCTAAAAATACTATCACACCTGGAATTGACCTCAAAATCCATGAATCTATCCATAAATAATGTATCTTTGAAACACTGAAAAACAATCGACATATCGCAGTTAGAAACAAAATTGCAACGCTTCAAACTTAAATTTGAGGAAACGAAATTTGCAGTTTGCGATTAGAAACATTCTAAAAATACTATCACACCTGGAATTGACCTCAAAATCCATGAATCTATCCATAAATAATGTATCTTTAAAACACTGAAAAACAATCCACACATCGCAGCCAGAAACAAAATTGCAACGCTTCAAACTTAAATTTGAGGAAACGAAATTTGCAGTTTGCGATTAGCAACATTCTAAAAATACTATCACACCTGGAATTGACCTCAAAATCCATGAATCTATCCATAAATAATGTATCTTTAAAACACTGAAAAACAATCGACACATCGCAGCCAGAAACAAAATTGCAACGCTTCAAACTTAAATTTGAGGAAACGAAATTTGCAGTTTGCGATTAGAAACATTCTAAAAATACTATCACACCTGGAATTGACCTCAAAATCCATGAATCTATCCATAAATAATGTATCTTTAAAACACTGAAAAACAATCGACACATCGCAATCAGAAACAAAATTGCAACGCTTCAAACTTAAATTTGAGGAAACGAAATTTGCAGTTTGCGATTAGAAACATTCTAAAAATACTATCACACCTGGAATTGACCTCAAAATCCATGAATCTATCCATAAATAATGTATCTTTAAAACACTGAAAAACAATCGACACATCGCAGCCAGAAACAAAATTGCAACGCTTCAAACTTAAATTTGAGGAAACGAAATTTGCAGTTTGCGATTAGAAACATTCTAAAAATACTATCACACCTGGAATTGACCTCAAAATCCATGAATCTATCCATAAATAATGTATCTTTAAAACACTGAAAAACAATCGACACATCGCAATCAGAAACAAAATTGCAACGCTTCAAACTTAAATTTGAGGAAACGAAATTTGCAGTTTGCGATTAGAAACATTCTAAAAATACTATCACACCTGGAATTGACCTCAAAATCCATGAATCCATCCATAAATAATGTATCTTTAAAACACTGAAAAACAATCGACACATCGCAGCCAGAAACAAAATTGCAACGCTTCAAACTTAAATTTGAGGAAACGAAATTTGCAGTTTGCGATTAGAAACATTCTAAAAATACTATCACACCTGGAATTGACCTCAAAATCCATGAATCTATCCATAAATAATGTATCTTTAAAACACTGAAAAACAATCGACACATCGCAATCAGAAACAAAATTGCAACGCTTCAAACTTAAATTTGAGGAAACGAAATTTGCAGTTTGCGATTAGAAACATTCTAAAAATACTATCACACCTGGAATTGACCTCAAAATCCATCAATCCATCCATAAATAATGTATCTTTAAAACACTGAAAAACAATCGACACATCGCAGCCAGAAACAAAATTGCAACGCTTCAAACTTAAATTTGAGGAAACGAAATTTGCAGTTTGCGATTAGAAACATTCTAAAAATACTATCACACCTGGAATTGACCTCAAAATCCATGAATCTATCCATAAATAATGTATCTTTAAAACACTGAAAAACAATCGACACATCGCAATCAGAAACAAAATTGCAACGCTTCAAACTTAAATTTGAGGAAACGAAATTTGCAGTTTGCGATTAGAAACATTCTAAAAATACTATCACACCTGGAATTGACCTCAAAATCCATCAATCTATCCATAAATAATGTATCTTTAAAACACTGAAAAACAATCCACACATCGCAGCCAGAAACAAAATTGCAACGCTTCAAACTTAAATTTGAGGAAACGAAATTTGCAGTTTGCGATTAGAAACGTTCTAAAAATACTATCACACCTGGAATTGACCTCAAAATCCATCAATCTATCCATAAATAATGTATCTTTAAAACTCTGAAAAACAATCGACACATCGCAATCAGAAACAAAATTGCAACGCTTCAAACTTAAATTTGAGGAAACGAAATTTGCAGTTTGCGATTAGAAACATTCTAAAAATACCATCACACCTGGAATTGACCTCAAAATCCATGAATCAATCCATAAATAATGTATCTTTGACATACTGAAAAACAATCGACACATCGCAGCCAGAAACAAAATTGCAACGCTTCAAACTTAAATTTGAGGAAACGAAATTTGCAGTTTGCGATTAGAAACATTCTAAAAATACCATCACACCTGGAATTGACCTCAAAATCCATGAATCAATCCATAAATAATGTATCTTTGACATACTGAAAAACAATCGACACATCGCAGCCAGAAACAAAATTGCAACGCTTCAAACTTAAATTTGAGGAAACGAAATTTGCAGTTTGCGATTAGAAACATTCTAAAAATACCATCACACCTGGAATTGACCTCAAAATCCATGAATCAATCCATAAATAATGTATCTTTGACATACTGAAAAACAATCGACACATCGCAGCCAGAAACAAAATTGCAACGCTTCAAACTTAAATTTGAGGAAACGAAATTTGCAGTTTGCGATTAGAAACATTCTAAAAATACCATCACACCTGGAATTGACCTCAAAATCCATGAATCAATCCATAAATAATGTATCTTTGACATACTGAAAAACAATCGACACATCGCAGCCAGAAACAAAATTGCAACGCTTCAAACTTAAATTTGAGGAAACGAAATTTGCAGTTTGCGATTAGAAACATTCTAAAAATACCATCACACCTGGAATTGACCTCAAAATCCATGAATCAATCCATAAATAATGTATCTTTGACATACTGAAAAACAATCGACACATCGCAGCCAGAAACAAAATTGCAACGCTTCAAACTTAAATTTGAGGAAACGAAATTTGCAGTTTGCGATTAGAAACGTTCTAAAAATACTATCACACCTGGAATTGACCTCAAAATCCATGAATCTATCCATAAATAATGTATCTTTAAAACACTGAAAAACAATCGACACATCGCAATCAGAAACAAAATTGCAACGCTTCAAACTTAAATTTGAGGAAACGAAATTTGCAGTTTGCGATTAGAAACATTCTAAAAATACCATCACACCTGGAATTGACCTCAAAATCCATGAATCAATCCATAAATAATGTATCTTTGACATACTGAAAAACAATCGACACATCGCAGCCAGAAACAAAATTGCAACGCTTCAAACTTAAATTTGAGGAAACGAAATTTGCAGTTTGCGATTAGAAACATTCTAAAAATACCATCACACCTGGAATTGACCTCAAAATCCATGAATCAATCCATAAATAATGTATCTTTGACATACTGAAAAACAATCGACACATCGCAGCCAGAAACAAAATTGCAACGCTTCAAACTTAAATTTGAGGAAACGAAATTTGCAGTTTGCGATTAGAAACATTCTAAAAATACCATCACACCTGGAATTGACCTCAAAATCCATGAATCTATCCATAAATAATGTATCTTTAAAACACTGAAAAACAATCGACACATCGCAGCCAGAAACAAAATTGCAACGCTTCAAACTTAAATTTGAGGAAACGAAATTTGCAGTTTGCGATTAGAAACGTTCTAAAAATACCATCACACCTGGAATTGACCTCAAAATCCATGAATCAATCCATAAATAATGTATCTTTGACATACTGAAAAACAATCGACACATCGCAGCCAGAAACAAAATTGCAACGCTTCAAACTTAAATTTGAGGAAACGAAATTTGCAGTTTGCGATTAGAAACATTCTAAAAATACCATCACACCTGGAATTGACCTCAAAATCCATGAATCTATCCATAAATAATGTATCTTTAAAACACTGAAAAACAATCGATACATCGCAGCCAGAAACAAAATTGCAACGCTTCAAACTTAAATTTGAGGAAACGAAATTTGCAGTTTGCGATTAGAAACATTCTAAAAATACTATCACACCTGGAATTGACCTCAAAATCCATCAATCTATCCACAATTAATGTATCTTTAAAACACTGAAAAACAATCGATACATCGCAGCCAGAAACAAAATTGCAACGCTTCAAACTTAAATTTGAGGAAACGAAATTTGCAGTTTGCGATTAGAAACGTTCTAAAAATACCATCACACCTGGAATTGACCTCAAAATCCATGAATCAATCCATAAATAATGTATCTTTGACATACTGAAAAACAATCGACACATCGCAGCCAGAAACAAAATTGCAACGCTTCAAACTTAAATTTGAGGAAACGAAATTTGCAGTTTGCGATTAGAAACATTCTAAAAATACCATCACACCTGGAATTGACCTCAAAATCCATGAATCTATCCATAAATAATGTATCTTTAAAACACTGAAAAACAATCGATACATCGCAGCCAGAAACAAAATTGCAACGCTTCAAACTTAAATTTGAGGAAACGAAATTTGCAGTTTGCGATTAGAAACATTCTAAAAATACTATCACACGTGGAATTGTCCTCAAAATCCATGAATCTATCCATAAACAATGTATCTATGAAACACTGAAAAACAATCGACACATCGCAGCCAGAAACAAAACGCCAACGCTTTAAACTTAGATTTGAGGAAACGAAATTTGCAACTCGCGATTTTTTTTTTAAATCGATAATATGTGTGAATGACCGTCGAAGCTGAATACTAATGGAGTGAAGAGTTGAGCAAGGAGAGGCGCAAATTGGATTGGCATTGAGGATCGTTAGTTAATACATTGTTTGTGTGTGTCCGCTCGAAGGAACAAGGTGAAGGTTTCAAAATCACACGGCGTGCAGAGTGCGTTGACATTGCAGCCCAACAACCGGCAAATGGAACGGCCGCTGCCCAACCGACTTCTTCTTCTTCTTCGGCACCTCTCCGTTCTGGCACACTTCTTGCCTTCCACTATTTATTTTCACATCTCGAAAAAGTTAATTGCATCGATTCAATTTGCGAGGAGACTTTTTTCGGGACCTGAAACTCTCGGTACTTTGGTGTGAGATGACTTGCGTTTGGAAATCTCAGCGTTTTATTGTCACGCTCAATGGGTAACAATAATCATAGTTTTGATGTTGGATGCGTATGCAAAAGAGTCGGTTCCAGTTATAAAAATTGAAAAAAAAAAATTTACGGAAATATCCGTTTTGGGGTCCCTAGATGCCATTTCAACAATTTCTGGAAAAAAAAATTGTGTCTGTGTGTGTGTATGCGCTGTATCTCAAAAACTAATAGAGCAATTGATATGAAACTTTGAACATCCGTCTTATTTGATAATGAAGATAATTTGAAGAGCTGAAAAACTTTTGGTAAAATTTCGTACACTGGAAGTGGGTGTTTACCTTGACTGTTTTTTGTTTTTTACCAATATTTTCTTAAATATGAAAAATATCACAAAAACATTTAAACAAACATTGAAGACAACAAAAAAATGAACATCTTTTGCTTGAAAATATTTTACATAAAATCATTTTTATTCGAGAAAAAAATTTATTATTATTGTTTTAATTTTTTGTTTATAATTATAAAACGATAATAGTTACAGCAAATTTATGTTAATAATAATTGTAGAGAATGCTAAACTGAACAACTTATAAAGAATAAGTTCTTTTTTGAAATTCCTTTAGTTTTTTTTTAAATTTTTCTTCCTCCAATATACGAAAGTTTGCGCCGTGAAAATCTAAAATTTAAAAATCTGTAACTCGCTTGAAAATTATTGGGTTTTAAAAAACCAAAATTATTTGAGTAGCGTGTCATTTCCCCAATAAAGATTAATTTTTGTGTAATTTTTCCGTTACGTTTACTATTTTTTTCTTAATTTTTTTTCCTCCAATGTACGTGAAAAACAAAAATTTCAAAAATCTGTAACTCGCCTGAAAATTATAGGATTTTCAAAAACCAAAACTATTTGAGTAGAGTGTCATTTTCCTAATAAAGATTAATTTTTGTGTAATTTTTCCGTTACGTTTACTATTTTTTTCTTAATTTTTTTTCCTCCAATGTACGTGAAAATCAAAAATTTCAAAAATCTGTAACTCGCCTGAAAATTATTGGATTTTCAAAAACCAAAATTATTTGAGTAGCGTGTCATTTCCCCAATAAAGATTAATTTTTGTGTAATTTTTCCGTTACGTTTACTATTTTTTTCTTAATTTTTTTTCCTCCAATGTACGTGAAAATCAAAAATTTCAAAAATCTGTAACTCGCTTGAAAATTATGGGATTTTCAAAAACCAAAATTATTTGAGTAGAGTGTCATTTTCCCAATAAAGATTAATTTTTGTGTAATTTTTCCGTTACGTTTACTATTTTTTTCTTAATTTTTCTTCCTCCAATGTACGTGAAAATCAAAAATTTCAAAAATCTGTAACTCGCTTGAAAATTATGGGATTTTCAAAAACCAAAATTATTTGAGTAGAGTGTCATTTTCCTAATAAAGATTAATTTTTGTGTAATTTTTCCGTTACGTTTACTATTTTTTTCTTAATTTTTTTTCCTCCAATGTACGTGAAAATCAAAAATTTCAAAAATCTGTAACTCGCTTGAAAATTATGGGATTTTCAAAAACCAAAATTATTTGAGTAGAGTGTCATTTTCCTAATAAAAAATAATTTTTGTGTAATTTTTCCGTTACGTTTACTATTTTTTTCTTAATTTTTCTTCCTCCAATGTACGTGAAAAACAAAAATTTCAAAAATCTGTAACTCGCCTGAAAATTATTGGATTTTCAAAAACCAAAATTATTTGAGTAGAGTGTCATTTTCCTAATAAAGATTAATTTTTGTGTAATTTTTCCATTACGTTTACTATTTTTTTCTTAATTTTTTTTCCTCCAATGTACGTGAAAATCAAAAATTTCAAAAATCTGTAACTCGCTTGAAAATTATTGGATTTTCAAAAACTAAAATTATTTGAGTAGAGTGTCATTTTCCTAATAAAAAATAATTTTTGTGTAATTTTTCCGTTACGTTTACTATTTTTTTCTCAATTTTTCTTCCTCCATAGTACGTGAAAAACAAAAATTTCAAAAATCTGTAACTCGCTTGAAAATTATTGGATTTTAAAAAACCAAAATTATTTGAGTAGAGTGTCATTTTGCTAATAAAAAATAATTTTTGTGTAATTTTTCCGTTACGTTTACTATTTTTTTCTCAATTTTTCTTCCTCCATAGTACGTGAAAAACAAAAATTTCAAAAATCTGTAACTCGCTTGAAAATTATTGGATTTTAAAAAACCAAAATTATTTGAGTAGAGTGTCATTTTGCTAATAAAAAATAATTTTTGTGTAATTTTTCCGTTACGTTAACAATTTTTTTCTTAATTTTTCTTCCTCCAATGTACGTGAAAATCAAAAATTTCAAAAATCTGTAACTCGCTTGAAAATTATAGGATTTTCAAAAACCAAAATTATTTGAGTAGAGTGTCATTTTCCTAATAAAGATTAATTTTTGTGTAATTTTTCCGTTACGTTTACTATTTTTTTCTTAATTTTTTTTCCTCCAATGTACGTGAAAATCAAAAATTTCAAAAATCTGTAACTCGCCTGAAAATTATAGGATTTTCAAAAACCAAAATTATTTGAGTAGAGTGTCATTTTCCTAATAAAGATTAATTTTTGTGTAATTTTTCCGTTACGTTTACTATTTTTTTCTTAATTTTTTTTCCTCCAATGTACGTGAAAATCAAAAATTTCAAAAATCTGTAACTCGCTTGAAAATTATTGGATTTTCAAAAACTAAAATTATTTGAGTAGAGTGTCATTTTCCTAATAAAAAATAATTTTTGTGTAATTTTTCCGTTACGTTTTCCGTTACGTTTATATATATATATATATATATAGTCTTCCTTGACATTCAAAAAGCGTTTGATTCAGTATGGCATAGAGGTTTGCTGTTTAAATGCAATTCCTTGTCCATTCCACTACATCTTCTACTCCTAATTGACAACTTTTTAAATGACAGGTCCCTTACTGTCAGAATAGGTAATTCCTCCTCGCGTCCATTCATACCACAGCAAGGTGTCCCGCAAGGTTCGCCTCTGTCCCCACTCCTTTATAACATTTTCGTTTATGACATATATAATCCCAACCCCAAATACCTTAATCCTTCCGCGTATTGTCTCTTATTTGCTGATGACACAGCTCTCATTACACACTGTAAGACCCTTCCAAAAGCACTCAGTACACTGCAGGAGCTGATCGACACTCTTCAGCATTGGTTTGCCAAATGGAGAATAACCATCAATCCTAATAAATCCAACCTTTTCATTCCTTTTCATCGTGCATCAACATCTCCATTTGGAATTAACATACACAACACACACATTTCCCCATCAGGAACCTGCAAGTATCTTGGAATTATATTCGATCCTAAATTCTCCTTTAAAACCCATTCCCAAACCCTTAAATTAAAAATTAAAAATAGAGCTCGACACTTCAGACATCTAACGTACAAAAATCAAGGTATATCCATTAAAACAGCTGTAAAAATATATAAAATGATATGTCGACCTCTCTTAGATTATGCTGCCATACTTTTCCTAAACCCCCGTCCTCCTGTTCTAAGAAATTTGCAGGTGGGTGAACGATCCGCTCTTCGCATATTAACAAAACTAAGACACCCTAACAATCCCCTACACAATCCCTCAAATACACTACTCTACCAAAAAACCCAAGTAATCCCCATTGAAGACCGTCTGGTACACCTTGCTACAAAGTTTGCTACTAACCCAGATATCCAAGACATCTTGCAACACCTATGTTTACCTCGCAATCCTTTAATTAATCCTAGAACCAAACATCCTCCTTCCACAATTTATCAGTTCATCACATCTCTTCATGATTCACATTCAACCTCACCAACATATTCACAACCATGATCGCAATAATTGACGACTAACTGACGACTGTTAATGCTAGGCAGAAAGACCGCTGGTCTATAGCCGTACTAACGAAAATCCATTATATTTTGTAAATCGATATGTAAAAATAAGTTAATAAAAATGTTCTTCTCTCTCAAAAATTTCAAAAATCTGTAACTCGCTTGAAAATTATGGGATTTTCAAAAACCAAAATTATTTGAGTAGAGTGTCATTTTCCCAATAAAGATTAATTTTTGTGTAATTTTTCCGTTACGTTTACTATTTTTTTCTTAATTTTTTTTCCTCCAATGTACGTGAAAATCAAAAATTTCAAAAATCTGTAACTCGCTTGAAAATTATGGGATTTTCAAAAACCAAAATTATTTGAGTAGAGTGTCATTTTCCTAATAAAGATTAATTTTTGTGTAATTTTTCCGTTACGTTTACTATTTTTTTCTTAATTTTTCTTCCTCCAATGTACGTGAAAATCAAAAATTTCAAAAATCTGTAACTCGCCTGAAAATTATTGGATTTTCAAAAACCAAAATTATTTGAGTAACGTGTCATTTCCCCAATAAAGATTAATTTTTGTGTAATGTTTCCGTTACGTTTACTATTTTTTTCTTAATTTTTCTTCCTCCAATGTACGTGAAAATCAAAAATTTCAAAAATCTGTAACTCGCCTGAAAATTATTGGATTTTCAAAAACCAAAATTATTTGAGTAACGTGTCATTTCCCCAATAAAGATTAATTTTTGTGTAATGTTTCCGTTACGTTTACTATTTTTTTCTTAATTTTTCTTCCTCCAATGTACGTGAAAATCAAAAATTTCAAAAATCTGTAACTCGCCTGAAAATTATTGGATTTTCAAAAACCAAAATTATTTGAGTAACGTGTCATTTCCCCAATAAAGATTAATTTTTGTGTAATGTTTCCGTTACGTTTACTATTTTTTTCTTAATTTTTCTTCCTCCAATGTACGTGAAAATCAAAAATTTCAAAAATCTGTAACTCGCCTGAAAATTATAGGATTTTCAAAAACCAAAATTATTTGAGTAGAGTGTCATTTTCCTAATAAAGATTAATTTTTGTGTAATTTTTCCGTTACGTTTACTATTTTTTTCTTAATTTTTTTTCCTCCAATGTACGTGAAAATCAAAAATTTCAAAAATCTGTAACTCGCTTGAAAATTATGGGATTTTCAAAAACCAAAATTATTTGAGTAGAGTGTCATTTTCCCAATAAAGATTAATTTTTGTGTAATTTTTCCGTTACGTTTACTATTTTTTTCTTAATTTTTTTTCCTCCAATGTACGTGAAAATCAAAAATTTCAAAAATCTGTAACTCGCTTGAAAATTATGGGATTTTCAAAAACCAAAATTATTTGAGTAGAGTGTCATTTTCCTAATAAAGATTAATTTTTGTGTAATTTTTCCGTTACGTTTACTATTTTTTTCTTAATTTTTCTTCCTCCAATGTACGTGAAAATCAAAAATTTCAAAAATCTGTAACTCGCCTGAAAATTATTGGATTTTCAAAAACCAAAATTATTTGAGTAACGTGTCATTTCCCCAATAAAGATTAATTTTTGTGTAATGTTTCCGTTACGTTTACTATTTTTTTCTTAATTTTTCTTCCTCCAATGTACGTGAAAATCAAAAATTTCAAAAATCTGTAACTCGCCTGAAAATTATTGGATTTTCAAAAACCAAAATTATTTGAGTAACGTGTCATTTCCCCAATAAAGATTAATTTTTGTGTAATGTTTCCGTTACGTTTACTATTTTTTTCTTAATTTTTCTTCCTCCAATGTACGTGAAAATCAAAAATTTCAAAAATCTGTAACTCGCCTGAAAATTATAGGATTTTCAAAAACCAAAATTATTTGAGTAGAGTGTCATTTTCCTAATAAAGATTAATTTTTGTGTAATTTTTCCGTTACGTTTACTATTTTTTTTCTTAATTTTTTTTCCTCCAATGTACGTGAAAATCAAAAATTTCAAAAATCTGTAACTCGCTTGAAAATTATTGGATTTTCAAAAACCAAAATTATTTGAGTAGAGTGTCATTTTCCCAATAAAGATTAATTTTTGTGTAATTTTTCCGTTACGTTTACTATTTTTTTCTTAATTTTTCTTCCTCCAATGTACGTGAAAATCAAAAATTTCAAAAATCTGTAACTCGCTTGAAAATTATAGGATTTTCAAAAACCAAAATTATTTGAGTAGAGTGTCATTTTCCTAATAAAGATTAATTTTTGTGTAATTTTTCCGTTACGTTTACTATTTTTTTCTTAATTTTTTTTCCTCCAATGTACGTGAAAATCAAAAATTTCAAAAATCTGTAACTCGCTTGAAAATTATTGGATTTTCAAAAACTAAAATTATTTGAGTAGAGTGTCATTTTCCTAATAAAAAATAATTTTTGTGTAATTTTTCCGTTACGTTTACTATTTTTTTCTCAATTTTTCTTCCTCCATAGTACGTGAAAAACAAAAATTTCAAAAATCTGTAACTCGCTTGAAAATTATTGGATTTTAAAAAACCAAAATTATTTGAGTAGAGTGTCATTTTGCTAATAAAAAATAATTTTTGTGTAATTTTTCCGTTACGTTAACAATTTTTTTCTTAATTTTTCTTCCTCCAATGTACGTGAAAATCAAAAATTTCAAAAATCTGTAACTCGCTTGAAAATTATAGGATTTTCAAAAACCAAAATTATTTGAGTAGAGTGTCATTTTCCTAATAGAGATTAATTTTTGTGTAATTTTTCCGTTACGTTTACTATTTTTTTCTTAATTTTTTTTCCTCCAATGTACGTGAAAATCAAAAATTTCAAAAATCTGTAACTCGCTTGAAAATTATTGGATTTTCAAAAACTAAAATTATTTGAGTAGAGTGTCATTTTCCTAATAAAAAATAATTTTTGTGTAATTTTTCCGTTACGTTTACTATTTTTTTCTCAATTTTTCTTCCTCCATAGTACGTGAAAAACAAAAATTTCAAAAATCTGTAACTCGCTTGAAAATTATTGGATTTTAAAAAACCAAAATTATTTGAGTAGAGTGTCATTTTGCTAATAAAAAATAATTTTTGTGTAATTTTTCCGTTACGTTAACAATTTTTTTCTTAATTTTTCTTCCTCCAATGTACGTGAAAATCAAAAATTTCAAAAATCTGCAACTCGCTTGAAAATTATTGGATTTTCAAAAACTAAAATTATTTGAGTAGAGTGTCATTTTTCTAATGAAGAT